>JAVJAP010000383.1:0-528314 GCA_034770075.1 Aralia elata | reverse complement strand
GATTGTTTTAACTTTTAAAAATAATAAATAGATGTAATTAATACTTGGGTGTTGTTTTGATAATTTAAGAATTTTTATAATTGTATAAAACCAAATAATTATATATATTTATATTAATTTTGAAGTTCAAAAATATCTCAAAAGAACTTCAAAAGGTAACCATTAAATAAATCTATTTGCACACCCCTTTACACCAACAAGTAAGATAAAATCTATCTCCGACACGATCTTAAGTGGGCACACCCCTCACATCGCGGCCTGATTCATTCAGGAGATTTCTCCTCGGTTCCGAACTCAGAAAAATCAAATTAATAAGCGCAAAACTCCCTTGCCTAACCAAGCACACAACCCTTTGAGTTACAAATGTAGGTAGGTCATTAGCATGTGTTATTTGATTGTGGGAATAGTAATTTAATTCCTACTCCCTCAGTTCCCAAAATCAAGATACAGTATTGGAACTTTTGAGGTCAAAAACAACAAACATATTAAAACTTTAAATATAGTGTAAAATTTATTTAATTTTTAAATTGATACAATTATTATACAAAGAAACTAGTTAATCACAATATTTATTTCATTCTAACCTCTTTATATAAATCCATTAACTCATTCTTAAAGTTTAATTTGCTGTCGATTTAACCTTAAAAATCAAATTTGTAATTCTCTAATTTTTGGTATTCGGATGGAGTAAATGATACCAGGTTTCCCATTTTTGGGTATTTGTTTTAGGAAACACTTAATCCTTTTTTAATATTTGTTTGACTTTCTCCCGCAATATCATCTACCCCTGACTTTATCAGACACACAACAAAGAAAATGGAAACCCTTTTTTCTGAATACTTAGTAAAAAGAAAAGCTAATAAACTATTTGTCCCCCCCTTTTGCTTGTCACTTTCCGTGAGAACACATAAAATTCATGAAAAATTTCTAATGCTAAGGACATTGACCTTTTGATTACAAATCATATCAAATGATTGAATCATCGTTACCCATTAACATCAAACATTTAAACAACAAAGGGTTCTGAGGGGGTGGATTAAAGCATTTTTTTTTACAAAGGGAAGGGGGATATACAGACCTTTGATCTTAATTTTATCTCAATTTGTGGGTAAGTATTAGCTTACCTTCTGTTTTATATTTTACTCGAACATGTACAACCTAGCTCGAGTCTCGTTTAGGAGTTGCACCAAAAGGACGATAATGTTCGATGAGGAAAATTAGATTATTTTGGTTCGTGAGTTAATAATGAAGCTTGAATGAGATGGGTTTTTAAGATTTACCTGAACTTCTTTCGGGAGGTCATTAATGAAACTCCCATTTTGGGTTTTTTTTTTTTTTTGGGGGCTGCCAAGGTCCCTAAACAATATCCGCCATATTTGGCTTGTGTTCAAATGGACAAGTAAACAATGTGACTATTCCGGAATTCAAGAAAGAAGAAAAATAGTACATGATCTTGATAGTATGAAAAAATTACCTTGTTCATGGTTCGGGAAAAAGCTCATTGCAGTTATTCATTCTTTCACTAATCCGTCGTTCGTCTCATCCTGTAAATTAAAAGCCCCATATTAGATACCATACATAGCAGGAAATTAGCACCATAATTGCTTAGTCAAAGAGTTACTTGAGGGCCTTATAATCAATCATCTTGGCAAAGAATAAAAAGCACATGGGATAAGATGAATTTAGACTTTACCCTCTCTGCAATGCTTCGTGGTCGTGAGTGGCAAAACCTCTTTTGGCCCGGATCTTCCCACGGAACAACTTGTGTCTTGTTGAAACTGTACAAAAATTCTCAATTTTGGGCCATCTCAGCAGAAGTGCTTGGCAAGGCTCAGCTGGTGCAGTAAACCGAATTGTAATGTTTGGAATCGCCATTCTGATAGCAAAAGTTAACTTTAGTGACTGACAGAAGCATCAGCACTACCATAGACAACTTGCACACAAATTATTCAAAAGTAATACCTGAGTTATCCAAACCATTTAAATTGGAAAACAATTTTCATTTCACCATTCTCTGTTTCTTTTTAAGCTACCGAAGGAAGAATCATTAGTGAATCGTGGGGAGAGAATGCCTCTTGGAGTGGTCTCAATTTTGTCCACTCCCCAAGTGCCTATTTCTGTTGGCTACTCGTTCCAACATGTTCATTTCCATTCTCAGTGATCTGAGGCATGAAACCTGGAGTGAGGCAGATTGCCCAAAAAGAGATAGTTTATATGATTATTCAACCTGTTGGTTGTCGAACTGACTTCCTTATTAGTCCGATTACTAGCTCTTAAATTTCCCATATCGTTCGTTGCACCAAATCCTGAGATTAATCATAAAGTTCCTTAGCAACTGGTAAACACTTGTAGCACTTGACAATTAAAAGTTCCAATAAACCTTAAAATAGAAGACATATACCCTTTTTTCTAATTCTATGCAAAGCTAATGCTCAAAAAACTAGAGATACTCACACACAAACACTTGCAACCATCAATTATGGATGTCAAGTCTTGCCCCATAAAAGTCCTATACCGAAATATTTCATTTTCTCCGAGCTGAGTTTTTTCATTGTACCCAAAGCACAAGTTAGGGGCCGTAGGCACCAAATCCAATTTTCGGTTGATATTCAGTGATTCTAGTTTTCTAGAAAACATAGTAAAACAATTTGGATAACATATCCACTTTCTATTTTTAGGTTATAACTGAAAACAGTTATTTTTGAAATGATAATCAATACCCATTTTCAGAAAGACATTAAGAACAAAAAACTAAAAATGGAGCACAACAATATGCTAGCAAAAGCAGAAAAACAGAAACATAATCCATAAACAGGACCTCTAGTACTTACCTTTTTATGAGATCTACAAATGGCGGCTCAAGTCAACAACTTTAGCAGTAGACTTTAGTAAGTTTAAAAAAAAACCTTTATACCAAGCTTTAGCAGCCAAATTTATACCCTTCCAAGTCCTATTTCCTTTTTCTTCTTCCGCCTCTCGGCATATGCTTAGAAAAGTAGAAACCCATCAGGCCATCAACTCCTTTTTTTTTTCTTTTTCAGCAGCAAGCTCACCGATCGCCCTCCGTAGCCAATCATACGTTGCAAGCCTGCAAGTCGTTGGCTCCGCCGCCTCCGCCGCTCTGGACCTCCGATAACGGTAAGTTTTAGTAGTTGTCAATTTAATTAATTGAATATTTGATTTAGGGTTTTAAAAAAATTAGGGATTTTGTGGGTGTATGTTGTCATTAGTTAAAAATTTAAAATTGATAACAATTATATTAAATAAGGTATTTTGGTGCTTAATGTTGTTCATTATTCATTAAATTAGAGATTTAGCGTTTGTTAATTATGCCATGAAATTAGAGGATTATGTGTTTTTATCCTTGAATTGATATTGTATATATATTGTATATTGTTTCATTGTTTGTGAACTAATTGAATTAGGTTAATTGATGAAGTTATTATTGAAATAGTTTAAATTACTGCAATTATTGTGAAATACTATTGTACGATCCCCGAAAATTTTAATAAAGAGAATTTATTTTTCTTATTATTATTATTATTTTAAAACGGAAAGGTGTTAAATCGAGAATGATAAAGTTACTAGTGAAATGTGACAATTGAGAAGTCTAGTAATAACCGCTACAATCACTCTTCACTTTATCACTATTCACGGGAGACTATTCACGCTTACAACGCTTTTACACTTTCTATCGATCTTTGAATTACGTCATAACGTTTATATGAGCTGGATTACAAAAATTATAACGGTATATTTAATACGAAAGTACTATTCATATGAATAGACTATTCATTTATTACAAAAAGTCAAATATGTATGGGTCGTTGGAATATATCCTTCTATCTCGGATATATATTCGTCTCTGTCAGAGAATATTATATTCGGGTGAAAGTATCGACGGCGCCCGTCCCGAAATAAACCCCAACTATTGTTATATTCGTTAACGTACCGGCGCCGAAATAACAAAACTATTAGTGGGGCCTCACAATGGCAATATTGGTCAACGATAGTGGGTCCCATTGTCGGATACTGAAAACGACAGTATTTTGTCAACAGTATTAATCACCGGACAACTGGTGAAATACCCGGGTAATAAAAAGAACAGTAAAACCGCATTATTCTACAGTAGTACGCGGCATTTCACCAAGGCACACAGTGTTTGCACCGTATTCTTATAATTATTGATTCAATAATTGATAAAAGTAGCAATTGCACAGTATTTTGATTCAATAATTGTTACAGTAGCATCTGCATGAGTACTTTTTTATATATTTATCATGGAACATGTATAACTTCATATTATGTGTTATGATATTTTAGACATTATTGTCGGATTAAAAGTGGAGTCTAAACTTAGGTGGTATCTAATTGAAATTTTGAAAATTCACATGCTGTGAAACTATTGGGTTCACATGTGGGAAAACGTATTAGGGGATGTTATGCAAGATTGATAATACTTGAGGGATTATATTAAAAAAATAGATGGCAAAGATGAAGGGTACTAAAGTGTAATAAGTCGAGTCCTTATTTGTGCCAATTAATGAAAACTTAGTTTTCCTATAAATAGGAGGGATTATCTTAAGGAAAATCTTCACACCCTTTCTTGCATATTACTCCCTCTCTCTCTCTAAATTTCTTGAGTTCTCTAAAGTATGTTAGGCTATTGGTGAGTATTTGTGAGAAATTCTAGGTATTGTCCAAGTTAGTAAACTTTCATTAAAAAGCAACATCCAATCACTATATTAACGACAGGTAGGGGGAATATCGTCTATTCTTTCATACTCTTATGATAACTTAATCATTTGTTTCCCTTGTTCGTCAAGTGATATTATACTCAATAAAAGGTTGTTATTCATATCACACGTATTAATTTGTGTGGGATAACTGTCCGTGCGGATTGACGCATGCCTGGATGAATACCCATTTTATATTTCATTCCTTATTACTCTATGGGAATAACCTGTATGTACGGAGTGTCCGTACTGCCTGGTGAATACCCATCTGTATTCCATTCTTTATTACTCTGTTGGGAATAAACCTGTATGTAACGGACGTGGTCGTACCTGGTGAATACCCTTCTGTATTCATTTCCTTATTGACTCTGTTGGGAATAACCTGTATGTACGGAAAGGGATGAGTGTCGTAACCTGGTGATAAATATCTCTTTGCATTTAATTTCTTTACTAATCTTGTGGGTATAACCTGTTTGTGCGGATTGACGCATTGCCTGGTGAATGACCTTTCATATTCATTTACTTATTTAATCTTTTGTGTGGAAAATAATCTTGTCCTAACGGCCGCGGATTAACCGCATGACGGGTGAAAAATACCATTTGCAGTTTTCATATTATATCTGTTATACCTCGTATAACGTATCAAATTGCTTTTTGGTAAATTCTTTAAGGAATATTTTTTTCTTTCCCCCCCACGAAAGAATGAAAATTTTCTCCATTTATGATAAGAAAATCTCTGTTTGTTTTTCAAAATCTTATTTTTTAAAATGGTGAAAAATACCTGAAAATTTATAGAATATCTTTAATAGTTTGTTGCCATCATCCTAATATCTTTTCACCTGAAAATCTTTTCTATTATCGTTTGATATGATATAGTTGAAATCGTAAAATTTTTATTTCTTGAATATCATTCTTGAATTTGACTTCCACAAATTGGTCATCATGTTGGCAAATTTGGTCAATCTTCAAACAACTGATTAAATTATAAATCTTTTCTTATCCTTAATCTCCACTGTGTTTATTTTGTATTCATTGTCATCATCCTCATCCTCATTGTTTTTTATTTCTCAATACTTAAAATTGTGGTTTTTGGTAAAAAAATAATTCTCTTTGGCCCGTAGTGCAAAGATGAACTGGCGTGACATGATTTTGACCAACAACTGTGTATTGGGTTAAAAAAAAAAAATTTATAATCAATGACTTTTGGTATTACAAACAAAGGCGTAGTGGTTCAAAAAAGTTTTTTTGTTTTCCATTCTTTTGGGCACCGTAGGTGCAAAAGATGAACTGGGCAATTCTGGCATGATCATGACACGGTGATGTTACCAAAAATTAAAAATATCTTTGATACGTAAGTGCAAAGAAGACTGTTGAATATAAACTGTTTGATTTCGGTATGTTCATTAAACATGAACTATTGATATGGTGTTACAGGGATAATAATATTGGTGGTGAATTCCTTTAAATTTATAGGAAGAATAGCACGGTATGATAATTAATACAATGCTACTGACTCTTCTAATAGATTGTTCGTTCCGCTGCAGTTGTTGTTGTTGAACAATTATAATATCTTTAAATCTCTGATTTATTATTGTTGAAGACTAAAGATAATTTTTTATTCTTCATTATCTTAGTCATGGATATTTCTTACTGAGCTATTTGTGCTAACCCTTTTCCTTTTTGTTCTATTGTTTTCCTCAGGAAAAAGAAAGTGTAGCGGGGATTGGCCGGGGAATGGAGTGATGGTCCGAGATAATAGAAGTATCTCAATACCTTACTATTAGTGTGACAATAAGTGTATTGAGAATTTAAGATGTATTTGTATTGTGTTGTCGTATTTTGCACAACACTTATTAGTTTGTAAATGGGAAAATTCGTATTTGTATTTTGTGGAATGTTATTGGCGACTCAAAATGGGTTGTATGGACCTATTTTGGGGGCGTCACAACTATAATTGGGCAAAATAAAATTACTAGCAATTGATGTTTTTATTTATTCTAAATTATGGACAAATACGTGATTAAGCGACCAAGAACTGTTAATTCTTCTGATAATCAATTTTCAAGTTCCGAAGTAAGTGGTGGTATAAGAAATTCACGTGTGGAGTTCAATCCGAGTGATATTGTTAGTGATCCGGGGTTACGTAAATCAATTGAAGATTTTGATATTGTTATTGATGTATTTTACCCTCCCTTTTAAAACGTTCTGGTTTTGTCACTGAGTCTATCACCGTAGTACCAGCAACATGATGTAAAGGAACACATCCTATATCAATTTGGAATGTTAAAGACAACATACTTTATATAAATACACGTGTTAGAGTCTTATTTTGTGATATTACTTTTAAACTTTTTACTTTTAGAGATTATTTACTAGTTTGGAGCCGTTGTTCTAAACGTCTCATCTGTTGTACCAATAAAAAAATTGTGTCATGTGACAAATTTTTGAATAATTTTTTTTATCAACAAATAAAAAGAGCCTATTTAAAACGGAAAAACAATGTCGATTAGGCCTCCTTCTAATTCACACGCCTACCTCTTCCTGTTTTTGGATAATCTTCTGTAGAGGATACTAGCTAATGCACAATCATGTTTCCTGTATGTTAGAAATTCACGAGGTATTTTGGGGTTTTGCAAAAATATTTGTTTGTAAAAAATTAAATAAATTCTTTTTTTTTCTTTTTTTTCTGTTTCTTTATCAAATAAGAAAAAAGAAAAAGAATCTATTTAATTTTTTGATTTTGTTATTATTTTGTAATTGTTTTTTTATAAGTAAATTATGATCTTGTTTTTAATTTTGTCTTCTTACCATTGATGTTTTTTTTATGTATTATACATTTTAAATGTATACATATATGTATTATGATTTTATACAAGTATATACACTCCAAAAAATATTATAATTTAAAATAAAATATTAAAATATCAATTAATCAAGTAAATGGAGAAAGAGGGAGAGAGACCCGGGAAAAGGAGAGAGAGAAAGAGGAGAGAGTAGATAGAAAGGAAAGGAGGAGAGAAAGAGAGAAGGAAGAGAGAAAAAATTGATAAAGAAAAAAAATAAGAAAAAAGAAAAAATAATATTTTTTTTGATTATTTTCTCTCTCCTCTCTTCTTGACACGTGACAATTTCCGGCGAAAAATTGGTATCTTCGTCCAAAAAAGACATTTTTGTTATTTTAAAATACTTAGAGGTATTGATTGCAAATTCCCAAATTTTGAGTATCAAATTGACATTTCTTTTCGTCCAAATTTGGGAGAACTATTTTGTCATTAGGCCATTATTTTATTTGTTAATAAAAAATTCCCAAAAAAAATAGTCGCATGATGACACATTTTGCTTTGTTGAAACAATAGATGAAATATTGTTTGTAACAGCTGGCCAGAACTCTTTATTTTTACTTGGGTTCTATACCCCGTAACGGATATTTGGTATACAGATGGAAATATGTTAGGCTGCTAAGCCTGTGATGAAGCTCCCTAGTCCGTAGTACCAAAAAAGATGAATAAATAAAATAAAGGGAAAGATGAAGCTCCCTCGTAAACTTTCTAGGAAAAACCCCAAATGTTATCATACAATTACACATAATTACACGAGTTATCATACAAATACGACGTTGTAACGAGGAGATGTTAAGACCTAATACCAACTCACATCAAGCCACATTTATAACAGATGTGGGACTATCGGCCAAAATAAAAATCAAGAGTTTAAGTGTAATTTGCATCTTCAAGTTTTATATCTTATTTTACACATTGCATCATATAGTTCAAACGTAACACTTTGCATCATGCACTTTTAGCGAACCGACAAATAATACTCTTCAGCCTAAAATTCGTTAGCTAGAGTGACGGGGATAATGTTTTTTAAAATTAAATATATTTAGTTTATATTGATAAACCACTTTTAATAAACTAATTTGCCAAACTAATATATTTTAAATAATATTTTAACTCTTTTATAAAAAACACCTTTGGTAAAAAAAGTTATACTCAAAGATTTTATCTCATCACATGACATCGACACTCTGCCAAACGAGCCACTACAAGTAAATGGATAGAAGAAATAGTATAGTTTATTATGTGCACTAACAACTCTAATAAATAATAGAGTAAAAAAAAAGTACACAAGTCTTGCTCTTTAAACTAGTGATCAATTTATGAACGGAAAACTACACAGTAAGACTATGACGACGGTTTTTTGAGTTATGGCGACGGTACTACCGTCGTCATAGGTCTATGCCGATGGTAGTATCATCACCATACCCCAAAAACATAGTTCTACTGTGTAATGCACAGTTGTGCACCTTACATTTAAGCACTTTTTGAATTGAATCGATTTAGTGTTTCTTCCCTAGTAATGTACAAATTTTTAGTGCATCAATTACTACATAGAAAAATACAAAAGATACTTCAAATAAAATACAAACTTTAAGTTAATTTATGTACATATACAAGGGAAAACCTGGTTCAATATCTCTTCTTTTTGAGGTTGACGAAAAAAACTATCAAAAAGTTGGCGTCTCTCACTCACACTGGCATACACAGGGCCGATCGAAACTTTTTGGGGGCCTCAAGCTAAATCTGAAATTGGAATTTTTTTTTTAAATATTCAATACTAAATTAAATTAATATTTATGATATTATTTTTTATTAGAATTTCATTTTTCTTGCTCTTTTAGATACAAAATTATTAATTAAACTTGTATATTGTACTTTCAAGCTACTGCTTTGTTGAAAAAAAAAATTAGAGTTTTTTTAATGGGCTCTAACATATATGAATTATTAAAATTTGGGGTCTTCTCAATTTTGAGGGCCTCAAGCCATTGCTTAAGTGGCTTAACTAATGGACCGGTCATAGGCATACATACGGAGATGGAGCAGATCCAACATTTAGCCATGAGCATCCACTGATCCTCCTTCATAATGAGTATCATTGTAGTGATGATATGAACAATATTTTCTGCCATGGGTGCAACCAACTAATAATCAAGGGCATCTCTGCAGTATATGGCTGCAGCACTAGCTGTACCCAAGATTGTACAAATACTTGTCTAATGATTGAATGTCATTATGATTTCTTTCTACACAAAACATGTGCAGAATTACCCCCGAACACTCGAATACCATCATCTCAATCTCGTGCCCGCCCATTCTCTTCAAGAACTGTATTGTTTACTAGCAAGTAAACCCGTGCGAGGCACAAGGCTGTTTTAATATTCATATATAAATTTTTGTAAGTATTACAATTCTAAATTTTTAATTATGGGTAATATACAGAAAAAAAATTAATTTTAAAAATTACCTATTAAGTTTTCTTTAATAATAAAAATATAATAGTGACCGTGGATTTGGGTGGACTTGAAATTAAGTTTGTTTTCGGTTATATGCAATGTTTATCGATGAATGGTCATTTCCCATTCCGACTATGGAGTTAAACGGGCGGTGGCTTCTTTCTTCTTCAATCCAAATTGTTTAAATATATTGTTAAAGTAAGTCAAAGTATAATGGTCGTAACATGTTAAGTAGAATTTTGTGTCGTAATATTTTTAAACGATGTTACATACATTTGAGCCCGACAGTAATTTTGCCCCCAACAACTCAATAATTCCTAAAAATACGATAAGTTATCTTTGATTATAGGGCTAATTACACTTTTGTTACATGAAGTACTATCAAATTCATAATTCGGTCTCCAAAGAATTTGGGCTTACAATTTACTACATCAAGTATCTAATTGTATACAATGTAGCCCCCAATTTCAGATTCCGGCCAAAATTAGCCGGAATACCCGACCCGTCTATGAATCCGATCGGGTCTTCAGTATTTTATATCAGTTGGCCGTATAAATATACGGATTGACTTATTTTTTTTAATAAAAAAGTACTTAATACCATAGAAATACGGTATAGAACTATAAATATAATTTAAAACCATAAAAATTTATAAAAAAAATTATAAAAAAATATTAATTGTATTTGGTAATCTTTATATTAATATTTAATTCTAATAATTTAACATATAATAATTATTTATAAGGATTTATACAGATTTAATACGTCAAAATAAGTATTTATACAAATTTTATACTAATTTAATAAGTCAAATTGTATTCTATACGGTCAAATCGTATTTTATACGGTCAAACCGTATATAGAAACTTGTCTAGCCGAAAAATTAGGTATTCCGACTAATTTTGGCCGGAATCTGAAATTGCGGGTTAAATTGTATGAAATTAGACATTTGATGTAGTAAAGTGTAAGCCCAAATTTTTTGGGAATCGAATCATAAATATGATGGTACTTCATGTAGTAAACTGTATTTAGCTCTTGATTATACAGTAGACTTCCGAACTTGCTGATAATTTACTTGGACAACATGAGGCCTTTAATTGTGGATATATAGTAGACGACTTAGTAATAGCTGAGTCGACAGTTCTGAAAATTGAAGTAAATAAAATTGTTTGGTTCTAATCCAAAGCTTTTATTAAGGTTAAATGACACTTATGTCCCTTCAAGTTGTCACCCACTTTTAAAATCGTCCCTAAAGTTTATTTTTTATCAATGAAGTCTTTAAAGTGACATTTTTTATTGATTCCGTTCTTTTTACTCGATTTGACTGTAACTCGATCTATTTTTGCCAAAATTTGACCCAACCCGACCCATTATGACCTGACCCCAAATAAAAGTTTTAAAATTAATTATTATATGTATATGTATAAAATGAGTAAAGTTTCATAAAATATAGATTCAAAAAAATTAAATAAGAAAATAAAACATTATTTTTTTTTTAAAAAAAAGTAGATTTTTTTCAATTTTTATGTAAATCTTTATTTTCAGGGAAAAAAAAGGTTTATGTCTTTACCATTATTATATATATATTCTTAATATTAAAAATTTTAAAAACAAAAACTAAAAATTAACTCACATAACTCAGAGACATATGTCTTAGCATTTAGTTTTCCTCCTTCAAATTCCCCACCTTTATTATATACTCTCTCTGCAAGTTCTTCCGAATTTTGACGGGAGTCTTGTAATAACTCGAATTTCCCGGTAATAATAAAATAAGAATTTAGTGAATAATTATTATTATTATTATTATTATTATTATTATATTATTATTATTATTATTGTTATTATTATGATCGGTGTACGTGTGCAATATGATAAGTATATGATTGCAATGTGATAAATAGAGGTATATATTACAGGTACCTAGTTGTTTGAAATAAATTTCTAGGTAAAAAAAGGGAAATATGAATTATTTAATTACGCAAATTTTATTTTATATATTAAATAAAATGTATTTAAATAATTTATGAAATTAAATTATTTAAATATAAATAGGCGGTGTATCAAGGATATTAAATAAGGAAATTATTTCCATGGTTGATGAAAAAGGAAATAATTAACCTATGAATATTAATTTAGAATATTCATTAAATTAAATGAATTAAAATAATTTAGTATATTAAATTATTTTAATGTGATAAAATGATTTCATTAAATAAATTATTTTATTTAGTGACTGATATTCATTCTATAGAAGGATAATAAGAGGTATATTATATATTAAGTATTTAATATAAATAATTATTGCATAGAAAGTGATAAAATAAAATTATGGAAAATATTTGGTAATTATTAAAATAATTTCCAGAAATTTTTAGAAATATTTAATTATATATTTTTTCAGAAATTTTGGGGTACATTTATTTAATATTTTATCACGCGGTATGTACGGAGCGATAATTAATTTAAGCAGCAGCTGGATAATAAGCTGAGTCAATGTTAAGCTGGAGGTGTACTGCATATAATATTCCTAGACCTCCTGGACTAATTACCAGGCAAAGCTAAGCTAGATTATGTCTAATGAATAATGAAAGCTAGGACTAAAGCACATGTCAACCTTTCCTTATTCATTTTCTTCCGTCCCGGTCAAAATCCAAGCTTAGCTCACTGCACCCACATTACCAACAAGAAACCTTACAAACTAAACAAAGAATTGGAGTTGTGGACTGAAATTAACGAATATAGAGAGCAGAGGAAAAAATTTGAAGATGTGTAAACCAAAGCTATAATTTGGAATAGAAGCAGAATTGGAGCAAGTGGTTAATCATCAAACCAAGTAAGAATTTAAAATCAATTTCAGTTACTAATTCTTCTCTTTTCCTTTGTTCACCTAAATATTTGAAGTGAATAGAAAATTTATATTGGATAATTGGGTTATGTGAGAAGTAGATGAAAATCGTTAGTAAATTGAATCTAAAACAGGGGTGATTAGTTGTTGTGAGGAGGAACAAGGATGGGGGATTTTCAGGAGAAATCCTAGGTAATCCATGAACAAATGTCAATGAAACCTAAGAAAACAAGGAATGCACGCTACGTGTTTGTTAAAATGCGTCCAAGAAGCTTAAAAGCTTAAAAATGGATAATTAACTAGAGTTACGAATTGGCAACTCTTTACATATATTTAAGAATGTTATTTAAGCTATTTGGCAGAAGCAAAACACATTTAAAAGCGAACTTGGTACTAAACTAAATACTAAAAATAGTTTTGACCCAACACTTTTGAAGCTTGATTTGAGCTGTCAAGGAGGTCTAAAATGGAAAGCTTATAGTTTATAAATAGAGTCTTATATGTTATTTATAATATATCTAAACTTTAGTGTAATCAGAGATATGAGTTAGGAGGAATTAAATCGCGAATGGGGAACAGGGCTGCTGCCCATGGCAGTAGCAGTAGCCGTGTCGGCGTGTCGGCATTGGTGAGAAAGTTGCTGGCTGCGTGTGGCAGCAGTGTGCAGCAGCTGTGTGCCGCGGCATGCGCCACAGCAGCCCGCGCCACAGCAGCCCAGCTCACCCATGGCGAACGAACCATGCAACAGCAGCCCATGGCGAATGAACCATGCAGCGCACCCATGGCGAACGAACCATGCAGCGCACCCATAGCGAAAGAGCCACCAACAGCAACGCTCGGCGAACGAGCCAGCAACAGCAGCTTGGCTTAGCTGAGTTTGTTGATGTTAAAACTCACAGCCCAGTAGTAGAAATTAAACCAACAACCGCTATGACTACTTTACCCAAACTAATTTCAGGGATTAATTCGCCAATTACCCATTAAGTTAGTTTCTTAATTCCAAACACATGAATGTATAGAATTTATAATGAAGTATAAATTATAAAACTAACAACATACGCGGTTAAACTTGGAATTGTTAAACCAAATAAGAAGTGACAATTACTTAAGTGGGCTGTTAGCATGCTAATAACCACGCAAGTAGCAGCACATGGCTGCTATATTAATATGGGGCGAACTAGTTTGGCTTCAAGAGATAGTTTGAAAAGTTAACCATAAGGTTTGGCTTAAACTTTCCTAAACAAACAAATATATGGAATCTATACTAAAGATACGATTCAATATAATTGAATTAACAATATAAAGAATAAAGTTTTGAAAAGTAAGTGTAGTAACTTTAAGGAGGGCTGTTTAAGCATTTTGTAAAGCGTGTTAAGTTGTAATACTACAACTTATATGAATAAGTCTATAAAACGAATTGGTAACTACAACGACGCCCAATACACAAAATAAGTTAATAGTTCATCTTGAATACCTAAGTTAGGTGTAAAGAGGATGGGATAACCATATATTTAAATTACAAATAGTTATAAACTAAAATCGTGAGGTATTCACGAACTAAAATCACGTTACCGTTTATTAAAGCAATAAAAGACTATTGTAAGCAAAAGAATAAGTGTTTCTGAAACGAATATAAAGATTTTCTTTCAAAAATAAGAATGAAACTAATGATAGGGCCAACATAGATATTTAATATATCATTATACAAGTTATGTGTTATGGATATATGGCTAATATATTTCTTATATGTGACTATGATTGTATAGGATCTGTGCAAGAAAGACAAACTGAATCTTATTACAATAGTTACCAAACAAGGCAAGTGTCCTGATCTTGTTTATTTTTGAGCAATTATCTCAATTCCTTTATCTTCAAACAAGTTCACTTACCTTGAGCAAATGTTTTCACAATCATATATGAATAATATAATGATATATAATTTTATTCCAATCAGCTTCTAAAAATAATGAAGGTAAGATCATGTGTATTTGATAAAATTCGATACACATTTGCAGTTTAAATGAATGTCTACGCTGTTTGTTCTAGCTAGACTCCAGATTTAACTATTTCAATTCTTTCATACTAAGTCTTGAAATCGTTCCAAAATTTATAAAGCTGTTCATCCTGTTTGCTTTTGGGTTGAACTTCATACTGAGTAGAACATCCCTGACTTGGAAACATTTTATATTGCGTCCTGGGGACGGTGACGATGGACACAAGTGCTGTTCTAATAGATAGTATTGATCAATACAGGGCATACCGGGCTGATCACCCACCGTGCCCGTAAGACCAGACGGTTCACAGATGGATTTCTGATTGAACCTTTTCAAGAAAAGAAAAATAAACGTTCATGGTCTTGTGACCACTCAGTATCAGAATTCAGTATATCATTTCAAGAATATAAATGAGTTATACGGTTGTTTAAGAATTGTTCAGTTGCTTTCCGATATTTACTCTGCTATCAAAGCATATCTCAAAGAGAACATTTACTTCTTGATATACGTGTTTATCAATTACGATTACTTGCTGAGCAATCAAATGCTCATTCTTGCTTTGAATATAAATGTTTTCAGTTAAGCCAGAACGCATAGAAGGGTCCGGAAAGGATAAAGGCAAGGGGAAGCTACAGGAGTAGTTATAGATGGCTGTTGTAATAGATAGACTTTTATTTTAAAAATAAAATATCTATCATGTAATAAAGATACTAAAGGTCTTCGTACCTAGGATAGATACCTCTGATGTAATAATTATTATTATCTTTTATTATAAGCAGCTTGTATGAATGGTATCGTGTAGCACCAAGTACGGATTTTAAGTACCCGGATTTGGGGGCGTCACAAGTCTTCTATAGAGAAGCTGGATCTACTTCTTTAATGCTTCTCAATAGTGCGAAATTCTCATCCATTCAAACGTATAATAAGCCTAATTTTAGTGAAGTGTGCTTTTGTTGAGAAGTATATATAGAGTGAATTTTTTTTTTTTTTCTACAAGTTAGTGTACATGTATCTATTTATTAATGCCTTAGTTTTTGTGCTTTTCAGGGTTCATATACATGAATCATATAAATGGATTTAATATTGATTTTAGTAAATTGAAAAGGACTATTCAAACTTTTTAGCCTATTGGGTTTTTTTCAACTGGTTCATGCACATGGTTAATTAAAGTTTAATTAGATAACCAATCTATCAATCGAGTTAACTCACACTGTATCAACCACATAAACTTACCGAGTTTTCAAATTAAAGTTTAATCAGATGATGTGTTTTTAAATATAAGTATTGATGGTAAAGTATGCAACAAGAGCATGATTCGAAGCAACTGGCTTTATTATTGCGCTGATTGCAGATATTTTGTGCATGTCAAATGTGTTACACTAACAAAAACTTCTTAATTTGGTGTTGAGGTTTGTGACCATATTTTACTTTTTGTGATTTCCGTCACTTTTAGCTTGGTGAGTTATAATTGCTTTATATAATTCTTAAACAGTCTTGGTTTCAGATCTAGCGAAAATGAGAATACTGATGATCATGTTGATGATCCAAACTTGATGCACTTTCCACTACTCGTACAAATTATTTGGGAGTCAGACAAAAAATAAAATAAAATAAAATTTTGGACCTGGTCGCCAGACCGGTCGCTAAGTCCCGATCCGCTGTAGAAAGGCTCTTTGTGAAAAGGTCTTGGTGCTACAGGCCTTCTAGCAAACTCGTTCTATGTGAAACTATTCATTTTTGTGATTATCACTCATTTATATATTTATTTTGCTAAAACCCACTGTTGCATAAATCATGAATCGATGAATATTGATACTCATAATTTAGTCTCATAATCTTCGCAAATACATAAGTTTAATTATTTAGTGGAAAATTGTTATAGATATAATATATTAGAAATCTAAATTTAAAATATTGTCACCCTTTCTTTGTTGCAATTTAACTATAAATTTGATTCCTATGTGTACTTGGAAGATCTTGTAAACCTATTTATCCTTTAATATAATCTTTTAATATCTAAAATAAAATATAAATTTCTGCTTTTCTTAAAATATATAATTTTAAAATAAAAAAATTATATTTTGTACAATAATTAATAGAGTATATATGGAAAAAACAAGTTTTAAGGTTAAATGAGGTGGTTGTATGTTAAAAACTAGCTAATGAGGTATTTTAGTACTTTGGAAAGGAATCTTATTTTTGGACAACTCATTCAATTGCTTTTGGGCGAGTGCATTACACAATAATTGTACTGTTGCACTTTTTTTTAAAGCATAGGTGGTCAAGTGGAGGTTTTCTAACCACAAATAGTAAAATGTCAAATTGCGTGAATCCTATGTTATGTTTGTTTACGAATATTATAATTTAGAAATTATAATTTATGGGATTATAATCATAAGACTATTAATTTTAAGATTAAATAATCATAGTTACATGTTTATTTTTTATAGATTATTCATGGGATAACTTAAAATAATCTCATGTTATGTTTATTTTTTCCAGAACTAATTAAAAGATTAGATAAAAAAATATCGTTTGGACTATTATACTCTAACCAATAATAATATATTTGTTCAATAGTACTGTTATTTTGTAATATATGAGTTTCATTATAATATTAAATATATTGTGCTATTATAGGATTTAAATATATTAGTTTTATTATAATAACATATTTGTTCAGTAGCATTATTATTCTCTAATATATAAACCATTATAATATTAAATACATTATCTTATTATGGGATTTAAATATATTAGTTTCATTATAATAACATATTTGTTCAGTAACATTGTTATTCTCTAATATATTAGTTTTATTATAATATTAAATATATTATGTTGTTTAATATTATAATGAAATCTGTGAAATGAACATTTGTTGAATAATATGATATATCAGGCAATTTAATTCTTTGACCTTGGCCTATTATTGTATTTCTCCTTGCGTGGTGGCAAATGAGGCTACCATTTAAGTTTTGCTCGTTAGGCAGAACATTATGGTGGGGATTTATTATGCTTAATAACAGTGCTTTTGATTGAGGTTAATTTTGTCTAGAAAAATTTAGTTCCAAATAGTGAGGATTATAATACATGTTTGAACATGGAATTAAATAGTCTCTCATATTAAGTCATTTTATAATCTCTGGACTAATAGTCTCAAGTCCAAATTTAAAAATAAACAAGACACTTGAGATTAATAATCTTATCCCAAGTGTAGTCCTTACAAACAAACATAGTCTAGATTTTAGAATGCATCTTACCCTTCTTTTAATCTCAAGCATGCGAGATTAAGGACAACAATATCTTTGATCATATCCTCTATTAAAAAAAAAACTAATTTACTTTTTTCTTAATTAATTTGTAAAATTTTAAAAATCTCAAAATCGATGTTAATTTTATTTTATTTTAATTTGTGAAATAGTCTATATTGAAAATTATTTAAGAATTATTATTAAGTACAAAAATATAATTTTAAAAATTAAAATAAGTGTCTACCAGAATTTAAATTAAAAATTTGCAAATTAAATGATCATCATTATTGATTAAAATTATAAACCTGATTTTCAAGAAGATTAATAGCCATTTGAGAAGATTGACATGGTAGAAGACATTATTGTCCTTAGTTTCATATCTTTGGGATTAAATAAATAAATAAATTAGATCTTAATATTTTTTTAATGCCATGGCAGCTATTTAATAAGGTGGCAGTGTTTGTGTACTATCTTAATAATCTCAAAAATAATATAAGGAGATTTAAAAAAAAATATACAGAGACTACAATGAAACTAAACCATAAGTACAACGGTCAAATGGATCGTTTTGCCATTTTTTAAGTATAATATGATAATTGATTTTGATTATTATTTTTACTAATATAAACAGTTTTAAAAAGCATTTTGTATTTCAATTTTGTTAATGAAAAGACACTTGAATTAGTAAAAAATGAAAGTAAAAAAAGTGTTTGATGTTAAAAAAGTGTTTGGAAATAAAAAAATGTTTACTACTTATTTCCAGTGTTAATTACTAAAAGAAAGGTTTTATAAATTATAGAGGGTAATGGGCGGACTTATTAAAATAAATTGGGCTACATTAATAATATAGTTGATCAAATCTGATTGTTAGATTTTGATAAACATAATAAGTATGGGATAAAACATAACTTGATTATGCAATTATTAATTGTTTTTAATTGTTTTTAAAATAGAACACAATTGTTGATTCTTATTTTCATTTTTTAATACAAACAATTTCATTTGATGGTAGATAAATATAAAAACAATCAGCAAACACCTTGTAGCCCTGAATCATTCTAAGGCTTACGCCAAAGTCTTTAAATTATTGAGTTTTATTTTGTATTCGTATCCCACCAGTATGATACAATGGTTTAGTGTAAATTTACAATGTTCATTTATCAATTAATTTTCAAAAAAAAATAATTTATTTTTACTATAATCTTTCGTTCTTTGCTTACACTTTTTTTAATGTTTATTTATTTTTAAATAATTTTACTTATAAATAACATTAAATTTTAATTATAAAATACTTTTGGGTCACACGTACCGTGTGTGCCAGGTTGTTGGAATTTAAATTAATAAATTAGCAACTATCTTTTATTTTAAAAAATTATAAACAACTTGTAAAATCAAGTTTTGTTTTATCTTGTAATTACTTATAACATGGGTATATAATAAATTTTTAAATTGGAATCTCAAATTGATAAGAACAAATTAGCCACTTTTTTATTTTTGGAATGTGCAACTATTAATATAGGGTGTGCATATATTAACAACTTTAAATGTATTTATTAGAATCACTTCTTTCTAGCTCGACGGTCTTTCTCTCTTATTGGAATTTCTTTTTCCCATTTCAATATTTTTTCACATATTGTATTTATTAGTGTCAAAAAGAAAAAAAAAATCTTCCTAATTACACTCTTCTTCATAATCCTTTATTACAAATAGCTAAAGAATTATTAATTTGCACAATAAAAATAATTTTATACTAGATTATGGTGAAAATTGTTTTGAATAAATTATTATTTTGTCTTGATCTTTAAAGAGAAACCTCAAGGTTTATCGGTTGAAGTTTACACAATATTTGATTTATTTATCTAGTTACGAGAGAAATAGAGATAATGAAATCTTAAAAATGGAGCAGATTAATTAAAATGTTAATTAAGGAATGAATGAGTTATTTATATAAAATTTAATAAAAATAATTATGAAATATTTAAGGATTAAATATGGATTAATACCCTGAACTTTTAATGTTTTTCCACTTTGGGGATTGTCTTTTCAATTTTTTCAATTCGGGGATTAAACTTTTAATTTTTTTCCACTTTGGGGATTGTCTTCTCAATTTTTTCAATTAGGGGATTAAACTTTTATTTTTTTCTACTTTGGGGATTGTCTTCTCAATTTTTTTCATTAGAGAATTAAACTCTTAAAATTTTTTGATTACGTATAAATTGATAATGTAACATTAAAAAATTGATGACATGACATCGAAATGTGAATAAAAAATACTTGTGTAATATTGAGTCTCATTTTAATATTTATTTGATTAATTTTTTGTACCAAAAATGATAAATATAAGATCATTATTAATTTTACTTTAAAAAATAGTCATTAAATTTACTTTAAAACATTAAATTTACCAAAAAAATTAAAATTAAAAATTAATAATTTACCAAAAGAGTAAAATTATCATTAAATTTACTTAAAAAATTAATAATGGTTTTATATTAAAATTATAATAATAATAATTTACTTTAAAATTAATAATGATCTTATATTTACCCTTTTTGGTATAAAAAATTAATTGAATAAATATTAAAATGAGACTCAATATTACACATAAGTATTTTTTTAGTCACGCGTCGCTGTCATGTCGAAAAAAATTAAAAGTTTAATCCTCTAATTGAAAAAATTGAGAAGACGATCCCCAAAATGAAAAAAAAATAAAAGTTTAATCCCCTAATTGAAAAAATTGAGAAGACAATCCCCAAAGTGAAAAAAAATTAAAAGTTTAATCCCCTAATTGAAAAAAATAAGAATACAATCCCCAAAGTGGAAAAATATTAAAAGTTCAGGGTATTATTCCATATTTAAACCAATATTTAAAAACAATAAGGACAGTTTTGTTCAAGGAAACTTATTAATCACAATCTCAAGATTATCAAACCCGCTCCATCCCCTCCCTCTGATTAGTCTTTCATATTTAGGACTATTTTTAAACAATAATATTATGATTATTAAAGAATTGTTAAAAAAAAAGAGATATAAAATGATGTGTATAATTGTAGTTGATTAGAATTATTAGACATATTTATATATGATGAATCATATAGTAATTACATGACACATTATTTTATAAGTTAATTTTTATAAGAATTTTTTTTTTGTAAGTTTCCATCTAAAAATGACAAAATAAAACAGTAGTATTATTTTTACCTGGGACCAAGATGAAATGCCCCAAGAACTTGAATATCCTATGCACCAAGATCACCGTCTTACCCTGCATTCACGTCCACGGTATAAGAGCCGGTCTTGCGTTTATAATATCTTATAAATAATAACAGGAATCACTATTTACGCAACAAAAAATAATATTTTCATAATAAAAGTGTCGCTACAGATTTTATAACGACGGTTTTCACCGTCGTTATACATCTATAATGACATTTTTGTTGTGAAAATATCAAAAAATATTATGAAAATATTAATTTTTATAATAATATTATATTTAGAACAAAGAAATCACTCTTTTCTTAACAATATTTTTTTTTAAGTCATCTAGTCATCGTCGAAATTACACTTAACAACCGTTACAATTCTTAAATATATATATATCAAACTATCTCACACGTGGGATAGTTTTCTACATGGGGCGTCTAAACAACAAACTTTTAAAATACTACACCTTGTTTGGATAAGTAATTAGAGTCGGAACGAATCTATAATAAAAGTAATTAGTTGGTGTAAACATAGAGGTGACTCCAACAATAAAATATATAGTGATGCTAAATCAAAGCAAGTTTTATATTCAACAAGCTTCGTAATTGGTAAGGTTTCTTAATATCAACACATCGAAGTTATTTAATTAATGGAATCTATTTCACAAATTTTCACACTTCAATATTTTATTACAAGTGGTTTTTAATGTCCAATCAAAGTGGACTTTTGTGATCAAGTTTTCTATTTGTTTATCTATTTTTTTGATCTGCGTGATCAAGCAGGAAAAATATTTTATATTAAATTTTTGTAATATATTTTAAGAACATAAACAAAGTCTACTATCATAAATATTTTTGTGAGAGTAGACTTTGTTGCTATTCCATTCCAACTTCCCAAGTTTCATCTCTTTCTCTCTCTTTCCCTGTCACACGACTCATGACTTGCCAATTGTAATCCTCTTCTCTCTATATCCTTGTCTTAATTTTACCCGTACTCGCATATTGAGATGGAGCAACTTAAACACTTTAGCCATGAGCATCCGTTGATCCTCAACGTTGAGGATGATGCTCAGGAGGATGTTAATTGTTGTGGGTGCAATAAATCAATAGTCATAGGTGAATCAGCATATAGTTGCAGCACTAGTAATACTAGTGAGAATAGAACCGAAGGTGATTGTGACAATTTCTTTCTACACAAAGCATGTGCGGAATTGCCCCAAGAACTTGAATATCCTAGGCACCAAGATCACCGTCTTACCTTGCATTCACGTCCACAGTACCAGAGCGGGCGTTGCGTTTGTGATGTCTGCCACGTCAAGGGTTGGAAGTGGTTCACCTATCAGTGTGTAAGTTGTCATTTTGACCTTTGTATGACATGTGCTTTGCAGGTAGTGCAGGACCGCAACTTTCATCTTGTAGCCCACAATCACCAATTAACTTTAATGCCTAGAGAAGCCTTGTTCAGATGTGATGCTTGCGGCGAAGAAGATAAAGATTTCTCCTACTTTTGTACCACCTGTCTATTCTGGTTACACAAGAGTTGTGCCTCTGCAACAACTACCCTCAAATGTCAATTTCACAAGAGTTGTGATCACCCTCTTGTCCTAGCCTATTCTCTTCCCGAACAATATCGTAGTTTCGGGCAAAATTGTAGTATATGCAACGGAAGACTTTTTCAGAGCTATTGGATTTATTATTGTGCAGATTGTAGATTTTTTGCCCACATCAAATGTGCTACTTCAACAAAGATGGCAGAACCTTTGACGTTGAGGTTCATTATTTTTTCCCGTCATATTTTTATTTTCTGTGATTTTTGTTCATTCTAACTTGGCTTCTTTCTACTTGCTAAAGATTCTTAATTAAACTTTCTTTTTTTTTTCTTGGTTTCAAATGTAGTGAAAATGAGAATATTTATGAAGGTGACGACGAGACTTTGATGCACTTCCCAACACCTGATGAAGCCTCACTTGGTTCATTAATACGTCAATTTGTCAAGGCCATTAGTCTTACAGATGATACCTCTACAACAACAGATGATCATATCAATCATTGGGCACATAAAGATCACCCACTGATCCTTTTTCATGAATTTAAAAGGAATAATAATGAGATGAAAAATGAGGTAATGCTATGTGACGGGTGTGTGCAACCTCTCACCGCCGATCCATTCTATGGTTGTCTGCAATGTAAATACTTTCTGCACAAATATTGTGCCGAGCTGCCAGTAGAGTACTTGCAACATCTATCTCACCCAGAACACAAGCTCGTCGCAATTCAATATCCTACTCGCCATCAATTCTATCGATGTGATTTTTGCCAAAGTTGTAGCAACGGCATATTCTATTATTGTGAGCTCTGCGAATTCTACATGGATATCGTGTGTGCTTCACTGCCCAATAAGATCAAACATGAAGCTCACACACACCCCCTTAAGCAACTTAAAATCTTGGACTGCAGTGCAAGTGAGCATCAATATTCAGGTTTTGGATTTGGATGTGAAACTTGCAATTTTTACCTAAGTAAAAGACGTGCTATTATGCCACGTACAGTCAGGCACAGATGGGACCCACATCCACTCCATTTGATGTATCCGCCTGTCAAAAATCATCCACATGAATTCGACTGTGAAGTGTGCTCAATATATATAAATCCGAATTATTGGTTTTATCATTGTCACGATTGTGATATGTCCTTTCATATTCGATGTCTCATGCATGATGATGTTTACTCAAATATCAAGTTTGGGGCTACCTTTAAAATTGACAATCTGCACCCCCACCACCTCACATTTGTTCAAAATAAAAGAAAGATAGCCTCGTGTGGCAGTTGTGGTACTGAGAATATTGACATTGGGGACGTAGTTCTTGAATGTGCGCCCTGTAAATTTGTTATCTGCACATTCTGTCGTCGAGATTCGTAACAATAGCGATGGGTGAACCATTGGATTCTTCTAGTTGTAATTTTTATAGTTGTTTGATGTGTGGATTGTTGTTCTTTTAAATTTATAGTTAGTTATTTACTAAAAAAAACAATATATATTATGAGTACAATTTTTTTTTATTTTTTTTTTGCTAAATATGAGTACAAATTTTCTGTCCATCCCATGTTATATATTGTTTCTAATTGTAATGTAATATTGATTTACATATTTAAATAGATAAATCTAGTACCTATAAATTTGTAATATGCTCGTTATGTCGTTGAAAAGTATCATTGTTTGATAGTTAAAATCTTTTATTCATCCTCTGTCTAATCTTTTATTCCATATGTTATATGTTGTTTCTAATTTTAATATAACTATTAATTTACAATTAACTTTTTAAATAAATAAACCTAGTACTTGGATATGAGAATGGATGAGATAAAATACGGACAGCAAATCTGAATTCATATTTGAATACTCTATGCATCTGATCAAAATGAAGTTTTTTTAGCATTCTTATCTTATCAGACCCGCAATAAAAGCGATATAGCAAATAAATGCGCTACAAATGATCAATGTCAACCCACACAAATTGAATGCTCTACACAAAATGAAGGGTCGAGTGTCTGATCCCACTACCTTCCCTAAAGCTATGTAAATTATTGGAGCACCTGGAAAAAGAAATGAAAAATGTTGTTTGGATTTTAGTTGCTTGTTTGTTTTACTTTTTTTTTTTGAGCTATGTCAATTATTGTTTGTTTTACTTTTCTAAAGCTATGTCAATTATTGGAGCAATTGGAAAAAAAATAAAAATGGGTCAACTATTACGTTTTCGGGATATATATATATATATATATATATATATATATATTGTAATTATTGTTATTGTTTTTGTTGAGAAAAGTAAAATTAATTTACTATATCCCAATGCTGATTCTCAACATTACTTTTTCCTCCGTTCCACATAAAGAGTATTTTCTATCTGTAATTTTTTTAATTTTAAATATTAAGAAGAAGCGGAGTTAAAATAAAATAGGTTACGACTTTATAGTATACCTCAAAATATACTTATGCTTTTGGTTCTCTAAGAAAAATAAAAGGGTGAGAGCAATATTTGAAAATATAGTTTTTCACTACAAGAAAAAGTTTTACTTCCGCCGAAATTAATTCCGACGGAATAATTCCCTCAGAAACTTATTTTTCTAGTAGTGTTTCATGGGATTAAATCATCAGGTTACTAATACTAGTAACTTCATTAAACAAGCCTATTCTATTAAGTTACAAGGAGAACATCAAAGAGATTGTGTTTACAAAATGGAACTAGCTAGATTTATTTAAATTTTTAATTGTATTTTTAAGTGTAACGCACAAACACGAGGAGAGAAAAAGCTTATGTGGCATATTAGATAGAGATGATTTGACAACACTTTACCACATGATGAGCTCAAGTCTGTTTGTCATCACAACCAAAAAGAGAGAAAAATTAGGATTTGCAAATTCTTTGAGTTGGAGAGAGTGTATAGGAGCAAAATCTAGGCAAGTTTTTAAATATTGTAGCCACGCTAATGAATTTGTATTGGACTTTATAGAAGAATGTTATGTGAGGGTAAAAAGATTTAAAGGATGGGTAAATTTTTAAAATTGAAAATGTTGCCCAAAAAAACCTAGAATAGGATCCAATCAAGTTCGAGAATCCATATATGAATAGCAAAAGACCGATTACCTTATCACGTCAACAAAATTAAATTTTGATAGCTGGTTAATATTATAAAACAGCGTAAAGTCGCTGACGTTGTTCAGCAATGTCTTTGTACCACAATAATTTTGTTTTTTTTTTCATTTTGCCCCTATAAATTTAGTTATGTTACTATTTTGTTATGTTTAATTTAAAGTTTTTATATATATGCTTATTTGGTTAATTTTAGGAAGCTAATTACACATGTCACGCGTCCACTGCGTGTTTGCGATGAATAATTCTATACAACATAGCACAACCTTGACGACCCACTAGTAAATTAGCATCACACTACCTACTGAGATTGCCTACACGTACAAACTTAACCTAGCAAAAACATAGCCAAATAAAATAAATCAGTCAAGGTACTAAGTTTGCCAACTGAACTAGAGGTTAGGCTCAAATGAAATAATATTCAACACCCCAACTAGTAATTGATTTTTAAAATAATTTTGGTTCTTGCCCATCTTTGACTAAGTAAAAAAAATTAGTAAATGAACTTATACATTAGTTAATATTTTGTATAAGAAACTAAAAATTATTTGTAAAGTAATACTAAGGACACAAATTATATACAAAAATTGTGCATAAAACAGTATAAAAAATGAGAGAAAATAGGAAGTGGGATCTACGATTAGATATTTTATACATTTTCATCGGTTAGCAATACACGGGTCCTACTCTTTGTGCACAATTTTTTGTGTACAGTTTGTGCACATAGTATTATTCTTATTTTTAAGTAACCTCAAGAAAAAATAGTATTATGAAAAAACTTAATGCAAAAATATAAATCAAATTTGACTTTTTAAAGTCTACATGAAATATTTTTAAAGGAAAATGATATACATGTTGACAAATATTTGACGAAGTTGGATTGCGACTAACGTGAAAATATATGTGATAAGATAGAACAAATTAAAGTTGGACCCTTCTTAATTCCTGCATATCTCATGTATGCACATACGCCACAATCATAATTCGGCTGAAAATTTTCGCAATGTATAGCAAGACTCATTTTTAAATTCAAAATTGATGTGATTGTTTTGAAAATAATAAATTTTGTAATTAATGGTACTGTTTTGGCCCGGATCTTACACGGAACAACTGTGTCTTGTTGAAACTGTAAAAAATTCTCAATTGTGGCCATCTCAGAAGAAGTGCTTGGCAAGCTCAGCTGGTGAAGTAAACCAGAATTGTAATGTTTGGAATCGCCATTCTGATAGCAAAAGTTAACTTTAGTGACTGACAGAAGCATAAGCACTAAATAGACAACTTGCACACAAATTATTCAAAAGTAATACCTGAGTATCCAAACCATTCAAATTGGAAAACATTTTCATTTCACCATCTCTATTTCTTTTTAAGCTACTGAAGGAAGAATCATTAGGAATCGTGGGGAGATAATGCCTATTGGAGTGGTCTCCATTTTGTCCACTCCCCAAGTGCCTATTCTGTTGGCTACTCGTTCCAACATTTTCATTTCCATTCTCAGTGATCTGAGGCATGAACCTTGAATGAGAAGATTGCCCAGAAGAGAAGTTCATATGATTATTCAACCTGCTGGTTGTAGAACTGACTTCCATATCTGAAATTTCCCATATCGTTCGTCGCACCAAACCATTTGTTCTTATATTAGTCCGATTACTAGCTCTGAAATTTCCCATATCGTTCGTCGCACCAAATCCTGAGATTAATCATAAAGTTCTTAGCAACTGGTTAACACTTGTAGCACTTGACAATTAAAGTTCCAATAACTTAAATTAGAAGACATATACCCTTTTTTCTAATTCTATGCAAAGCTAATGATCAAAAAAATAGAGATGCTCACCCAAACACTTGTAACCATCAATTAAGATGTCAAGTCTTGCCCCATAAAAGTGCCTAACCGAAATATTTCATTTTCTCCAAGCTGAGTTTTTTAAGATGTCAAGTCTTGCCCCATAAAAGTGCCTAACCCAAAGCACAATTTAGGGCCGTAGGCACCAAATCAATTTTCGGTTGTATTCTAGAAAACATAGTAAACAATTTGGATAACATAGTCAATACCCATTTTCAGAAAGACATTAAGAACAAAAAACTAAAACTGGAGAACAACAATATGATAACAAAAGCAGAAAACAGAAACAATATCCATAAACAGGCCTCTAGTACTTTCATTTTTATGAGATTCAAAATGGAGGCTAAAGTCAACTTTTTAACTAACCAAAAAGAGCATAGATCTGTTCAATTTCCCACCACTAAAATACACGTTAATAGAACCAACCAATCTTATCAACAAAATCAATAAACAAGAACACTGAACATAAAAAGTAAGAAAATTTACCAATTTCATCAACCAAATTCGACAAAAATCCAGCTGGAGAACTGCTCTGCCGTATCAAGTTGGAGCAAATTCCACCACTACTTTTCTTCAATTGATTCAAATTCTCCATTCCCATAGACGAATTCAAACCCCTAAATGAATTCTCCACAGAAGGAATAGCACTAGTTACTGGATTAAGATTTGGCGCCGAGCAGCATAAACCATATCCGAAGCAGAAACAGAGTAATCATTAACTGATTCTGCCATTTCCTGCTTCAGATTTGCCCCAAATTTCAGATCATGTGAATCACCCTCGCCGAAATTAAATCTCGGAAACATCATTTCCGATTCAGGATTCATAGATTCCCCATTTGTATAATTACTTTCATCAACACCATCATTAAGTAGACTAGCAAAGAAAGAGCTCGGAGTCGATCGGTATCGCGCCAAATTAGAGCTCTGCTGCTGCCGCCGCGGCTGTTGCGGCGGCGGAGGTGGCTGCTGATGAAGCTGGCTATGATTATAACCATAAAGATCTGAATGCATCATTTCTTTGCTTTTTGCGAACTCGGTTTGTGATGGGTACTCGAAATTTGAAGAAAACAACAGATTATCCATATCCGTATCATCTTCTTCTTCTTCTAATTCAACATTATCATCTTCTTCAATAACATCTTCTTCAATAACATCATATACCAATTTGCCAAGGCTATTAGCCTTGCAGATGATTCCTCCATACCAACAGATTAGACTAGTTATTGGACTGATGAATAACTAGTCCTTTTTTATTGTGATATGTCCTTTCATATTAGTTGCCTTGGTCAAGATGATATTTACTCAAATATACTTATTAATATGACAACATCGAAAATTTTTAACGATATTTAATACTCTGGTTGGTAGCATTAGCTCTTTTTTAACCAACAAATTGTCATAGGCAAGTTAAATTAACTGGCTTTATGGCGGAATAAATTTTCTATCAATCAAGCTGGTTCATATCTCGTTCTTTTTCCCTTACTTCTCTTTTCTTTCCCTATTTCTTTTCTTTTTCCTTTTTCTCCTATTCTTTTTCTTTTTCTTTTCTTTATTTCTCTTTTTACTTTTACTTTTCTCTTATCATTTAATACCATAGATTTATAAAAACCAAGGTGATAGCGTAGTGGTCTATAAAGATATTTTCTTTTACTGTGCAAGATCACAAATTCAAATCTACTTCTCAACAAGAATGCATAGGATTAAAATATATTCCTAGATACACTACGTTGTAATAGTATAAAATAAATAAATAAAAATTTACAAATTAAGTAGGTAATAAGAATATAGTTGAAAAGAGTTGGGAAGCCAAGTTTTTTTTAACTATATAATAATAGATTAGGTTAATCTCTTTTTTCTTTTTAAGCTAGAGTTTTGTTTCTAGCCAAATTCTAGGGCAAAAAAAAAAGTTGTAGAAAAAGACAAAAGAGATTTGTAGGATAAAACCTATGAACATAATTTTATTATCACGTTATTACTATTTACCTAATAATTCATTATTTATAGGATTAAATATGGAGTAAAATTACATGTTTAATATTTACAAATTTTACAAATAAAACTTATTTTTTTGTAGAATGGATTAAAGATTATTGCATTGTAATTTAGTATAAGACTATAAAGACAGACCGGACACTAGCTAGACTTGCTATTCTATTAATTATATGGTAGAGGTCTTGATGTTATTACTTTCGTAGTAATGTACGATAACTAGACAACTTTTGTATATTTTATCTACTCAAATGTTTAGATAGTTGTATTGTACAAATGATTATTTCATAATAGGTTGCCTCTTCGCCTTCTGACCCTTTTCTTATATTTCTTCTTAAAATTAAAATGTATCACTAAGTTTATTATATTTTAATATTATAAGTTCTCAAAAATAAATAAATATAGATTTTTAAGTTAATTATGGTAGTAAGAATATAGATAAAAATAGTTGAGAAGCCAAGCTTTTCTTTTTTTTTACTTTTGTTGTTTTGTTTTATATTTTTAATTATATAATAATAAATTAGGTGGATCTCTTTTTTCCTTTTAAGTTAGAGTTTTGTTTCTAGCCAAATTTTAGGACAAAAAGGAGTTGTAGGATGAAGGACGAAAAAGTACTCTTGTTGGACAAAGTCTTTCACATAATTTTATTATTATGTCATTACTACTTAATTAATAATTTATTATATTCTCATCTTTTCAAAATTAGAATGACTTATTTCTACGTTTGCTTTCTAAATTTAAAATTGTACATTTTATGTTAATCTTTGAAGGGTTTTAAAAATACAATTCCGTTATACTTAATCAATCAATTAACTTGTTTAACTAATCTGGTAACATATTTTTAAATTTTTTTTTAAAAAAAATCTATTCAACTCTCATCTCCCTTTTATATCTCTTTGTACCTTTACGGGAATAACACTTTGAAAAGGAATCTTATGTTTGGACAACTCACTCAATTGATTTTGGGTGATTGCATTACAGTCACAGTTAGGTTAGATATAAAAAATAATTGTTAGGACTTTTTTTTTTCAAAGTATAGTGGTTAAGTGGAGGTTTTCTAACCACAAATAGTAAAATGCCAAACTTTATGAACCCTAGGTAGTAGAATGCATTTTACCCTTCTTTTAGTCCCAAACATTTGAGATAATGGACAATAATGTCTTTTATTATATCATTCGTTTTAAAAAAAATAAATCTAATTTACTTTTTTCCAAATTAATTTGCAAAATTTTAAAATTCTCAAAATTGTTATGAATTTATTTTAATAAGTAGTCCTAAATTGAAAATTACTTAAAAATTACTACTAAGTACAAAAATATCATATTAAAAATTAAAATAAATGTATGTCAGAATTTAAATTTAAATTTTATAAATTAAATATGATCATCATTATTGGTTACATTGATAAACTTGATTTTTCAAAGAGATTAATAGTCATTTTGAGAAGATGATATGGTAGAAGACATTATTGTTCTTAGTTTCATATATTTGGGATTAAAAAAAGGTGCATCTAAACATTTTTTTTTTAATGTCAGATCAGCTATTTAATGAGGTGACAATATTTGAGAATTGTCTTAATACGGGTAAAATGCACATGTGGTCGAACTTTATGTGTTTTTGGGTATTGAGCCTCTTTCTTTTGGTCAACACAAATCAAGCCTCCTTTTGTTTGAAAATTTAGATATTGAGCCCTCATGTGCCACATAGGCATTGACATGCTGGTGTGGCACACGTGGCATATCTGACGTGGACGTGTTCCAATTAATTGCCAAAAAACTTGTCCAAAAATTAAATTATTATTAGTAATTATTGTTATTATTATTGTTGGTATTATTATTAGCATTATTATTATTGTTGTTGTTGTTGTTGTTCTTATTATCCCTTTGTCTTTTAATAATTTGGGGGGAAAGAATTATTTTGTTATGAAGGTTAATCCTTGCATAAAATTTAACAGTTAGACCCTTGTGCTCGGATTGTCTTATGATAAAGATTTTAAATTGAGAGTTTTGTGTTCGAAGACAAGTTAATCCTCTTTTCTTTTCTTTCTATTCCAATTCATCTTTCTTTTAACTTGTTTTTGGGCCTAATGATTGTAGTATATACTAACCTACATATCATGAAATTAGATCTTCCATGTTGCCTTTTTATCTAATTCCTTCAATATGCCAACTTTATCATTTGTAAAAGTTTATTTAATATTCCTTTTGTCTCGGAATAAACAAGAAATATTTGATTTACGATTAAATTGACCAAAATTAGAATTGTTCCAAGTCTTTTAGATAGAGATCATGACTACATTATATGTAGAATTTAATACTAATTCCAGGTTTTATGATTTAATTTCTAAAAATAATAAGTATTAAATCTGCATATATGCTTAATTATTAATTTTAAAAACTACCAATTTGTTCATGTGTGGATGCTTTTCTACAGGTAGTCTGTCCATTTTCATAACAATAAATAGGTTTCAGTACTGTTGTAGGGGTTCACAAAATTTTAATGTGTTTGTACTATTTCACCCTTATTACCCTTTCAAGTATTTTTTATGCTTCGGTTGATATTGTTACCCTAAAAATAATATTACATCCGTTTCAAATTATATGATCAATAATAATAATAATAATACTAATACTAATATTAATACTAATAATAATAATAATAATAATAATAACAATAATTACTAATAATAATTTAATTTTTGGATAAATTTGTCAATTAATTGGATCATGTCCACGTTAGAGATGCTACGTGTACCACGTAGGTGCCACGTGTGCCACGTCAGCAGGTCAACGCCTATGGCTATGTGGCACATGGGGCTCAATATCCAAATTTTTGAACATAAAGGAGCTTGATTTGCGTTGATAAAAAAAAAAGGGGCTCAATACTCAAAGACCCCTAAGTTCAGGGACCAACTGTGCATTTTACCCATCTTAATACTTTCAAAAAGGGTATATATAGCGAGATTTTTGAAAATAAATAAATATACAAAGACTAAAATGAAATCAAACTACAAACTATAAGTACAGGACCAAGAGTCATTCTGACATTGTTTAAGTATTATGATAATTGATTTTCATTATTATTAATTTTTACTTATATAAACAATTTTAAAAAAAGAAATATTTTTGTATTTTTTTTAATGAAAAACCCCTTAGATTAGTTTAAAAAAAAAAAGTAAAATTGTGTTTGATATTAGAAAACTATTTACTACTTATTTCAAGTGTAAATTATTGAAAAGAAAGGTTTAATTAATTTCTATTATTAAAAAGAATCGAACTTATGACATAATGGTTACAAGTTTCTTATGGACTTTATTAATGTCTATTTAAGAAAGTTGTTTGAGATGATACTCGCTCAACTTGTTGGACGATTAAGAATATATATGAAAGAGTACTGCTAAGACTGTAAAAGAATTTTAGAAAATATATATAATGTGACAAAGTGTAAGTAATTAATTATGATCTACTATACATATGTAAACTTAATGATAATAAACAATCACAATTAACGACATAATTTTGTATTTATCTTGAAACTATTCTTTTGTCATCAAAATATTATTATTTTAACTAATTCTATTTTATAAAAGATATTGACGGATTGTGCAATTCGTATTATTTTTCAAACCATCTAGTTTGTGTTTAAAACGCGTACAAAGACCTAGTAACGGAAAGTAAAAAAAGTGTTTGATGTTAAAAAAGTGTTTGGGATTAAAAAAGTGTTTACTACTTATTTCTAGTGTTAATTACTAAAAGAAAGGTTTTATAAATTATAGAGGGTAATGGGTGGACTTATTAAAATAAATTGGGCTACATTAATAATATAGTTGGTCAAATCTAATTGTTAGATTTTGATAAACATAATAAGTACGGGATAAAACATAACTTGATTATGCAATTATTAATTGTTTATAATTTTTTTTTAAATAAAACACAATTGTTGATTCTTATTTTCATTTTTTTATACAAACAATTTCATTTGATGGTAGATAAATATAAAAACAATCAGCAAACACCTTGTAGCCCTGAATCATTCTAAGGCTTACGCCAAAGTCTTTAAATTATTGAGTTTTATTTTGTACTCGTATCCCGCCGGTATGATACAATGGTTTATTGTAAATTTACAATGTTCATTTATCAATTAATTTTCAAAAAAACAATTATTTTTACAATAATCTTTCATTCTTTGCTTACACTTTTTTTAATGTTTGTTTATTTTTAAATAATTTTACTTATAAATAACATTAAATTTTAATTATAAAATACTTTTGGGTCACACGTACCGTGTGTGCCAGGTTGTTGGAATTTAAATTAATAAATTAGCAACTATCTTTTATTTTAAAAAATTATAAACAACTTGTAAAATCAAGTTTTGTTTTATCTTGTAATTACTTTGTGCAAGAGGCTCAAGGATAAGATGGGTATATAATAAATTTTTAAATTGGAATCTCAAATTGATAATAACAAATTAGTCACTTTCTTACTTTTGGGATGTACAACTATTAATATACAGTGTGCATATATTAACAACTTTAAATGTATTTATTAGAGTCACTTCTTTCTACCCCGACAGTCTTTCTCTTTTACTGAAATTTCTTTTCCCCATTTCAATTTTTTTTTCACATATTGTATTTATTAGTGTCAAAAAGAAAAACTCTTCCTAATTGCACTCTTCTTCATAATCCTTTATTACAAATAGCTAATGAATTATTAATTTGCACAATAAAAATAATTTTATACTAGATTATGGCGAAAATTGTTTTGAATAGATTAGTATTTTATCTTGATGTTTAAAGAGAAGCCCCAAGGTTTATCAGTTGAAGTTTACACAATATTTGATTTATTTATCTAGTTACGAGAGAAATAGAGATAATGAAATCTTAAAAATGGAGCATATTAATTAAAATGTTAATTAAGGAATGAATGAGTTATTTATATAAAATTTAATAAAAATAATTATGAAATATTTAAAAACAATAGGGACACTTTTGTTCAAGGAAACTTATTAATCCCAATCTCAAGATTGTCAAACCCACGCCATCCCCTCCCTCTGATTAGTCTTTCATATGTAGGACTATTTTTAAACAATAATAGTATTGTGACTAAAAAATTATTATAAAAAAAGAGATACAAAATGATTTATATGGTTGTGATTGGTTATAACTATTAGACTCACTCATGTACGATGGATCATCTACTAATTACATTATGACACATCATTTTGTAAGCTAGTTTTTATAAAAATTCTTTGTAAGTGTAACTATACTCATTTTTAAATGGGACTGTTAGTCTCATCTAAAAATATCAAAATAAAATAGTAATATTATTTTTTACGTGGGACTAATAGTCCTCTAATTCCTAAAAAAGAAAAAATAGTGATTTTTTATAATTCCTAATAAAACAGTAATATTATTTTTTATAAAAGTTCTTTGTAGTTTATTAATCTCTATTTATGGTGGAAGATATGTATGAGAACACAATAAAAAAGAGGTAGAGTAATTGAATTCTTTTGTTGGGATAAGTGATAAATGTTGATATTTTTATAAAATAAATTTAGTCCACCTACGCAGTAATTCTATTAATCATGTACGTAGATAGAACCCTCCATTTTGATTATATTTATATGAATGAGATTTTATAAAGATATTAAAAGAAATTATGAAAATAATAATTTTTAAATGAGAGAGCTAAAAAAAAGCCTCGTGTTTGATATGTTTGCACGGAACATCCTTTCACATGCTCTACTGGCAACTGGCAAGCATTTAATTGCTATCTTTGACTAAATTGTCCAGGTGAAATAAACGCCTAGCAGCATTCACATGGGTTATGTCATCCTTTCGCACGCTCTACGGGCCAATATTTAATTGCTTTCTTTGACTAAAATGCCCGGACCTGGATGCTTAAAAATCTATACTAACTATAATGCTATGTTGACTAAAATGTTGACTAAAGAGTATTATTGTGATGATAAAAAAATTTATAAAATATTGTGATAAAATATAATTAATTAATAATTCATAATATACGAGTGAGATTATTAATAATAAGTAATCATATTATTTTATATTTATTTTTTATATTCATTCTTTTGTAAACTAAACACTACTCCCTCCGTCCCAAATTAATTGTTTTTTAGGACTTTTTAAAGTTAAATTGACTATTTTTAAAATTAATAATTAAGCATATATAAATATATTTCTAAAATTATAAAAATTGAAATTAGTAATAAATTGTATATATTTTTTTTTGGTTATAATATCTTCACTTATATGTTAGCAAAAATAGTAAAAATATTAGTTTTAAAAATAGTCAATTTAACTTTCAAAGGTCAAAATTGAACAATTAATTTAAGATGGAAAGAGTATTATTTTAGTTATAACTTGCTTTGTGTTTAAGGCGCACTTTTTTTTGTTTTGTACAAAGACTTGATAGTAGACTTTGCTTTATATGACGAGGTCTTAGTGTTAAAACTTTCACACAACTCATGACTCGCCAATTGTAATCCTCTTTTTACTCTCTCTCTTAATTTTACCCCTACTCACATATTGAGATGGAGCAACTGAAACACTTCAGCCATGAACATCCATTGGTCCTCAACGTTGAGGATGATGCTCAGGAGGATGTAATTGTTGTGGGTGCAATAAATCAATACTCATAGGTGAATCAGCATATAGTTGCAGCACTAGTAATACTAGTAATACTAGTGATAATAGAACCCAAGGTGATTGTGACAATTTCTTTCTACACAAAACATGTGCGGAATTGCCCCAAGAACTTGAATATCCTATGCACCAAGATCACCGTCTTACCCTGCATTCACGTCCACAGTATCAGAGCCGGTCTTGCTCTTGTAATGTCTGCTGCGTCAACGATTGGGAGTGGTTCACCTATCAGTGTGTAAGTTGTGAGTTTGACGTTTGTTGGACATGTGCTTTGCAGGATCGCAGCTTTCATCATGAATCCCACAATCACCCATTAACTTTAATGCCTAAGGAAGCCTTGTTCACCTGTGATGCTTGCTACACAGAATATAAAGATTTCTCCTACTTTTTTACCACCTGTCTATTCTGGTTACACAAGAGTTGTGCCTCCGCAACAACCTCCCTCAAATGTCAATTTCACGAAGATCACCCTCTTGTCCTAGCCTATTCTCTTCCCGAACAATATCGTAGTTTCGGGCAAAATTGTAGTATATGCAACAGAAAACTTCATCCGAGCTATTGGATTTATTATTGTGCAGATTGTAGATTTTTTGCCCACATCAAATGTGCTACTTCAACAAAGACGGCAGAACCTTTGACGTTGAGGTTCATTATCTTCCCGTCATTTTTTTATTTTCTGTGATTTTTGTTCATTCTAACTTGGCTTCTTTCTACTTGCTAAAGATTCTTAATTAAACTTTCTTTTTTTCTTGGTTTCAAATGTAGTGAAAATGAGAATATTTATGAAGGTGATGATGAGCATTTGATGCACTTCCCAACACCTGATGAAGCCTCACTTGGTTCATTAATACGCCAATTTATCAAGGCCATTAGTCTTACAGATGATACCTCTACAATAACAGATGATCATATCAATCATTGGACACATGAAGCTCACCCACTAATCCTTTTTCCTGAATTTAAAAGGAATAATAATGAGATGAAAAATGAGGTAATGCTATGTGACGGGTGTGTGCAACCTCTCACCGCCGATCCATTCTATGGTTGTCTGCAATGTAAATACTTTCTGCACAAATATTGTGCCGAGCTGCCAGTAGAGTACTTGCAACATCTATCTCACCCAGAACACAAGCTCGTCGCAATTCAATATCCTACTCGCCATCAATTCTATCGATGTGATTTTTGCCGAAAATTAGCAACGGCATATTCTATTATTGTGAGCTCTGCCAATTCAACATGGATATCGTGTGTGCTTCACTGCCCAATAAGATCAAACATGAAGCTCACACACACCCCCTTAAGCAACTTAAAATCTTGGACTGCAGTGCAAGTGAGCATCAATATTCAGGTTTTGGATTTGGATGTGAAACTTGCAATTTTTACCTAAGTAAAAGACGTGCTATTATGCCACGTACAGTCAGCCACAAATGGGACCCACATCCACTCCATTTGATGTATCCGCCTGTCAAAAATCATCCACATGAATTCGACTGTGAAGTGTGCTCAATATATATAAATCCGAATTATTGGTTTTATCATTGTCGTCATTGTGATATGTCCTTTCATATTCGATGTCTCATGCGTGATGATGTTTTCTCAAATATCAAGTTTGGGGCTACCTTTAAAATTGACAATCTGCACCTCCACCACCTGACATTTGTTCAAAATAAAAGAAAGATAGCCTCGTGTGGCAGTTGTGGTACTGAGAATATTAACATTGGGGACCCAGTTCTTGAATGTGCGTCCTGTAAATTTGTTATCTGCAAATTCTGTCGTCGAGATTCGTAACAGAAGTGATGGGTGAACCATTGAATTCTTTTAGTTGTCATTTTTATAGTTGTTTGATGTGTGGATTGTTGTTCTTTTAAATTTATAGTTAGTTATTCACTAAAAAAACAACATATATTATGAAAATAAATTTTTTGTCCATCCCATGTTATATATTGTTTCTAATTGTAATGTAATATTGATTTACATATTTAAATAGATAAATCTAGTACCTATAAATTTGTAATATGCTCGTAATGTCGTCGAAAAGTATAATTGTTTGGTAGTTAAAATCTTTTATTCATCCTCTGTCTAATCTTTTATTCTATGTTATATGTTGTTTCTAAATTTAATCTAACTATTAATTTATAATTAACTTTTTAATTAGATAAACCTAGTACTTGGATATGAGATAGAACAATGGATGAGATAAAAAACGGACAGCAAATTTAAATTCATATTTGAATACTCTATACATCTGATCAAAATGAAGTTTTTTTAGCATTCTTATCTAATTAGACCCGTAATACAAGCGATATAGCAAATAAATGCGCTACAAATGATTAATGTCAACCCACACAAATTGAATGCTCTACAGAAAATGAAGGGTTGAGTGTCTAATCCCACTGCCTTCCCTAAAGCTATGTAAATTATTGGAGCACTTGGAAAAAGAAATGAAAAATGTTGTTTGGATTTTAGTTGCTTGTTTGTTTTACTTTTCTTTTTCGAGCTATGTCAATTATTGTTTGTTTTACTTTTCTAAAGCTATGTCAATTATTGGAGCAATTGTGAAAAAAATAAAATTACAAACAATTACAATATATATATATATACATATATTGTAATTATTGTTATTATTTTTGTTGAATAAAGTAAAATTAATTTACTATATCCCAATGCATCTCAACATTACTTTTCCCTCCGTTCCACATAAAGAGTATTTTCTATTTGTAATTTTTTTTATTTTAAATATTAAGAAGAAGCGGAGTTAAAATAAAATAGCTAGATTACGACTTTATAGTATACCTCAAAATATACTTATGCTTTTGGTTTTCTAAGGAAAATAAAAGGGTGAGAGAAATATTTGAAAATATAATTTTTCACCACAAGAAAAAGTTTTACTTTTACTAAAGTCGCATGGTCGAGTGGAACGTTGTTGCCGTGAGCCGTGAGATAGGCGTGGGAGTTGTATCGTTCTGTATTCCCTTCGTAAGTCGTTGATAGACGTGCTAGAAAGAGATTAGTCTTATAGATTATATGAAAGTCTGATGTTTAGAACATTGGGCATTGACCCTAGTACCTCTAGTGCTAGGAAAGATAAAAAACGACATTGAAAGTGGGTGGCAACTTAGAGGGTCATAAGTGTCATTCAGCCTTTTTCATTTGCAAAAATTCCTAATTCTCAGTGCATTTTGATCGCCTGATTCTCCTGCTTCTATTGATATCCAATTTGTTTATTTTTACTTCAATTCTCTACTTCCGTTCTGCAAATGTCCCTATTTTTTTAAGGTTTTCAACTTCATCTTCATCATCTCCGATTCTGCTTCTGATTTACGCAATTTGTCTCTTTATTTTTCTCTGAATTTTTTTTACTATTGAACAATCATGGTGAAACCTACGAATCCATGGAATCTAGCGTCTTCTTCACAAGTTCCTTTATCTACGCATCCAGGCGATCCACAAACTAATCACAATTTGCTGAACAACAATCAAAATCCTGTCGATCCTATTATCAACATTGCTTCCGCTGATCAATTGACCTTCGAATAGATTACAACTTCTATCGACACGAATGGTCATCCTTTGTACCTTCACAACAATGACCAACCAGGTATCAGCTTATTTTGAAGAAACTCACAGGTTCTGAAAATTATAATCCCTGGCAAAGATCTATGGAAATTACACTTAATGCTAAAAACAAAATGGTGATTGTTAATGGTACTTATGATATTCCTGCTCAAAATTCACTTATTTTTCCTCAATGGGGTCGTGTCAATGATATGGTTACATCTTGGATACTCAATTGTGTTTCTGACGAGATTAGTAATAACATCAATTTTATACACACTGACCAGTCTGTTTGGATTGAATTGAAAGAAAGGTTTTCGACTGTGGATGGCCATAGGGTTTATCAGTTGTTAAGAGATTTACATACTCTTGAGCAAGGGGTTGCTTCTGTTGATTTTTATTATCATAAGATGAAAGGAATATAGGATGAATATTTGGTTTTGGAAACACCTCCTATTTGCACTTGTGGTGCTTTTAAGATTCTTGATGAACAAGACTAAAGAAGGAAGTTAACTCAATTTCTAATGGGTCTTGATGATAGTTACTCCAATGCCATGGGCCAAATTTTAATGATGAGTCCTTTACCTCATGTAGCACAGGCATTTGCCTTAATTAGACAGGACGAAAGACAGCGACAAGGGTATATGCCTAGTTCTAGTAGTGGCACAGCCTTGTTGGCTTATGGCAAGAACAAAATGATACTTGATAACACTGGTTCTTCTTGATTTTGGTTCTACTTCACATAGTGGTTCTTCTCGTTATGGTTTTGGATCTGTTTCACGTGGTGATCCTTCCTTGGCTTATGTTGCCAACTCTCAACATTACTCTGGTTCTCATTCATACAATTATGCTCCAAGATATAATCCTATCATTAGAGGTGCATTAATTGTTCCTACTGTCAATGGCTATCCTCCTGGCCATCCTACAACAAAATGGAACAAAGGCAAAGGATAAGTTTCTTCACAATTGCCTTCTTCATATAAAAGGGGCAATATTGCTGGTTTTAAACCAAAATATAATCCTACTACAGTTTCTTCCGATACCAATACCAGGGGCAATGCAGGTCACTAAACTGAATGAAGTTCATACCCCTACTTCTCAAGACCAAACATCTACTCAGGATCCTATTGTTAGATTGCAATCTCAAATGGATCAACTCTTCTCCATGATAGGTAAATCTCCAGAACAGTTTGATACTCTTGAGGATCACATGATGGCTGGTATGGTCTTTTCCTTTGCATTTCTCACTAATTCTAACATTAATGCATGGGTTGTTGACACAAGAGCTACAGATCATGTGACATGTCATAAGAATTTACTTCATTCTTTAGTTATTTTAACTACCCCAATCTTTGTTAGTCTTCTAAATGGTAGTCATGTCAAGGTCACACATACTGGTTCAGTTTGTCTTAGTCCTCATATTACTCTTGAGCATGTTCTATATATCCCTAGTTTTTATTGTAATTTACTGTCTGTTAGTAAATTAGCATCTCACACTTCTCTAAACATCATTTTTTATTCTAAGTCTTGCATTCTTCAGGACCAACACTTGATGCAAACATTGGCAGCTGGTGAGATGATCAATGACCTTTATCATACATGCTTGCTGCTGCTAATGCTTCCACTTTTCTTTGTTCTACAAACTTGTGGCATCAGAGACTTGGCCACATTTGTGACGCCCCCAAAATAAGTCCACACAACCCATTTTGAGTCGCCAATAACATTCTACAAAATACACATACAAATACGAATTTTCCCATTTACAACTAATATTTGTCGTGCAAAATACGACCACACACATACTGTGACTTTCCATACAAATATCGTACCGTATGGTACCACAGTATCCAAACCCAAATTATTACAATGCCGTAAAAAGACGACAACACATGTTTTAAGTCTCTAGTACAATCATTATTAAACTATGCCATAACTTGATAAGGACAACCACTAACTCGGACCATCACTCCACTCCCCGGCTAGTCCCAGCTACATTTTCCTTTCCTGAGAAGAACAATGGAACAAAACTAAAAAGGGTGAGCTCAAATAGCCCAGTAAGAAATATCATGACTAAGATAATGAATAATAAAATTTATCTTTAGTCTTCAACAGAATTAAATCAGAGATTTAAAGATATTTTAATTGTTCAACAACAACAATTGCAGCGGAACCAACAATCCATTAGAAGAGTCAAGTAGATTATAATATCTACCATCTTCTATAAATTAAAGGATCACCACCAATATTTTATCCCTGTAACACCAATCAACAATTCCTGTTTATGAACATCCAAATCAACAGTTTATATTCAACAGCCTCTCTTTGCACTACGTGCCAAAGATATTTATTTATAACATCACCGGTCATGATCATGCCAAAACGCCAGTTCATCTTTGCACTACGGGCCAAAGAGAACTTTCACCATACCGCCTTTGTTTGTAACACCAAAAGTCATGATTAATACCAATACACAGTTTTGGTCAAAATCATGTCACGCCAGTTCATCTTTGCACTTACGGGCCAAAGAGAACTATCACCACAATTTAAGTATGAGGATGAGGATGATGACAATGATACAGTGAGATTAAGGATAAGAAAAACTTATAATTTAATCAGTATCAAAGATTGACCAAATTGCCAACACGATGATCAAATTGTGGAGTCAAATTCAAGAATGATATTCAAGAAATTATTTCATGCTTCAACTATAACGTATAAAATGAAATAGAAAGATTCAAGTGAAAAGATATTAGATGAAGCACAAACTATTAAGGATATTCTACCAATTTTCAGGGATTTTCTCCATTTAAAAATAAGGTTTTGGAAACAAACAAAGATTCTTATCATAAATGGAGAAATGTGAAAGAAAAAGATATTCCTTAAAGAGTACGAAAGAAATGATACGCTATACGAGTATAACAGAATATATGAAACTGCAAATGGATTTTCACCCGTCATGCGATGATTCGCGTAAACAGGTTATTTCCACAAGAGATTAATAAGTAATGAATACAAAGGGTTATTCACCAGGTACGACACTCGTACATACAGGTTATTCCCACAGAATAATGAGGAATGAATATAAAGGGTATTCACCAGGTACGACACTCGTACATACAGGTTATTCCCACAGAATAATAAGGAATGAATACAAAGGGTATTCACCAGGTACGACACTCGTACATACAGGTTATTCCCACAGAATAATAAGGAATGAATATAAAAGGATATTCACCAGGCATGCGTTATACCGCACAGACAGGTTATCCCCACAAATTAATACAGAATGAATAACAACCTTTATGAGTATAATATCATTACGAACATGAAAGCAAATGATATTATATATGAGTATGAAAGAAATGATATTCCCTACCTTCGTTAACTGGATGTTACTTTCTATGAAGTTTACTAACTTCGGATAATACTAGTATTCTCACAAATACTCACAATAGCCTAACACACTCATAGAACTTAAGAAATTTAGAGAGAGAGAGAAAGTATAAGCAATGAAGGTGTGAAAATTTCTTAAGCAAACCCTCCCTATTTATAGAAAAATCAAGGTGAGGGCATTTTGGTCTTTCCCCAACTTTTCTTGGTTTATTACTCTTATACCCTTGACATATTCTTTTAATATCATCCATCCATTTTTTCTTCCATTTATATCATCCATCCATTTTTTCTTCCATTTATATCATTCATCCATTTTTTCTTCCATTTATATCATCCATCCATTTTTTTCTTCCATTTATATCATCCATCCATTTTTTCTTCCATTTATATCATCCATCCATTTTTTCTTCCATTATCAAAAGATAATTCCATTATCAAAAAGATAAAACCATTATAAAAATAACTCCATTATCACAATAATTTCCTTTTTCTGTATTATTGTGTTAAATGTATTAATATCACAGATAGCATATACTCGCAATACTGGCAACCAGATTATTCCCAGGAAAGAGGGGGCCTTCCATAAAAATGGCGCGCAATCAAATAACCCCTTTCCTTGACAGAATTTCTAGACATTGTCAATAATGCTATAATATCCTATCAAATAATATGAGTTACAGTGTCGTGACAAATAATAAAAATATTATGCAGATGCTACTGTAACAATTATTGAATCAAAATACTGTGTCATAGCTACTTTATCAATTATTGAATCAATAATATAAAATACTGTGCAACACCGTGTGCTTTGTGAAATACCGCGTACTACTGTGGAATAACGCGTTTTACTATTCTTTTTATTACCGGGTATTTCAACAGTTATCGGTTAAAGTTTTGCCGCCAATTTCTATCACTTTCTATATCCGACAGTTAACCCGTTATGGGGCCCACTATCATTGACAATATTGCCATTTCGGCGCTGTCGTACGGTACCGAATATAATATTTCCCAACAGAAAGAATATTCCCCGACATACTTTTTATCAGATAATTTGCATATAACACCCTTAACTATCATTTATAACAATTAAGCACTTCACTATTTAGAAAAATAATCATAAAGAAAATAATAAACTTTTATTTCATAAATTCGGGGTCTTACAACATTCCTTATGCAGTCATGAATAAAATTCCAGTTATCTTTTCTTCTACAGAAAGAAACTGTGAATCTTGTACTATTTGTCCTTTAGCAAAACAAATATGTTTACCTTTTCCTACTAGTACGACTTGTTCTTCTGATTTGTTTGAAACTATTCATTGTGATCTTTAGGGTCCATACAAGATTGTTACTAGGAATGGTTGTAGGTACTTCTTAACGGTTGTGGATGATTTTTCTAAAGCTGTTTGGACATTTCTTGTTTCCACCAAGCAACATATTTTTAAAATCCTTAATGATTTCATTGTTTCTATTCAGACTCGATTTAATAAGCATGTTAGAATTTTGCGCAGTGACAATGGCACAGAATTTGTGAATCAGTTCATGTATAAAATTTTATGCCAACTTGGGATTATTCACCATACTTCTTATCCACAAACACCGCAACAAAATGGTGTAGTAGAAAGGAAGCATAGGACTTTGCTTAATATGTCTAGAGCTCTTAGGTTTCAAGCTGGATTGCCCATTTCATTCTGGGGTGATTGTATACTCACAGCCACATATTTGTTAAAAAGAATTCCAACCTTTGTTCTTCAATTTAAGACACCTTATGAACTTTTATTTCATCACCCACCAACTTATTCTCACTTAAAATCCTTTGGGTGTCTTTGTTTTGCATCTCAACATCTCCTTAACAAGTTTGCACCCCGGGCAATCAAGGCTGTTTGTATTGGTTATCCTACTACACAAAAGGCTATAAATTGTTTAATTTAGAAACTAAGCAAACATTCATTTCTCGGCATGTTATTTTTCATGAACATGTGTTTCCTTTTCTTGCTTCCACTAATACATGTTCTCCTCCCTCATCTCCATCAGATATTAATCATTTCAATGTTCCTGTCCATTCTCCCTCACATGTTTTTTACAATTCTCCCTCACCTGTTTCTTCTAAGAATGCATCGTCTACCCATAGTACTAGTCCTGCAACTCCTACTAGTTCTCCAATCAGATTTTCCACAAGAGCTAAACAAGTTCCTACTTGGCACAAGGATTATGTTTTCCCAGTCCTCTCTAAGAAAACTAACTTTGTGTCTTCCTCTAAATATCCTATTTCGAATTACTTGTCATATGGGTCTTTTGCATCATCCCATCAGCATTTTGTTAGCAATTTATCTTCTACATCTGAGCCTACTACTTATGCCCAAGCTTCTAAAGATCTTAAGTGGGTAGAAGCCATGAACAAAGAATTGCAAGCATTAGAATCCAATAACACTTGGGTTGTTACCAAATTACCTGCTAACAAGGTACCTATTGGTTGTAAATGGGTATACAAGGTGAAGTATAATGCAGATGGTGCTATAGAATGATACAAGGCTCGTTTGGTGGCTAAGGGTTATACCCAAACTGAAGGAATTGATTACACTGAGACTTTTGCTCCTGTAGCAAAAATGGTTACTATTAGATCAATTTTAGCTATAGCTGCAGTTAAAGGTTGGGAAATACATCAAATGGATATTAACAATGCATTCCTTCATAGAGACCTTTTGGAAGACGTCTACATGGACCTTCCTCCTTGTTGCACTAAGCTTAAATAGTCTTCTCTTGTGTGCAAGTTACAGAAATCATTATATGGTCTTAAATAGGCCTCAAGACAATGGTTTTCTAAACTTACATCTGCTACTTTCAGCTGGTTACACACAATCTAAAGCAGATTATTCCCTCTTCACTTTGCATACTCCTACTTCTACCATCTTGGTTGTTATTTATGTTGATGACATTTTAGTTACAGGTTCTGATCTCAAAGGCATTTCTAACTTAAAATTTTTGTTAGATACAACTTTTAGTATCAAGGACTTAGGTCCTGTCAAATACTATCTTGGTCTTGAATTTTCTCGCTCCCCTCAAGGGATTTTTGTGCACCAATAAAAATATGTTCTGGATCTCTTGGGAGAATTTGATCTTACAGACTCCAAACCATTTCCCATTCCCATAGAACAACATCTCAAATTACATGATTCTACAGGTGCTATTATCTCTGATATTTCTGTCTATAGATATTTGGTTGGCAAACTGCAGTATCTCACCATGTCAAGACCATCTGTTAATCAACTTAGTTAATTCTTACAAGCTCCTACAGTTGGTCATTTCAAAGCTGCAACTAGAGTTCTTAGATATCTAAAGGTACCATTGGTCAAGGATTATTGTTTCAAGCCCACAATGATCTTCAACTTCAAGCTTTTTCTGATAGTGACTGGGCTGGTGAGACAAGTGGTAGGAAGTCCATTTCTGGTTATTGTATGTTGTTAGGCCATTCTTTAATTTCTTGGGGAGCAAAGAAACAAAAGGTTGTCAGTAGGTCCTCTGTAGAGGCTGAATACAGGTCTGTTGCTGATGCCATTTGTGAACTTGTCTGGCTTAACAGTCTTCTCAAAGATTTAGGCCTTCATGTTACCTTACCTATCACTCTTCATGTTGACATCTTGTCTGCTGTATCTCTGGCCTCTAATCCTGTGCTTCATGCTCGTACCAAACACATTGAAGTGGATTGTCATTTTGTTTGGGACAAGGTACAAGAAGGTTTTTTACTGCCTAAATTTGTTCATATTACATTCCAACTGGCTGATGTCTTTACAAAGGCTCTTGGTCGCCATCAACACTGGTCTAATATTTCCAAATTGGGTATCCACAACCCTTGTGGATCCATAATTTGTGGGGGGAATATTAAGGTATACAAGTCCTCTGTTAATTCAACACAAGCTGCAACTTTGGTACAAAAAGATAACAGTAATAAAAGGCATGATTCAAGTAGTTCATGTATTACTGCAAAAATAGAGCGGTCTCACAAAGTCTGTCTACATGATGTATTAGCTTAATAGTTAGTTAGGTAGTTGTACTTAATTGTAATTAGGATTAATAGATAGCTGTAATGTAAGCAAATGGATGTTGACAGATTAGAAGATTGTAACACGTGCACTGCCTATATAACTCATTGTATTCACACAATTAATTAGTTAATGAGAATCACTTTCATTTTATTTTTTATGTTCTTCATTTCTAAAGAACTTATTACATACACTCGTTTTGTAACCAACAAATTGTCATAGGTAAGCTGAATTAACTGGCTGTATGGCGGAATAGATTTTCTATCAATCAAGTTGGTTCATATCTCGTTCCTGTTTCCGTACTTCTCTTTTTTTCCCTATTTCTTTTTTTTTCTTTTTCCTCTTTTCTTATTCTTTTTCTTCTTCTTTTCTTTATTTCTCCTTTTCCTTTTTCTTTTCTCTTATCATGTAATACCATAGATTTATAAAGACCAAGGTGATAGCGTAGTGGTCTGGTAAAGACATCTTGTAATATCCCAGAAATTTTCCAAATAAGGAAAAGAATATTATAATGTAAGCGAAGATGTTATTTTTAAGATGAGGCTAGGTAGTTGATTAAAGAATTCTGAGGATTAGAATAATAATATGATAGTGATTCCGGGGACGGAATCCTTATAAGGGGGGAAGAATGTGATGACCCAAGAAATTGAGTAGCCTTATAATTAAGGTTTAAGAATAATATTTAATAAAATAAAATTTTCTTGAGTATTATTCTGTATATGTGATTTAAGGTCGATTAATGACCTAGTTGACGTGTTACGTGATTATGTATGAGTTTTAGAATTTTTGGGAGAAAATAAAATTTTCCCGACAAAAAGACGAAATAATACTATTTATTCTAAAAACTTCTTTTTCGGTTTTTTTTAATTTTATTTTTTTTGAAAAACGTGATAGCATTTATATGATGTCACGAGACGTAATCTCTAATAAAATTCGAAAACAAATTTCGTAATTTTTTGGCTGTGGATTGAAATACGAAAGGCAACCAGGAATGATACTAGTATAATATGAATTATTATAAGAGTGGAATACGAGAATGATACGAGTATAATACGAAATATTATACGGTAGAAATAAGAAAGTCAGCCGAAAAAGGGCGGTCAATGAATTTAGTTGGAATAATTAAGCCTAGAATTTTATATGGCTTGGCTAGAGTTTAGCCAAGGCTTAAACTCTAGGGTTAAACCCTAAATTCTTGGAGCCAAAGGAAGAAAGGGACACGTGTCACTTGTGGGTAATTCTAGCATGTGGGATAAATAAAAGCTTTAGTGTTGGATGATTAGAGTGGTGACTCCCTTACTATAAATGGTAAGTTTTATCTCTTGCAAGTAAACTTAAGCACCAAGTCTTAGAAATCCATGTGTCACTTGTTGAGCAACTTGATGACCAAGTGTCACTTGCTAGCTAATTAGCATGTGGGTTAAATGAATGTGGAAAAAGGAGAAGAAGAGCAAGTGGGCGGATGGATGAGGGAAGGGACCAAGTGGGTCACTCACTTACTATTTTTAGTAAGTTTTTATCCAAATGAAACAAGCATTTAATGTTTTGTTCCCTCCAACCAATTAATTTAACCAAACAAGCAATTAGTTGGTTCCCTAGCTCCTAACCTTGGTCAATCTAAGGTGTTGGTGGATGGTTGGATGAGAAAGGATTGGTGAGAGTTAACTAGAGTATGGTTAATTCTCTTAAATAAACCAATGCAAGTATACTTGCATTTATCATTTCATTTCATTAAAATCAACTAAGTCATTTGAGAGTAAAAGAAAGCAAGAGAGAGAATAAAGAGAGAGAGAGAGAAGGCACAGATTGGAGAAGGAAAAGAAGAGCAAGATCAAGGTTGATCAAGTTAAGAAGAAGAAAAAGAGCAAGAACATAAGAGGTAAGATTAAAACCCTAAAACTTTTCATTTCTTTGATTTTTATTTCTTTAAGTTGATTAGTTATTGGTGGTTGTTGTTAATGAAAGATCATGAAGAATCTTGAAGATATAAGGTGGTTATTAAAGGCGTAAACTTTGTAAAACTACCGGTAATTTGCATGAAAAGTGAAAACGAAAGTTAAAAACATAAACTCGAGCGTAAAGGATGGATTTTATCAAGTAAGAGGACTGTTTAGGATTATTTTTGTTGCACCTTCGGAATCTAAAAAATTAGTTATAGGGTGTTATATTATACTCTTATGAGTTATAAACATCACCCAATTGGAATGGAGGAAAAAGCTTATGTAACGAAGTCATGACGAATTTTATAAAAAAACTAGTTAAAAGGTTTAAAAACAGTTGGTGCACTGACTTTTGAGTCAGTTTTCTAGATAGTTAAAGCTTCTGAAAAATGGTTATTTTTTTGGGGATCTTGTAGTTTGTAGTATAAGGAAATTGTAGGCTCAAGAACGGACTCATTCCGACTTGGAATGAGCGAGTTATGACGTTGCAAAGTAGGTACCATGAAAACGAAAACTGCCCAGATAATAACACTGCATACAGGGAGTTTTGGCCTAAAGCAGACACTAAAGCAGACGGGTTAAAGCTGTCTGGATTGGGTGACAATTTCTCGTAGTAGGTTTTGTTAGTAAGCAGACACCTAAGTAGACAGGTCTTACCTGTTTGGATTACAACAAAAGAAAACTTAGCCTAAAGTAGACGGGTCATACCTGTCTGATTTATAACTGAAGAAGAACTTGGCCTAAACAGACAGGCCTTTAGCTATCCGGATGTTAACTAAAATAGAATTTGACCTAAAACAGACAGGTCTTACCTGTCTGATTTGGAGCTGTAGCGTAGAGTTTAAAAGTTTGGACGCGTCGACTAAATTTATAAAACGCGAACGACCTAAAATAAGAAATAATGTAGCGCAAACCAATATATGAGGTCATTATGTGCCTAATTGGTATGTTATCGTTAATGTAAATGTGTAGGACATTTGAAGAGAGAATTAGCGTAAAGTTACAAGAACGCTTCAGGCAAGTTTTCTAACTTACACAAATTTTATATTGTGCAAGTTTCCTAACTTATGCAAATGCTTATATTTGTGCAAGTTTTCTATTTTTTGTATGATGTATAACTTCTGTGTTATGCAAATTTTGTTTGCTTCTTGCACATATTATTTCTCTATGCAAGGCATGTGTTTAAACGGTGGAATTTTATTTGTTATGTGAAATTCATTATATGTTGTGAAATGTTTATGATAATGAGTTATTGCTATTTGATTCGGCCTAACTCACTTTGTTGAGCTATTCCAGTCGAAATATTTAATGATGAAATATGAATTATAATAATTCTTGAATTGTAATAAGCTAATAGTGCCAAATCAAATAATTTGGACAAGTATTTCTATGTGTTGCATCCCATGCAATAAAGTGTTATGTGAGTAAATGTTGTTGATGTTTAAAAATAGAAGGAATCTAATTTATTCATGTTTATTCAAGCTACTTCATAACTTTTGTTCAGTTACCGAAGTTTTCATAAAACGAATATTTGGTTCTTGATTTTGTTGTTATTCAACTCTTATGACTTGCTAATCAATTAAATGTTCACCCTTACTTTAAATAAAATATTTTCAGCTAAGCTAGAATGAACCGAGGAATCCGGTGTAGACTAAGGAAGAGATCAAGTTTTTTTTTATATAGAAGAATTTTATGTATTTGTTGTGACTTATAAAGGTCACTAATGTAATATTGTAATAGATATTAGACGAGGTATTAGTTAAGGTCTTCGTACCTGAGAGTAGGTTGAATTATATTGTAATAATTTAATATTTACTCTGATGTTGTAAGAATATGTTGAGTAGGTAGTATCTTGACGGCATCGGACTCAGGTTTGAAGATAGACCGGATTTTCGGACCGTCACACATCTTCTTTTACACTAAATTTATTATATTTTAATATTATATGTTCTCAAAAATAAATAAATATAGATTTTTAAGTTAATTATGGTAGTAAGAATATAGATGAAAATAGTTGAGAAGCCAAGCCTTTTTTTCATAATTTTTTTTTTACTTTTGTTGTTTTGTTTTATATTTTTAATTATATAATAATAAATTAGGTGGATCTCTTTTTACCTTTTAGCTAAAGTTTTGTTTCTAGCCAAATTTTAGGACAAAAAGGAGTTGTAGGATGAAGGACGAAAAAGAATTGTTGTTGGACAAAGTCTGTGACATAATTTTATTATTATGTCATTACTACTTAATTAATAATTTATTATATTCTCATCTTTTCAAAATTAGAATGACTTATTTCTACGTTTGCTTACTAAATTTAAAATTGTGCATTTTATGTTAATCTTTGAAGGGTTTTAAAAATATAATTCCGTTATACTTAATCAATCAATTAACTTGCTTAACTGATCTGATAACATATCTTTAAAAAAAATTTAAAAAAAATCTATTCAACTCTCACCTCCCTTCTATATCTCTTTGTGCCTTTCTGGGAATAACACTTTGAAAAGGAATCTTATTTTTGGACAACTCACTCAATTGCTTTTGGGTGATTGCATTACAGTCATAGTTAGATTGGATATAAAAAATAATTGTTGCACTTTTTTTCAAAGTATAGGTGGTTAAGTGGAGGTTTTCTAACCACAAATGGTAAAATGCCAAACTTTATGAACCCTGGGTCGTAGAATGCATTTTACCCTTCTTTTAGTCCCAAACATTTGAGATTACAGACAATAATGTCTTTTATTATATCATCCGTTTTAAAAAAAATAAATCTAATTTACTTTTTTCCAAATTAATTTGCAAAATTTTAAAATTCTCAAAATTGTTATGAATTTATTTTAATTTGTGAAGTAGTCTAAATTGAAAATTACTTAAGAATTACTGCTAAGTACAAAAATATCATTTTAAAAATTAAAATAAATGTATGTCAGAATTTAAATTTAAATTTTATAAATTAAATATGATCATCATTATTGGTTACATTGATAAACTTGATTTTCAAAAAGATTAATAGCCATTTTGAGAAGAGGATATGGTAGAAGACATTATTTTCCTTAGTTTTATATATTTGGGATTAAAAAAAAGTACATCTAAACATTTTTTTTTAATGTCAAGTCAGCTATTTAATGAGGTAACACTATTTGAGAACTGTCTTAATACGGGTAAAATACACATGTGGCCCCCGAACTTTATGTCTTTTTGGATATTGAGCTCCTTTTTTTGGTCAACGCAAATCGAGCCCCTTTCTGTTCGAAAATTTAGATATTGAGCCCTCATGTGCCACATAGGCGTTGATATGCTGGCGTGGCACATGTGGCATCTCTGACGTGGACGTGTTCCAATTAATTGTCAAAAAACTTATCCAAAAATTAAATTATTATTAGTAATTATTGTTATTATTATTATTATTATTATTATTATTATTATTGTTGTTGTTGTTGTTGTTGTTGTTGTTATTATTATTATCCCTTTGTCTTTTAATAATCTGGGAAAAAAGAATTGTTTTGTTATAAAGGATAATCCTTACATAAAATTAACAGTTAGACCCTTGTGCTTGGGTTGTCTTATGATCAAGATTTTAAAGTGTAAGTAATTAATTATGATCTATTATACATATGCAAACTTAATGATAATAAACAATCACAATTAACTATATAATTTTGTATTTATCTTGAAATTATTCTTTTGTCATCTAAATATTATTATTTTAACTAATTCTATTTTATAAAAGATATTGACGGATTGTACAATTCGTATTATTTTTCAAACCATCTAGTTTGTGTTTAAGACGCGTACAAAGACCTGGTAATAGCTTTGCTTTTTATGAAACTTCTAGCGAACTCGTTCTATATAAAACTTTTCATTTTTGTGTTTATCACTCATTTATTTATTTATTTTGGTAAAACCCACTGTTGGATAAATTATGAATCGATGAATATTGATACTCATAATTTAGTCTCATAATCTTCGCAAATACATAAGTTTAATTATTTAGTGGAAAATTGTTATAGATATAATATATTAGAAATCTAAATTTAAAATATTGTCACCCCTCCTTTGTTGCAATTTAGCTATAAATTTGATTCCTATGTGTACTTAGAAGATCTTGTAGACGTATTTATCCTTTAATATAATCTTTTAATATCAAAAATAAAATATAAATTTCCGCTTTTCTTAAAATATATAATTTTAAAATAAAATAAATTATATTTTGTACAATAATTAATAGAGTATATATATATATATGAAAAAACAAGTTTTAAGGTTAAATGAGGTGGTTGTATGTTAAAAACTAGCTACTGAGGGTATTTTAGTACTTTGGAAAGGAATCTTATTTTTGGACAACTCATTCAATTGCTTTTGGGCCAGTGCATTACACAATAATTGTAGGGACATTTACATTTAGTAGTACATTTTTAGAAATAATTACAATAATGGTGAGTGATAAATAAATGAGTGATAAACACAAAAATGAAAATGAAAAGTTTTATATAGAACGAGTTTTGGTAAGGATACTTATACGACAGTAACAAACACACTAAATGGCCTTTAATTTAATTAAGTCATCTATATCTTTAGCTTAATTAATTAGGTGCATTAACATGAATAGCTGAGAACAAGCTATACAGTATGCTCCATTTGTTAGTGCTTATAATCTGATAATTTAATTAAGTCATTGCTTTTGTGTTTATCACTCATTTATTTATTTATTTTGTGTTTATCACTCATTTAGTAGTACATTTATTTTGGACATTTATGTTATTTAATATTATAATGAAATCTGTGAAATGAACATTTGTTGAATAATATGATATATCAGGCAATTTAATGCTTTGACCTTGGCCTATTATTGTATTTCTCCTTGCGTGGTGGCAAATGAGGCTACCATTTAAGTTTTGCTCGTTAGGCAGAACATTATATATGCTGGGGATTTATTATGCTTAATAACAGTGCTTTTGCTTGAGGTTAATTTTGTTTAAAAAATTTTAGTCCTAAATGATGGGGATTATAATATTTGGTTGAATATAGTATAAATAGTCCTCCATATTAAGCTATTTTATAATCTCTGGACTAATAGTAGCAAGTCCAAATTTAAAAATAAACAAGACACTTGAGATTAATAGTCTTATCCTAAGTGTAATCAAGCAAACATAGCCTAGGTTTTAGAATCCATCTTACCCTTCTTTTAATCCCAAGCATGCGAGATTAAGGATAACAATGTCTTTTATCATATTCTCCATTTAAAAAATAACTAATTTACTTTTTTCTTAATTAATTTGTAAAATTTTAAAAATCTCAAAATCAATGATAATTTTATTTTATTTTAATTTGTGAAATAGTTTATATTGAAAATTATTTAAGAATTACTATTAAGTACTAAAATATAATTTTAAAAATTAAAATAAGTGTCTACCAGAATTTAAATTAAAAATTTGCAAATTAAATGATCATTATTATTGATTAAAATTATTAACCTGATTTTCAAGAAGATTAATAGTCGTTTGAGAAGATTGACATGCTACAAGACATTATTGTCCTTAGTTTCATATCTTTGGGATTAAATAAATAAATAAGTTATATCTTAACATTTTTTTTAATGTCATGACAGCTATTTAATGAGGTGGCAGTGTTTGTGTACTATCTTAGTACTCTCAAAAATAATATAGAGAGATTTAAAAAAAAAATATACAGACTAGAATAAAACTAAACCATAAGTACAAGGGTCAAATGGATCGTTTTGCCATTTTTTAAGTATAATATGATAATTGATTTTGATTATTATTTTTACTAATATAAACAGTTTAAAAAAGCATTTTGTATTTCTATTTTGTTAATGAAAAGACACTTGAATTAGTAAAAAATGAAAGTAAAAAAAGTGTTTGATGTTAAAACAGTGTTTGGTATTAAAAAAGTGTTTACTACTTATTTCTAGTGTCAATTACTAAAGGAAAGGTTTTATAAATTATAGAGGGTAATGGGTGGACTTATTAAAATAAATTAGGCTACATTAATAATATAGTTGGTCAAATCTGATTGTTAAATTTTAATAAACATAATAAGTACGGGATAAAACATAACTTGATTATGCAATTATTAATTGTTTATAATTTTTTTTTTAATAAAAGACAATTGTTGATTCTTATTTTCATTTTTTTATACAAATCATTAGATGGTAGATAAATATAAAAACAATCAGCAAACACCTTGTAGCCCTGAATCATTCTAAGGCTTAGGCCGAAGTCTTTAAATTATTGAGTTTTATTTTGTATTCGTATCCCACCAGTATGATACAATGGTTTATTGTAAATTTACAATGTTCATTTTTCAATTAATTTTCAAAAAAAATTTATTTTTACAATAATCTTTCATTCTTTGCTTACACTTTTTTTAATGTTTGTTTATTTTTAAATAATTTTACTTATAAATAACATCAAATTTTAATTATAAAATACTTTTGGGTCACACCGTGTGTGCCGGATTGTTGGAATTTAAATTAATAAATTAACAACTATCTTTTATTTTAAAAAATTATAAACAACTTGGAAAATCAAGTTTTTTTATCTTGTAATAACTTTGTGCAAGAGGCACAAGGATAACATGGGTATATAATAAAATTTTAAATTGGAATCTCAAATTGATAAGAACAAATTAGTCACTTTCTTACTTTTGGGATGTGCAGGTATTAACAACTTTAAATGTATTTATTAGGGTCACCTTCTTTCTACCCAAACGGTCTTTCTCTCTTACTGGAATTTCTTTTCCCCATCTCAATTTTTTCTTCACATATTGTATTTATTAGTGTCAAAAAGAAAAACTCTTCCTAATTACACTCTTCTTCATAATCCTTTATAACAAATAACTAAAGAATTATTAATTTGCACAATAAAAATAAATTTATACTAGAATGTGGTGAAAATTGTTTTGAATAGATTATTATTTTGTCTTGATCTTTAAAGAGAAACCCCAAGGTTTATCAGTTGAAGTTTATACAATGTTTGATTTATTTATCTAGTTACGAGAGAAATAGAGATAATGAAATCTTAAAAATGGAGCAGATTAATTAAAATGTTAATTAAGGAATGAATGAGTTATTTATATAAAATTTAATAAAAATAATTATGAAATATTTAAAAACAATAGAGACACTTTTGTTCAAGGAAACTTATTAATCCCAATCTCAAGATTATCAAACCCACGCCATCCCCTCCCTCTGGTTAGTCTTTCATATTTAGGACTATTTTTAAACAATAATATCTCTATTCTATTTATATATATGAGAACACAATAAATACAAAAGAAGTTTAGTCCACCTACGTAGTGATTCTATTAATCATGTACGTAGACAGAACCCCCCATTTTGATTATATTTATATGAACGAGATTTTATAAAAAAATTATGAAAATAATAATTTTTAAATGAGAGCGCTAAAAAAAAGCCTCGTGTTTGATATGTTTGCACGGAACATCCTTTCACATGCTCTACTGGCAAGTATTTAATTGCTATCTTTGACTAAATTGTCCAGGTGAAATAGACGCCTAGAAGCATTCACATGGGTTATGTCATCCTTTCACATGCTCTACTAGCCAATATTTATATTTAATTGCTATCTTTGATTAAGGGGGTGTTTGATAAAAACTCAATAAATCTGAATCTGAATGAGTTGAATCTGAATCTGAATGAGCTGAATCTGAATCTGAATGAAAAAAACTGTTTGATAATTGACATGTCTGAAACATCTGAATGACAGAATTTTATTATTTTACCCCTTTGAAAAAATTCAAAATTATTGTAAATTTATTTAATATTACTTAATATAATAGTTAATATTTTTTAAATTTATTTTTACTTCTTTCAGCTGTTCATTCAGCCATTCAGCTGAAAAAATCTGACTTAGTCATTCAGTTCAATCATCTGATCGATTCAGTCATTCAGACAAAAATAAACGCACTGACTGATTCAATCATTCAGCTCTAAACAAACACTAGCTAAATTGTGCAGGTGAAATAGACGCCTAGCAGCATTCACATGGGTTATGTCATCCTTTCGCACGCTTTACTGGCCAATATTTAATTGCTATCTTTGACTAAATTGTCCAGGTGAAATAGACGCCTAGCAGCATTCACATGGGTTATGTCATCCTTTAGCACGCTCTACTGGCCAATATTTAATTGCTTTTTTGACTAAAATGCCCGGACCGCGATGCTTAAAAATCTATACTAACCATAATATAATGCTATGTTGACTAAAATGTTGACTAAAGAGTATTATTATGATAATAAAATAAATTTATAATTTTTTTTATAAAATAGTGTAATAAAATATAATTAATTAATGATTTATAATATATGAGTGAGACTATTAATAATAATTAATCACATTATTTTGTACTCCCTCCGTCCCAAATTAATTGCTCAATTTTGATATTTTAAAGTCAAATTGACCATTTTTAAAACTAATTTTTTTATTATTTTTGCTAAAATATAGGTGAAGAGATTATAACCAAAAGAAAGTATATACAATTTATTACTAACTCCAATTTTTATAATTTTAGAAATATATTTATATATACTTAATTATTAATTATAAAAATAATCAATTTGACTTAAAAAATTCAAAATTAAGTAATTAATTTGGAACGGAGGGAGTATTTATTTTTTATACTCATTTTTTTTAAACAAAACACTATTATTTTAGTTATAACAGGTATTGAGGGATTGTACAATTTAACTAACTAAATCGTAGTTTAATTACACATTATTTTCAAGCCATCTTGTTTTGCGTTTAGGACGCGCACTTTTTTTTTCTTCTTATTTTCATGACTTGTCTTGATTGTAACCTCTTCTCTCTCTCTCCTTGTCTTAATTTTACCCCTACTCACATATTGAGATTTGAGATGGAGCAACTGAAACACTTTAGCCATGAGCATCCGTTGATCCTCAACGTCGAGGATGATGCTCAGGAGGATGTTAATTGTTGTGGGTGCAATAAATCAATAGTCATAGGTGAATCAGCATATAGTTGCAGCACTAGTAATACTAGTGATAATAGAACCCAAGGTGATTGTGACAATTTCTTTCTACACAAAACATGTGCGGAATTGCCCCAAGAACTTGAATATCCTATGCACCAAGATCACCGTCTTACCCTGCATTCACGTCCACAGTATCAGAGCCGGTCTTGCTCTTGTAATGTCTGCTGCGTCAACGATTGGGAATGGTTCACCTATCAGTGTGTAAGTTGTGAGTTTGACGTTTGTTGGACATGTGCTTTGCAGGATCGCAGCTTTCATCATGAATCCCACAATCACCCATTAACTTTAATGCCTAAGGAAGCCTTGTTCACCTGTGATGCTTGCTACACAGAATATAAAGATTTCTCCTACTTTTGTACCACCTGTCTATTCTGGTTACACAAGAGTTGTGCCTCCGCAACAACCACCCTCAAATGTCAATTTCACCAAGATCACCCTCTTGTCCTAGCCTATTCTCTTCCCGAACAATATCGTAGTTTCTGGCCAGGGCCGAAACCAAGATTTAATCTTGAAGGGAGCCAAATTTTTTACCAAGTTATAAATAATTTGGTGGGGGTTCGGGGGCAGTGCCCCCCAGCCAATTTTTTTTTTAATATTTTTATACTTTCGGGTCACACACATGTATATATATATATAATATTATAGAGAGATATACATATATTGAGAGGATATAAGTCATATGTGGTTAAAATTTAATTGACAAAATTATAAAATTTCAATTTGACCCCATATAATAGAAGATTTGTAAAATTTTAGTGGGGTCAGTTTATATATAATACTTAAATTTTTTTAAATTTACCTTACATTATAAAGTAATTATTTTTTTCAGTGGGGTCAATTGACCCCACAATTTTTATATAGATTCTCCACTGCAGTACTACCCAAGTCTTTCTAGTGAGCTTTCATTTTCTTTTTCATTTAGTATGGAGGTAGGAATTGCCATTTTTTATTTGGGAATTTTGCGGGGCAAGTTATATGCAAAAATGTTAGGTCTATAATCTATCTATAAGTGTATGATATTGGCTAGTTAAGATCCGAGTGAGACTGATGTGTAAACTTATATCCTGTTACAAAAAATGTGTTGTGGTCGTTAGTTTGGTAGTAAAGAAATTCATTTTCCTCTAAAGCACTGCATTTTTCTTGAGAGGGGCCAAAAATAATTTTTTTGACACTTTAGGGTAAGACTTACAAATTTTTCAAACCTTGGGGGGCCTTGGCCCCCTCCGGTCCTAACATAGTTTCGTCCCAGTTTCTGGCAAGGATGCAGTATATGCAACAAAAAACTTTTTCCGAACTATTGGATTTATTATTGTGCAGATTGTAGATTTTTTGCCCACATCAAATGTGCTACTTCAACGAAGACGACAGAACCTTTGACGTTGAGGTTCATTATCTTCCCGTCATATTTTTATTTTCTGTGATTTTTGTTCATTCTAACTTGTCTTCTTTCTACTTGCTAAAGATTCTTAATTAAACTTTCTTTTTTTCTTGGTTTCAAATGTAGTGAATATGAGAATATTTATGAAGGTGATGATGAGAATTTGATGCACTTCCCAACACCTGATGAAGCCTCACTTGGTTCATTAATACGCCAATTTGTCAAGGCCATTAGTCTTACAGACGATACCTCTACAACAACAGATGATCATATCAATCATTGGGCACATAAAGATCACCCACTTATCCTTTTTCATGAATTTAAAAGGAATAATAATGAGATGAAAAATGAGGTAATGCTATGTGACAGGTGTGTGCAACCTCTCACCACCGATCCATTCTATGGTTGTCTGCAATGTAAATACTTTCTGCCCAAATATTGTGCCGAGCTACCAGAAGAGTTGCAACATCTATCTCACCCAGAACACAAGCTCGTCCCAATTCAATATGCTACTCGTCGTCATTTCTTTCGATGTCATTTTTGCCAAAAGTATTGCAACGGCATATTCTATCATTGTGAGCTCTGCAATTTCTACATGGATATCGTGTGTGCTTCACTGCCCAATAAGATCGAACATGAAGCTCACACACACCCCCTTAAGCAACTTAAAATCTTGGACTGCAGTGCAAGTGAGTATGAATATTCAGGTTTTGGATTTGGATGTGAAACTTGTAATTTTTACCTAAGTAAAAGACGTGCTATTATGCCACGTACAGTCAGGCACAGATGGGACCCACATCCACTCCACTTGATGTATCCGCAAGTAAAAAATCATCCACATGAATAGGATCTTCTCCATTTCATTTGAAATGGAGAGTCTCCATTTCACTCAATTTCATCAAATATTAGATAATAATAATTTGATTAGTAATGATCCAAATATGTAAATAGATAATTAATGATATTAAGATTAATTCTAAAAAAAAAAAAACAATCCGACATTTTTTCACCGTTAAAAGTCTAAAAGATTTTTCACCATTGAAATACTTAGGAAATCAACGGTGAAAAATCTTTTAGATTTTTAACGGTGAAAAAATGTCGGATTGCTTTTATTTTTTTTTAGAATTGATCTTGATATCATTAACTATCTATTAACATATTTGGATCATTACTAATCAAATTATTATTATCTAAGATTTGGTAAACTAAGATAAAATGGAGACTCTCCATTTCAAATGAAATGGAGAGGATCCTGTTCCATGATGTTTACTCAAATATCAAGTTTGGGGCTATCTTTAAAATTGACAATCTGCACCCCCACCACCTCACATTTGTTCAAAATAAAATGAAAAAAGTCTCGTGTGGCAGTTGTGGTACTGGAGATATTGTTATTGGAGATCCAGTTCTTGAATGTGCGCCCTGTAAATTTGTTATCTGCACATTCTGTCGTCGAGGTTCGTAACAGTAGCGATGAGTGAACCATTGGATTCTTCTAGTTGTAATTTTTATAGTTGTTTGATGTGTGGATTGTTGTTCTTTTAAATTTATAGTTAGTTATTTACTAAAAAAAAACATATATTATGAGTACAAATTTTTTTATTTTATTTTTTTGCTAAATATGAGTACAAATTTTCTGTCCATCCCATGTTATATATTGTTTCTAATTGTAATGTAATATTGATTTACATATTTAAATAGATAAATCTAGTACCTATAAATTTGTAATATGCTCGTTATGTTGTCGAAAAGTATAATTATTTGATAGTTAAAATCTTTTATTCATCCTCTGTCTAATCTTTTATTCCATACGTTATATGTTGTTTCTAAATTTAATATAACTATTAATTTACAATTAACTTTTTAAATATGTAAACCTAGTACTTGGATATGAGAATGGATGAGATTAAAAACGGATATCAAATCTGAATTTATATTCAAATATTCTATGCATCTGATCAAAATGAAATTTCTTTAGCATTCTTATCTTATCAGACCCGCAATAAAAGCGATATAGCAAATAAATGCGCTACAAATGATCAATGTCAACCCACACAAATTGAATGCTCTACACAAAATGAAGGGTCGAGTGTATGATCCCACTACCTTCCCTAAAGCTATGTAAATTATTGGAGCACCTGAAAAAAGAAATGAAAAATGTTGTTTGGATTTTAGTTGCTTGTTTGTTTTACTTTTCTTTTTCGAGCTATGTCAATTATTGGAGCAACTGGGAAAAAAAATAAAAAAAGGTCGACTATGACGTTTTCGGGATATATATATATATATTGTAATTATTGTTATTGTTTTTGTTGAGTAAAGTAAAATTAATTTACTATATCCCAATGCTGATTCTCAACATTACTTTTCCCTTCGTTCCGCAAAAAGAATATTTTCTATTTGTAATTTTTTTTATTTTAAATATTAAGAAGAACCGGAGTTAAAATAAAATAGGTTACGGCTTTATCGTATACCTCAAAATATACTTATGCTTTTGGTTCTCTAAGAAAAATAAAAGGGTGAGAGCAATATTTGAAAATATAGTTTTTCACTACAAGAAAAAGTTTTACTTCCGCCAAAATTAATTCTGATGAAATAATTCCCTCAAAACCTTATTTTTTAGTAGTGTTTCATGGGATTAAATCATAGGGTTACTAATACTAGTACCTTCATTAAACCAGCCTATTTTATTAAGTTACAAGGAGAACATCAAAGAGATTGTGTTTACAAAATGGAACTAGCTAGATTTATTTAAATTTTTAATTGTATTTTTAAGTGTAATGCACAAGTACGAGGAGAGAAAAAGCTTATGTGGCATATTAGATAGGGATGATTTGACAACACTTTATCACATTAGCTCAAGTCTGTTTGTCATCAGAACCAAAAAGGGAGAAACATTAGGATTTGCAAATTCTTTGAGTTAGAGAGAGTGTATAAGAGCAAAATCTAGACAAGTTTTTAAATATTTTACCCACGCTAATGAATTTGTATTGAACTTTATAGAAGAATGTTATGTGAGGGTAAAAAGATTTAAAGGACGGGTAAATTTTTAAAACTGAAAATGTTGCCCAAAAAAACCTAGAATAGGATCTAATCAAGTTCGATAATTCATATGAATAGCAAAAGACCGATCTCAACAAAATTAAATTTTGATAGCTGGTTAATATTATAAAACAATGTAAAGTCGCTGACGTTGTTCAACAATGTCTTTGTACCACAACAACTTTGTTTTTTTTGTTCATTTTGCCCCTATAAATTTAGTTATGTTACTATTTTGTTCTGTTTAATTTAAAGTTTTTATATATGCTTATTTATTTAATTTTAGGAAGTTAATTACACATGTCACGCGTCCACTGCGTGTTTACGATGAATAATTCTATACAACATAGTACAACCTTGACGACCCACTAGTAAATTAGCATCACACTACCTACCGAGATTGCCTACACATATATAAACTTAGCCCAACAAAAACATAGCCAAATAAAATAAATCAGTCAAAGTACTAAGTTTGCCAACTGAACCAGAGGTTAGGCCCAAATGAAATAATATTCAACACCCCAACTAGTAATTGATTTTTAAAATAATTTTGGTTCTTGCCCATCTTTGACTAAGTAAGAAAATTAGTAAATGAACTTATACATTAGTTAATATTTTGTATAAGAACTAAAAATTATTTGTAAAGTAATGATAAGGACACAAATTATATACAAAAATTGTGCACAAACAGTATAAAAAATGAGAGAAAATAGAAAGTGGGACCTACGATTAGATGTTTTATACATTTTCATCGGTTGCAATACACGGGTCCTACTCTTTGTGCACAACTTTTTGTGTACAGTTTGTGCATATAATATTATTCTTATTTTTAAGTAACCTCAAGAAAAAATAGTATTATGAAAAAACTTAATGCAAAAATATAAATCAAATTTGACTTTTTAAAGTCTACATGAAATATTTTTAAAGGAAAATGATATACATGTTGACAAATATTTGACGAAGTTAGATTGCGACTAACATGAAAATATATGTGATAAGATAGAACAAATTAAAGTGAGACCATTCTTAATTCCTGCATATCTCATGTATGCACATACGTCGCAATCATAATTCGACTGAAAATTTTCGCAATGTATAGCAAGACTCATTTTTAAATTCAAAATTGATGTGATTGTTTTGAAAATAATAAATTTTGTAATTAATGGTACTGTTTTGATAATTTAGAATTTTTATAATTGTATTATCAAAAATTATATTTTTTATATCAATTTTGAATTCAAAAATATCTTAAAGACTTCAAAAGGTCAACATTAAATAAATATTTTGAACACCCTCTTACGCATCAAGTAAGACTAAATCTATCTCCGGACGATTTTAAGCGCACACCCTTCATATCGGCCTGATGTATTTAGGAGATTTCTTCTAAGTTTGAACTCAGAAAATCAAATAAAAGAGCAAACTCCCTTGACTACCAAGACAGCCTCTTAGAGTTACAAACGTGGTAGTCATTAGCATGTGTTATTGTTGTGGAATAGTATTAATTCCTACTCCCTCTGTTTTATAATAAAGATACAATTTGACTTTTGAGGTCAAATGACAACATATTAAACTTCAAATTGGTGTAAATTTATTTAATTGTAATTGATACAATTATTATAATTGTCTAATATATAACAAAAATAATTAATCACAATATTTATTTCATTCTAAACTTTTATTAGTCATACTAATTTTAAAATTTTGTTGTCGTTTGACCTTAAAAATCAAATTGTATCTCTAATTTTGGATCAGATGGAGTATATGATACCAGGATTCCTTTTGGTATTTGTTTAAGGAAACACTTAATACCTTTAAGACTTGTTGCCTGATAACATAATTTTTCTCCAACAATATCAACCACCCAAACTTACCCGACACAACCAAGAAAATGGAAACCTTTTTTTTGAATTCTGGTAAACATAAAAGCTAATAACTATTTGTTGTTAACTTTAGGAGAACAAGTAAAATTCATGAAAATCTAATCAAGACATTGAGCTTTTGATTACAAATCAATCAAATGATTGAATTATAGTTTCCATTAACATCACGTTTAAACAAAAGGGTACTGAGGCTTAAACCAGACCTTTAATCTAATTTTATCTCAATTTGTGGGTAAGTTTAGCTTACCTTCTGGCCAGGCTCTCTTATTGTAGATTCTTATGAACTTTCCTTGAATCTCTTAACTAATCACAAAAACTTAAATTATCAAAATGTAAATCATCTTCTTCCGTTATAACTTTTCATCTTCCCCAACGTCTAATAATCTTTGCAGAAAGCAGGTCATGCTGTAGGACTTGTCTGTTTTATTTTACTCGAACACGTACTCCTAGCTCGAGTCTCATTTAGAGTCTGCACCAAAAGAAGATAATTGATGAGAAAAAAATAGATTTTTGTTCGTGATTGACATGAGCTTGAATGAGATGGGTTTTTAGATTTACCTGAACTTCTTTCTGGAGGTCTTTAATGAAAAATTACCTTGTCCATGTTCGGGAAAAGCTATTGCAGCTTTTTCATAAAATAAACTTTAATAGAACCAATTCCTTACTACTAACCAATCTTATCAACAAAATCAATAAACAAGAACATTGAACATAAAAAGTAAGAAAGTTTACCAATTTCATCAACCAAATTTGACAAAAATCCAGTTAGAGCGTATCAAGTTAGAGCAATTTCCACCACTACTTTTCTTCAATTGATTCAAATTCTCCATTCCTATAGATGAATTCAAACCCCTAAATGAATTCTCCACAGAAGGAATAACACTAGTTACTGGATTAAGATTTGGCGCCGGAGCAGCATAAACCACATCCGAAGCAGAAACAGAGTAATCATTAACTGATTTTGCCATTTCATGCTTCAGATTCGCCCCAAATTTCAGATCATGTGAATCACCCTCGCCGGAATTAAATCTCGGAAACATCAATTCAGGCAGATTTTGTTGGAGATTAGTCACGTAGACAATAAGCCATGTAGGCATTAGAGATAGAGGACCTATTATTTGGGATGCCAAAGTAGTGTTCTGTTAGTGCATTAGAGATAGAGGACCTATTCTTTGGGATGCCAAAGTAGTGTTCTATTAATTATTTATTTTGTTAAACCCACCAAGCTGATTATGTGCGAGGTGGTTTCTCTTTCATGTTTTGTAAGGCTTTATAAGTCATTTAAGTTATCTAATAAAGGCAATCATTTTACACGCCAACTTATTGAGTTCTCTGAAACTTAACAAATTGGTATCAAAGCCCCCACTAGATTTTGTTGAAAAGCTGCAGTCTTTGAGTGATTCAAAACGTAACAATGAGTGAGGATAAAACTCTAACAAAAATTCCACAATTCGATGGTCACTATGATCATTGGAGTGAGCTGATGGAAAATCTGTTAAGGGCAAAGGGACTTTGGAATATGGTAGCTGAGGGATTTGTTGAACCATCAGAAAAAGAAGCAACATAGGCTCAAAAGAAGGAACTTGAAGAGATGCGAACCAGGGATCATCAAGTGAAGCATTATCTCTTTCAAGCTATTGATCGGACTGTGTTTGAGCAAATTCTGAACCAGAGGACAGCCAAGAATATTTGGGACTCTCTGAAGAGGAAATTTGGAGGGAATGAGAGAGTCAAGAGATCTCTGTTGAACTCTTTACGAAGAGAATTCGAGGTGCTGGCAATGAAGAGAGAAGAGACGATTACAAAATATTTTGCTCGGGTGATGTCTGTGTCAAATAAAATGTGAAGCAATGGCGAAGAGATGCCAGATTCAAAAATTGTAGAAAAGATTCTTCGGACTCTCACCGAGAGATTCACCTATGTGGTGGTTTCTATTGAAGAATCACAGGACACGGACACATGTCAATTGATGAGTTGCAGAGTTCGTTGGTGGTGCATGAGCAGAAGTTTCGAAGGCTAGATTCTGCAAAGGAAGAACATGCTTTGACGGTTGAGGATCGCTTTGGGTCCAGAGGCAGAACATTTTTCAGAGGTCGAACACCTTCCAACGGAAGAGGTTGAGGGAGAGGCAGGACAAGCTTCAGCAAAGCTACTGTTGAATGCTACAAGTGTCATTAATTGGGTCATTTTCAATATGAGTGCCCAATATGGAAAAAATAAGCTAATTATGCTGAGTTTGAAGAGGAGCAAGAAGAGGATGTACTGTTAATGGCATGTGTGGAAGCATCGAAAGCAAAAGGGAGAGATGCATGGTTTATTGACTCGGGCTGTTCTAACCACATGTGTGGTGACCAAGAGATGTTCACAAATTTAGACAGGAGCTTTACACATACTGTCAAGCTTGGGAACAATACCAAACTCAGTGTTATTGGAAAAGGAACAGTGAGGTTGGTTTTACTAGGAATTAACTATGCAATTGGAGATGTGTACTTGGTTCCTAAGCTTAGAAATAATCTTCTAACTGTTGGGCAACTCCAAAAAAGGGGATTGATGTGCTGTTCAAAGGTGGTGTATGTAGTATATTTCATCCACAAAAAGGAAAGATAACAGAATCAATTATGAATGGAAATAGGATGTTTATTTTGTCACCTGATACCGATAACAACTCAAGAGAAGGGAGCTATTTCAAGATCAACACTGAAGATCAAGTTGAGCTATGGCACCATCGTTTTGGACATCTCAGTTATAAGGGGCTGAATACACTTTCGAGCAAAAATATGGTGACTGGTTTACCCAAGTTGAAGGCCAATGGTGTGATATGTGGGGCATGCATGAAAGGCAAGCAACATCGAAATCCCATGCCAAGGAAGAGCAAATGGAGGGCCACAGAACATTTGCAGCTCATTCACTCAGATCTGTGTGGTCCCATCACACCAGCATCCAATAACAACAAGAGGTATTTGTTAACCTTCATTGATGATTTTTCCAGGAAGACCTGGATATACTTTTTGTTGGAAAAATCAGAGGCATTCCATTTCTTTAAACATTTTAAGATGTTAGTGGAAAAAGAAGCTGGTATGTTCATAAAATGTTTAAGGACAGATAAAGGAGGGGAATACAAGTCAACAAAATTCAAGGAGTTTTGCAGCCAACATGGAATCAAGAGGCAGCTCACTGTTGCTCACACTCCACAACAGAATGGAGTAGTTGAAAAGAAGAATCGCACCATTATGAATTTGGTGAGATCCATGCTGACTGAGAAGGAGATCCCAAAATCCTTCTGGCCCGAGGCGGTTTAGTGGACCAATCATGTCTTAAACAGATCACCAACACTAGCTGTTAAGGACATGACACCAGAGGAGGCATGGAATGGCAGGAAGCCAACAGTAGAATATTTCAGGGTGTTTGGATGTGTTGGCCATGTTCACATACCAGACACCAAGAGGACTAAACTCGATAACAAAAGTATACGATGTGTGATGCTTGGGGTGAGTAAGGAATCAAAAGGGTATAAGATGTTTGATCCTGTCAGCAAGAAAATATTTGTCAGTCGTGATGTTGTATTTGAGGAGGATCGTGTATGGGACTGGGACTCCAGTTACAAAGAAGAACAGTCCATGGATTTGGAATGGGAAGAGAATACTGTTGTACATAGAGACATAGAAGAAGTTGATGTTCCTGAGGAGCCTGCTACTGAAGAATTTATGGAAGGTGATCCAGCTGTGCAAGGAGATGTTCCAGCAGTGGGTGGAGAAGATTTGACAGCCAGGGAGGGAAGGATGAGGCGACCCCCAGTATGGTCTTCTGATTATCTAGCTGGTGATGGTCTGTCAGATGATGAAACAAATTTGGCTCTGGCTCTGATGGTAATGTCAGATCCCATTACCTATGAAGAGGCTATCAAAAATGTGAAGTGGAAGCTAGCTATGGATGAAGAAATAAATTCCATTGAGAAAAATTAGACACAAAGTCTAGTGGAATTACCTACAGGAGCAAAGAAGATAGGGGTAAAGTGGGTGTACAAGACCAAGCTAAATGAGTTAGGAGAAATTGACAGATTCAAAGCAAGATTAGTGGTGAAAGGGTATTCTCAACAACATGGCATTGATTATACAGAGGTCTTTGCACCAGTTGCTCGTATGGATACAGTGAGGATGATAATTGCATTTGCAGCTCAAAGAGGATGGGGACTTCATCAGTTGGATGTAAAGTCCGCCTTTCTATATGGGAAGCTGCAAGAGGATGTCTTTGTGACACAACCACAGGGTTATGAAAAGAAGGGTTGTGAGCACTTGGTCTATAAACTACAGAAGGCGCTTTATGGATTAAAGCAGGCACCAAGAGCCTGGTTTAGTCAAATAGAGACATATTTTATTCAAGATGGTTTCACAAGCAGCAATAGTGAACAAACTCTCACTACAAAAAAATGCCCTTTGGCAACAATGCGTTTTCATTGCTAAAGGTTCAATATTTCGTTGCTAAAGGTCTTTTGCAATGATTTTTTGGGCGTTGTAGCTTTCGTTGCGGAATGAGCGTTGCTAATTGTTCTGCAACGAAATTATTTTGAACGTTGCAAAAAGTGAAACATTTAGCAACGAAACTTGAATTTCATGCAAAATTATAGATCATTTAGCTACGAAACATTTCGTTGCCAATTTATTTAGAAAATGTTGCTAAAAACCAATTTTCGTTACAAAAGCCTACTTATTAGCAACGAAAAGCATTTTTTCTTTGCCAACGAAAATGAAAATTCGTTGCGTTTGGTATACTTTTGGCAACGAATGTTGTCGTTGCTGAACAACTTGGGAATTGTTGCCTAAACTTATTTTCGTTGCTAATTGTATACTTTTTAGCAACGATTTTCGTTGCTAAATGTACATAGTACATCGATCATATATTATTTTGCAACGAGATTATGATCAATTAGCAACGATAATATGCGTTACGGATTAATTTTAAAGAGCAACGAAAGTTGTCGATTAGCAACAACACTATACATTGCTGTTTACTTTTTATTTGCAACGAAAATTGATATTATTTGCAACGAAAGTTGATTTAATTTGTAACGAAAGTTGATTTGGTTTGCAACGAAAGTTGATTTGATTTGCAATGAAAGTTGATATGATTTGCAACGAAAGTTGATTTAATTTGCAACGATATAAATGTTGCCTTTGTTTCAACAATATCCTATTTTGTAACAAATGTCGAATTATTTTACAAACAAAATAAATCCTGTCTCAATGACCCCATAACAAATTATTATCCAGTACAAATAAAAATATAGGTTCATCTCCTATGAAATTGTCTGTTAAAGTGAAAATATTACATGTTAAAAATATTAGTAATAAACAAAATCTCAAAGTCTTCAATGCCCACAAACCCAAGTCTTAAAGTGATGCAAACTCCAATATTCATACATTTTCAATATCCTGCAAAATTAAAAAACCAAATAAATATAAAATTAAGTGAAGGCACATGATCTAAGAGATGAATTTCTATATTTAAATTACAATAATATTTTTAAAAAATTGTAACCATGTAACATTTTCATCTGGGAACAATTCTAACACCTCCACGCAGGGATAAGCAAATAAAGATAAAGACCTTCAACATACATTTTATTTTGTTTGTTTTACATATTTTGGAAGCTAAAACTGAACCAAGTGAGAAGTTTTTAATCCATGCTACTATTCAGTATTCACCAAGGCAAAGAAGTTCAACTAATAAAATATAGAACAATTAAGGAGTAAAAGATATATGAAATTAAATGAGCACCGAAATATATTGGCGCTAGAAGTACATGATATGCTTAGTAATTGACTAGTTGCCATTTTTTGACATATTTGAGAAGAATGCATAGTTATGCTTGATAGGCTAATTATCATAAGACTGATGAGGGGATTACCATATCTTTTGGAAGTTTTCCAAGGAGACCATCTTTGGTGTGAACGTATCCTTGATACTAGATTCCAAAAAACTTCACCAGAAGTTCTAAGTCATGTTTTTGTTTTGTTCTAATTTTAAAGCATTAGGTTCAGTAACAAGCTTTTATCTGCATTATGAAATTTTTTATTCTTTCTTAATGTGAATCTTACAATACAACCGTTAATAGCTACTCATACAAATATTTACAGAATAACAGAGATCACATAGCAGAAATCCATAATCCCTTAAATACCAACTTACCAGAATTTGTGCACTCCCAAAATCACATAGAAAAGAAGAAAAACAAGGAAAGACATAGTAACATGCTAACCTCGAATGACAAATATACTTTTCCGGTATATACAATTAGAATGATGTAAAGGCATATACTGATAAATATACTTTTTCTGTATCTATAATTAGAATGATGCAAATGAAATTCTCCATTCATAAAGAATATAAATCTTTTTTTCACAGCAAGAGTTGAAAACTTCAGTAAATTCTAAACTATTCCAAGGGATTATATGAAGAAAATTGAATAAATAAAAATGTTGCCAACTGGATTACTAATACAAAGTTTGAATTGACGATTCATCATTATCTCAAGCTACCATCAAGTTGATAAGAGTACAGAGGAAGCATGCCACAATCACTACTAGAAGTTCGCTACTCCCTCATCATTTGTTCATTGCATTAATGTTGTTCCGACGAGTAAGTTTGTTGCATCATGTGCAGTGCGTTTAACATATGTTCAACCTAAAGGCATAAAAGATAAATCTTCAATGTAATTAAAACAAGGAAATAGCAATTGTATCAGGCCATTCATACAAAAAAAACAAACTCAGTTATTATTACCATGTTAGAAGAACCCGCTTAACATGAATTGACCATTTCATTGTATGCGATCTATATACCAGTTGTGCATCAAACCACATTGACAATATAAGATATGTTAGGTTCGAGTAGATATACTTCTTGTATCTTTGGATGTTTTAGATGAAATATAATAAACTAAAGCCTGTTATGCTTTATTTATCATAAAAATTAAAAATTAACACCCAAAAAAATAACTAAAGCCATGTTATCATCCCCCCCAACCCCAACCCCAACCCCAACCCCAACCCCAACCCCATTTTCTTTAACGAGGTGTCCACAACCTCCATTAAGGACATGGTAATCATACACCATGAAATTGCATGTGGATACCATATTAATAAATTAATTCTTGGTAGATTTATACAACATCATTTGTAACCCAAGCATTATCTTGGCTTATCTACATGGGTAAGATGCTTGTATACACATGTTAATATTTGAATCTTTTTTTTTCTATTCTGCAATGTCCAGTTAGAAAAATCAAGGTGAATTTTTTTTACTTTCTTAGTTTACCTTAAGCCTTAAAAACACAAGAATTATATTAGTAAATGTTTTAACTAACATTTACTGAATATTATTCACTAACTTCAAGTTTGAAACAAAAGTGTACAGTGTACTCTACGTAAAGTGCATATGAAGTAATACATGAAAACACGTGACATTCTTGAGCTATAACAACAATACTTTTTGTCACCTAATAATCAAACTTCATGAGCATTGGTATCATCAGTTATAAGAAATTTGTTCGAGTCAGATAATCTAATAGGATATTAAATAAAATTCCCATGAAATGAATGAAACTTGTTCGAGTCAGATAATCTAAGCAAAATGAACAATACCAAAATAATAATCAAATGAGTCCTATCTAACCACATAAAGAAGCAAGATATCATTAGTCATGAGAAATTTTTAAGTGGGTAAGGTCAACACAGAACAAGTATGAACATGGGGGGTGATCTTATCTGATCTAATCATAGAACATGTAGGGTTGCTTCATACACATTCTAGGTGGCGAAAGGCAGTATATATTACCTACTAAAAAGCCACTCAATAAGCTTTACGAACTGGTTGAGCTTTAGTTTATCTGGGTAAATCCAGTACCTCCTCACTAATTATTTATAAATGAACTGATTACTACCCATTTGAGTTTCTCGATCGTGACCCACAAACTAAAACAAAAAACAGACCCAACAGGAAAAAACAACTTCTTTTACAATTTACAAATAACAATCGTTTTTACTCTTAGAGCTAAAATTACCAAAATACATTATAAATAATCCAAGAAATGAACATGCATTTAGATGTTCTTATCTAACCCAAAAAATTAAACATAATAACAGACCCAAAAAAATAAAAATTACAAATGAAGTCTTCGCATCCTCTAAGTTAAATTGACCAAGGGAAATGGGACTCTGAAAATGGGCATTCATCATAAATGCTTATTCATGATGAGGATTGATTTAGTTGAGTCGAAGGAGCTCAATTTGACAACGGCTCAACAGAAAATTCATAAAATCCAGAAGGGTGGATAGTTTATACTAAGTTCTAGCTTATATTCATAACAGTTGAACAAATTCATCAAGAGCTTCAGTGCTGGAACTTTAGCAAACAACCAATCCTACCCCATAAAATTGCCAAATTCAACAAAAAACATTACAAAAAGTTCTCTATATGGTAGAACATGTGTATCAGTGTATGTTTGTGTGCTTGAGTGTTGGTCTTTGTGTATCTGCAAGTGCATGTGTCCATCTGTGTCACACTATAAGAACTATTTCTTCATCAGTAGTTCAAATCAAGATAGGATTCTGCTTTAGTTTGAAGTATTGTAGGTAATTTTATAAAATAATTTGACTTGCAGTAATTGGCTTTTGCAATTGACAAAACTAACACATCATCCACTACAAAAAAGCTACATAATGTACAATTTCTAGGCAATTTGTACAAGAAAAGAAAGTTCTGCCAGCAAGAATATAACAGGAATAGAGGAAAATGAATGATCTCAAAACCAGTAGTCTTCTTAGATAGTCCAGATAGTGCAAATATTTTAATAATGTTAGACTGAATTGAAAACCAGCAAAAATGAATATTTTTCTAATGTTATCAAAGCAGCAAAAATGAATAATTGACTAATGTTAGACTCTCAATGATTTTTTTCAGTCACTCTTTTCTTGTATTTGGAAATGTTGTTAATTCTATTTTAACATATCAATCTTAAACCATAAACACTAATTGTGAAAATGGCATGAAACACAATATTAGAACTAGTAATTTCTTCAATCACCGCAATAGTCTAAATAGACACTGTAGCAATCACACACAAACTTGAATAAATAATGATGAACAAATCATACCTATTAAATTTCCTCTGGAACTACAAAACTAAAGATTTTTATTGATGAAATAATGATAGTTAAAATTTGAAAGTAAGGAATTACCAGAGGGAAAATGTGATGCAACAACAACAAAACCCATCTTGTAGTATATCCACCGTACCCACGAACCAGTGCATCAGCCTAAAAAATGAAGGAAAAATACCCAATTTTAATACATGAGTGTTTGTTTGGAAAAAACATAAAGAAAGAAAGAAAGAAGAAAAAGAAGGAACCTTGCGGGAGTAAGTATCAACAAGAGCAGCACCCCATCCACCAAATCTGAAGGATTGCTCCGTAATCGAGTCCCCAAATAATACTATTTGAGGCCTCATTCTTTCTCCCAAGTCAAACCGACCTACTAGCTATGAAGACCAAACCTATGAGATCAAAACACCACAACATTCATCTAAAAATTAACAAATCTAGCTGGAAATAAGCAGATCTAACAGGAGTAGGCGGCGGCGATGGGGACGTCGAAGGTGAAGGCCAGGGGCTTGATCTCTTAAAGGACTTGGCTTGGATCCGATTAATAAGCAGATCTAACCTGTTGTGCTCCACCCGTAGTTTCTTCATGCTGCCTTTAATGCGGCCTAGAGGAGAGGAGAGGAGAGGAGAGGAGGAAGACAGAGAGAAAGAGAGAGTTAATGAAACCTAAACGGCTAAACGTACTACCACTCTACCAGTTCTCTTTGAAGAAATACTAAATTGTTATATTAATCTAAAAGTAAGTATTCAGTGGGGAAAAAATAATTAAATATTAAATCATTAATCAAATACTAAATGAAATAGATACATAAAAAATTAATTAATTAATTAAATTAAAAATGTTGTTATAAGTATAAATTTACGTGAATCTTCAAAATGAATGCTCTAATTACAAGTTTACAACTGTAACTATAATAAGAAAAAAAATAATGAGTTTTAAAGTATAGTTTATTAATAAATGAATGTTAATTTATTTGTTTTTAATAAATACAATAATCAATACTCTAAATTACAATTCAAATAAGTTTTCATCATTTTCGAAATCTTAAATTTAAATTTCAAAATAAATACTCTAATTACAGCTATAACTAGAATAAGAAAAAAAATTGAATTTTAAAGTATAGTTCATTAATAAATGAATATTAATTTATTTATTTTTAATGAATACAATAATCAATGTTCTAAATTACAATTTAAATAAGTTTTCATCATTTTTGAAATCATAAATTTCAAAATGAATGTTCTACTTATTAATGTTTAGATGTTCATTTTATGTGTGTGGAGTAATACTGTAGTGTGTATGAATATTTATAATTTATAATTAGATTCAAAAGTTTACATTGAATATTTAATTATTTTTTCTCAATAATTAATTAAAACTTTAATAATATGTTTATGGGGACTTTTATTTATTATTTATTCCCAATACATAGATTACAATTTACATAGTTATAAAAAGTTTATTTTATTTCATTATATTTATGGAGAGTGCGAGTTATAATGTATGTGTCACAACAAGTTAATCCAACTTGATCCAAAATTGACATTGGACTTACTTTAAATATTTGGACTTCTAGTTTCTAAATAATTAGGCAAATGAAAGTGATACATACTCTCTCCACCTGAAACTATAAATAAATAATGATGGATAATATAATATTAATGAAACTATAAGTATCATTGTAGAAATTCAAAATATAAACTCTTACATGATTTGTGTTTGATAATTATTTCAATTTCTGAATTAGAACAAGAAATACATCCATCATGTGATTAATAAATAAAAGTTTATAAATAATACAATATTAATGAAATTACAAGTATTAGTGCAGAAATTCAAAATACCAACTCCTACTTGATATGGGTTTGATAATTATTTAATTTATTTGATATCTCTGAATTAGAACAAGAAAATACATCTATGTGATTAATAAATAAATAATGATAGATAATACAATAATAATGAAAAGAAAAAAAATCAATGATAATATAGTTATTAACTAAATAAATATTATTCACAATTTTTTTTTTCTTTTCATTATTCCCTTGCTAGAACATTCTTATTTTCTTAGTAGTGATAATTGTATAGTGATGTAAAACATTAATAAATGAAGTTATGAGTGTGAATGTACGTAGAAAATAAAAACAATAATTAATGATATATTTTATTGAATTTTGGTATTTCATATGTTTGAACTAAAATAAGGAAATATATGATGAAATTATAAGTATCAGTGTAGGAATTTAAAATCCAACTCCTACATGATATGTGTTTGATAATTATTTCATATATCTAAATTAGAACATGGAAATATATTTGTCATGTGATTAATAAAATAATAAAATACATAATGTTATAAATTACATTAGAATCCAAAGTATCATCCATTTTACGTAACATCATTGATTTACCAAGTTTAATATTCTAAACAAAATATCCAACTTTTTAAATATGACCATAACGAAAGTTCAAAAGTTTTGAACATCGACAAGTTGATCAGAAATTGTTTTCGACTCTTTCTGTCCCTCTGCTTGTGCTGCCTTAAATCAACCGTAATAATAATTATCTAATACATTAAAAACGTTGTTTTTGTTTTTTTATATAAATCAATATTGTGTACTCCCTCCGTTCTTTTTTAAATGTTATTTTAGAGAAGTATTTTTGTCTCTTAATATTTGCCGTTTGAGAATTTCAATTAAGTATTAATTGCTTAGTTTTCAATATTACCCCAAATATTAAATATAACTTTGGTTCTCTCATTATTTTTTGTCCAATAAATAATATTTTTTTTCTAATATAAGGATAATATAGATACTTAATTTTATATTTAATATTATATAATTAATTTTTTAATACTTATGTATAGTTCTAAAATGACATATATTAATTTCCGGCTCTAATATTCTAAAAGACAAACGGGTAGAAAACTGTTAAAATTTTCCTTCAATTATATTTACTCAAAAGAGACACTATTATTGTTTTTTTTCCACTATAATTTTCACTCCAATATATTATATTTCCCTCCCAATTTTTGTTAGCCGCTTTACTATCTAATAACCATCCCCAATTTCTATCTCTAATCCATTCCCTAAACTCAAATCCCAAATATTTACACCCAATTTCAGTGTACGTGTGATCTTTGCTTTCAATTCGACCCATTTGCTCACACCATCGCCGGTACCTGGGGCCGATGACCAGCTCCACGCTTCCCAAATCATCCATGTCACCAGAGCTGTCAGACCGGAGAGTTTGGCTTTCGATCCCAAAGGCAAAGGGCCCTACACCGGAGTCGCCGATGGTCGGATTCTTAAGTGGGAAGGACAAATCAATGGTTGGGTTGATTTTGCCGTCATTTCTTCCCATAGGTACCAATTAACTAAAAACCTTTCTTTTTTGTTTTGCACTAGTTCTTCCTCTGTTTGATTTTTTTTATAAAAAAAATATAATTATCTGTATGCAATTACTTACCATTGAACTAACTTTTTTAGGGGCTGTGCACTTGTGCTGATCATCTGCCCCTCTATATCCCTATTATGAGAGTACCATTTGCCTTGGATACATTAGAGATTTATGTTTCAATTTTAAAATGTAATAGTAAATGCTTATTGCGCACCTAAAATTTAGTCCAATTTAAAATTTAATCACAATGGGATTGAAACTCTTGACCCACTTCTAGTTTTGGTATTCTTGCACTACCTGATCCAAAGGATTAAAGTTATAGTTTAATCCTGTAATTAGGATAACAAAATATCATGAAGCAATTGCTCAACAAGGGAACCAATATATCTAAATATCCTTGCACTAGAAGATGGAATAACATATATCAAATATCATGAAGCAGTTGTATTATTTTTAAGGAAAATTTCATAAGAATTTTATCAGTTGTTTCACTATATAAACTGACCAACAATCACAATGCTTGCATGGTTTTTGTTATGTTATCTCACTCACATTTGTAAGAACACTAACAACATTCAGGATTGGGATTGGACGATTGGTACATAACTACATATCGTTTTTTTGCACTAGTTCTTCAGTATAATAATATTGCTCTTTGCTCAATTTTACATTATACTTAATCAAGGTGTTCTATTTCACCATTTGGCACTAATTCTAAGTTCTTGCAAAGATTCTCTCTTACATGGTCTATATTAAAATTGGTTCATTATAATAGAGTTAGTGAATGAGAAGAAGTAACCAAAATTACGACATTAATTTAATATTTTGTCTTTGAATGTTGACGTCTGATCTTTTATGATATCTATTTGCTAACCACTTAACAGATATGACAGTCATACACATTACTTAGCTACTTACATTTTAATTCAGAGTATCAAAGTGGAGGTGAATTCTCATAACAATATGGCTACCAACAAGTTTTTCTTAGCATTTTTAATGTGCTGTAAATCTCAAATGTTCGGTCCTGTGTAATAATACTATAATATATGTGTGTATATATATGAATAGAGTGTCCTTACTTGGCTTGTAGGAATGTACTGAGCAGACTAGATGTCGTAATCTGGCTCTGTGATCTTCTTTTTACTGCAGGACATATTCAGAGGTGAGTGGAGGTTTCACTTGATTATAAAACCTTGCTTTTGTTAATACTCTACTTTCTTATCGGAAATGGTGCATATGTTTTGTGTCTGAAACTAGTCTTGAGATTTTAATACTTGTAAATAAGCATGACCTTAGAGAGTTTAGATTCTATGTTTTTATGATGTGGAAGTGGGATATACCTTCTTGTCTTTTTATTTTTATTAATTTCAGTGAATTGTTTATTGGGCTTATTTATTTGTTGTTGAAGTTGTCTTGGCTATCTAAGTTTTCTAATTTATAATCTTCCTAATCCTAGGGTTGTTTGCATTTAGATTTTAACAAGATAAGTACTCTGAGTAAATGGATATATGAATCTTTAATTGTTTAATAGTATTACTTACTGTATTTATTGCTCTCCTCATCTGTGGAAAAGGTTCAATTTTTTCTTGTTGTTTACTTAGCCACATGGACGTGGACATTGATGATACGAGGAAGTAGCTAGTTTGTGATAGAGGACTAGTTTCCTTTTCATTTGCTAGTTTGTAGTATCTTTCCTGGTTGAATTTGTTAGTTCTAGTGGTTTGGTTTCATTATTTCCTTGCTGCCTCTACGGGAGAGGCAAAGTATGTTTTGATAAGTTGGTCAAACTACCAACTCTGTTATATCTCAATCTACTGTCTCTTTAAGGGTTAATGTCTTTTAACTGTACAACATTGTGTGAATTATGTTGGATTTTTAACTTGGATATTGAGAGCATGTGGAGTCTAGGCTAACTGTTATAAATGCAGGCAGTATAGGTATATATTTACTAAATGATTTGGTTTAAATTTATATGATATATCTTGTCTTACATTCTTAAGGGATTATTGTTTTACAGATATTGAAGGACTTCCTGATATGGGTTGAGCAATATCTTGGGCCTTAGGGTCCTCTAGTGTTGTAAGTAGAGCTTTGACATTATGCAACTCGTTATTTATTTAGCTGTATGCATGTTCCTATTTCTCCTCGAGTGTAGTTAATAAATCTTGTGTTTCTTTTGGGTTTTGGCTATCATTCAATATTTATGGTCAAATGTGTAGTCAATTCTCCTCGAAAGAGCTTATTAAAAGCGATTACTTGCTAATGTCTATGATATGATCTTAAAGAACTCATTTTATACTTTCTTATTTTGCGTTGCTTGTATATGGGCTTTGTATAAGTAATCTATAATTCTATATAGCTTAAGTAGTTGAATCTGGTAGGTATAAAAGAAGGATGGACGCTAAATGTATATCAAATAGGCATGAAAGCCTGCTTTTCTATGTTTCCTTTTTAAACTAGAATATAATAATAACATTGCTATTTGTTGTAGTTGTTTTCTAAATCTTTGGTTATATATAATATGACTAGACTACATTTTTATGTGACATGTATTGTCATTCCTTAATTAACCGTACCTTTTTAGATAACCATAACCAGGCCCTTTTAGATATGCTCAATTATTAGTTTTGCTTTTTTTTATAAATAAAATAAAATAGACTAGGGTCAAAATAATATCTTAACAACTAGTCAAATTAAATATATTGTAAAAATGAAGTGAGTGGATATGTAGCTCCCAACAATATTAATCCTTTGTATGAGGCATTGGGTCTTTATGATAGATCCCTTGAGGCTGTTCTTTCTTTTTGTAGTCAGCTTGATGCTTCTCCTCTCCAAAGGTAATCCCAATACTCTCTTTCTTTCTTCTCTGTTTTTGCATAATCTAGTATTTTTATCTCGTAAACTACAGTAATAACTAGAGGATTAATATATAATCAATCATAAAAAATTTATTATACAATGACCAAGGCAAGTGTTAGAGACTCCAGTCACTGGAAACTAATGTCTTCCTTGCTTTATAACTGTTAGAGAAACAATGAGTGCAAGGGTGGCATGATGTCGGAGTGGCATCAGAAGTTGCATAATAATAGTAGCCCAGATGATGTGGTTATATGCGAGGCAAGTAATTGATGGATATACAAAAGAGATCTCTTTATTATTATTTGCAGATGCACTGGAAGTATACGAGGCAAATAATTTAATCCAACATGGCAATCTTTGTATTATTATTGGACTTATATGGTTTCCTTCTGTTACAGGCACTTCTAAACTACGTGAGATGTGGTTTCAGAATTGATGTTTATTGGAAAAATTTAACAGAAAAAGGTCTCACAAAAGATATGCTTGCAAGTTATGACCGACCCATTCTATCAGTGCCTCGATTTAGGACTGATACCAAAGAGGGTCTTATTCGTGATCTTCCATCATACTCGAAAACACTAAAGGTATGTTTGAATGATTTGCATTTGTTGTTAATTTCACAGAATGAAATGAAATCACTTGAGACTGAATGCATCTCTGAGATGGAAGCAGAATCTAGAAATGTTGACAGTAATGACAAAAGGGATATTACGACTCAAGTTTGGGCAAGAAGGCAGGGAGATTGCTTGGTTTTGGATTTGGTCCTTAAGCAGAGAATTCTGTATCTAGCGAGAAAGAAAAAGCATTGGCAGCGGAGTTGGAAGCGTCTCGCTCTAAAAATGAAGAGCTTCAATCAACAATTCGGGCATAAGGCAAATAGATCGACAATCTTGAGAATATAATGAACAAGTTAGCTGACAATCCAAAATCCTTACGCTTGATTCAAGGCAGCACCAGCTCAGGGACAAAAAGACTTAAAAACAACTCCTGATCATTATTTATGGACATTTAAAACTGTTGAACTTTTGTTGTGGACACTACAAAAACTTAGATATTTTGTTAAACATGTCAGATTTGGTAAATCATTAATGTAAAGTATAATGAATGATATTTGGATTCTAATTTTTTTATTTTGGTTAAATATGATGGAAAGTTGAAATTTAGTTATTTATTGTTGCAGTTGATGTTTTGCTATTGTTACAGTCCTTAACTTGTTTCAGTTCAAATATTAGTTAGACAAGTAACTCTTTTAATATAATGTTTGAGAATGAATCAGGTATGTTGGATACATTGAAGAAGCTCCTTTAGCTTTATTTCAAGTAGTAATATTGTTTTCTCAGTTCAAAAAGTTTTCGTGTAATATAAAACAACAGATATTGAAAACACTAACTCTTATCTCAAAAGTAACGAAAGAAAAATTATTGATAATAAATGTGGTCCATATTAGACTTTGAAATATGGCAACAAAAATTTTTTCGTTGCCCACAATAGTTAATAATTATAAACTACATCTAATTTACTACAAACTCTAATTTTTGTAAATTAGAAAATATATCTATATATGCTCAATTTTAATTTTAAAAAATTATAACTCTCATAAAAGTTTTTTAAAATTGGGCATTTATTTTGAGACGGGGGGAGTGAAATAATTAACTGTATAAAATTGCGTCCATTAAATAAAAATTTTAAATTGCAAAATGATATGTTTTGGGAAAAAAGAGAGTCCAAACGTGCTTATTGGATTTATCTTAATTTTGGGCAACAATTTACTAGTCGTTGCAAAACATTATACAAAATACGTAATGAAAAACAATTGTTGACAATGAATGTGACCCATATTAGGCAACGAAATATAGCAACAAAAAACTTTTCGTTTCCCATGATGAGGAGAGATCACATCGGCAACAAAAAAAGTAAATAGGCGGGGTTTTTTTTTTCCCGCCAACGAATTGGCAACAAAATTTTGCAACGACCTTTACATTTTGTTGCAAAAAATGTAAGTCTTTTACAAACTGCAATGATTGTCAAATTTCGTTGCTAAACATGCATTTTTGGTAACGACTTTATAAGTCGTTGCCCGAAAAATCGTTGTTGAATGTCTATTTTTTTGTAGTGTCTGTTTATCAAGAAGAAGGAAGGTAAAATTCTCATCGTTAGTGTTTATGTGGATGACTTACTGTTTACAAGTAATAATGATGAGATGATTGCTTATTTTAAGAGTTCCATGAGAAAGGAATTTGAAATGACAGACCTAGGAAGGATGAAGTTCTTCCTTGGTATTGAGGTTGTTCAACAGAATGGAGGGATTTTCATTTGCCAAAGGAAGTATGCTGAAGACATTCTAGAGAAGTTTGGAATGATGGGTTGCAATGCTGTTCGTAATCCCATAGTCCTTGGGCAGAGAATTGATCGAGATAAGGATGGTTTGGTGGTGGATCCAACTCTGTTCAAGCAAATGATAGGAAGCCTTATGTACCTTACAGCTACAAGGCCATATCTTATGTTTGTTGTAAGTTTTATTAGCAGGTTTATGGGAAGACCTACACAACAACACTTTGCAGCAGTAAAAAGAATCATGAGATATCTGAGAGGCACAGTGGATTATGGGGTGATGTACAAACGAGGAGTGTCCAATGATTTACAAGCATCCAAAAACATTGATTATGCTGTTGATGTGGAAGACAGCAAGAGCACTTCAGGTTATGTATTTCTTATGGGTGGAAAAGCAGTAACATGGTCTTCGAAGAAGCAACCCATAGTCACTCTATCAACCACGGAGGCAGAGTTCGTGGCAGCAGCTGCCTGTACGTGTCCTGGGGGAGATTGGGCATGAGCGGGAAGGAAAAACAGTGTTGAAGTGTGACAACACTTCTACCATCAAGCTGTCCAAAATCCTGTGCTTCATGGGCGTTCCAAACATATCAGGGTGAGGTTTCATTTTCTAAGGGATCTTACCAAGGAGAGAGTTGTGGAACTGGTCTATTGCAGTACACAAGATCAACTTGCAGATTTGATGACCAAACCATTCAAGTTGGACAGTTTCTTGACACTTCGAAGCAGGGGTGGATTTTAATTTGGCAGGGGTTCGGGGGATGTGCCCCCGAGCCAAATTTTTTAGATAATTTTATGTTTTTCGGATGATTACATATGTAAAATAAGAGTTAATTTAGTTACATAAAACTATAACCCATAAAAATATGTACTCAAAGATATTAAAATTCAACTAAAAATTCTCACCGCAAACAAAAGATTAGCCTTTTGTAACTAATAAAATTTTTTCTTTTGCTACACCAAGTTTAACTTTTTTATTAATCTGCTCCCTTGAGTTTACTAACTTATAAATTCTGCCCCCTTGAGTTTACAAAAAAAAAAAAGCAAAAAAAAAAAAAAAAAGTGAGCATAGGCAGGTGCCTATGCTGCCCTCTTAGTAGATCCGCCCATGCTTCGAAGCAAGCTGGGTATGTGTGTAGGTGTTGTTCTGAACTAATCCTATAGGTGAGGATGAGTTTAAGGGAGGGATTGTTGGAGATTAGTCACGTAGACAATAAGCCACGTAGGCATTAGAGATAGAGGACCTATTCTTTGGGATGCCAAAGTAGTGTTCTGTTAGTTATTTATTTTGTTAAACCCACCAAGCTGATTATGTGCGAAGTGGTTTCTCTTTCCTATTTTGTAAGGCTTTATAAGTCATTTAAGTTATCTAATAAGGCAATCATTTTACACGCCAACTTATTGAGTTCTCTGAAACTTAACAGATTCCCCATTGTATAATTACTTCCACCAACACCATCATTAAGTAGACAAGCAAAGAAAGAGCTCGGAACCGATTGGTATCGCGCCAAATTAGAGCTCTGCTGCTGCCGCGGCGGTAGCGGATGTTGATGAAGCTGGCTATGATTATAATCATAATGATCTGAATGCATCATTTCTTTGCTTTTTACTTGAAATTATCCATATCCATATAACTGTATCATCCGCGTCATTTGTATCTTCAGCATCATAATCACTATCATCATCATCATCATCATCATCATCATCATCTTCTTCTTCTAATTCAACATTATCATCTTCTTCAATAACATCATATACCAATTTGCCAAGGCTATTAGCCTTGCAGATGATTCCTCCATACCAACAGATTAGACTAGTTATTGGACCAATGAATAACTAGTCTTTTTTGATTGTGATATGTCCTTTCATATAGTTGCCTTGGTCAAGATGATATTTACTCAAATATCAAATTTCGGGCTACCTTAAATGGTTACAATCATCAACATAGCCTCACAATTGTAAAAACAAAATCAAACAGGAAACCTATATTTCCACAAACAAAATTATAATTCCACAAAGTTTTTCTCACATAAATAATAAATGAGTTCTATATTTACGTGAGAGAAATTTTGTAAAAATATCAATTTTTAATTGTAAAAATAACAATTTCCTAAAAAAGAAACGAGCTGTTGTCATTGAACCAGCCCTTGAATGTGCACCCTTTAATTTTCTACGTTATGTTCTAGTGATGGTGATTGATACTTTTGATCATTATCTTGCCGCCAACAAATGATTGATATGTAATTAATGCAAATATGCAATGTCTTTATGCAACTGGTAAAACTAATTTAGAAGGGTATTTGATACTTTGAAAAACTTCATCTCAGGATTTTTTTAAAAACAATTTTTTGAGTCCAATATTATGTGAATAGTGTTGTTCCTCGCAATCTTATTTTCCTGTTTTTTTAAAGAATATTTTAACCATTGTTTTAACTATTAAGCAGAGGATATATAAGGCTGTTTGTTAATTAAAATACACCACTAATTAATGACAAGGCATATATTACATAATGGTTTAAGTGTTTGGATTGCTCATGTTTGATGGTACAAAAGCAACCATCAAATAACATCAGTTATTGTTTTCATACAAGCTAAATCAAATATTATGTCCTTCAATTAATTTTAACCATATCTAACCTTTTAAAGTATTTTTTTTGAAAATTGTTATTAATTCTTAAGAATACTTATTAATATGAAAACAATAAATTTTTAACGATATTTAATACTCTGGTAGCATACTACAAATGGAATGCAAAATTTGGAATGAAAACTCTGATCGAAAATAATTTAACCGGTTTGGATCTTTATTTCTTTTTAGAAATATGGATCCATGTTTTACCCAACTTAAATAAATAAAAACAGTTAACTAACCCAATTGGTTCCAATTAATATAGATTGACCCAACAGTTAATTAACTAGATTGTCAGGCCTAGTAAAAACCGCAATCTGCATCCAAACCCAAAACTAGAATACTTAAACTCGGTCGCACTGCAGTTTGAGAGTTTCAGTTGCTTAAGCGGATGCTTGTGAGAATCATGATTGATTTTGCTGGGTAACGAATGTAATATCCCAGATATTCCAGAAATTTAAAATAAGAATTTAATAAATAAATTTCTTGTTAAGGGATGAAGTAGATTTGGACATATATGTATATATGTGTTTCATATAATGTGAAGTATGTGATTTTGTATAATGTATTAAATGTGTATATATAGATGTGAAATATATACATATATTGGGAAAATAAGATTTAATATTTAATTAAATCATTAAAGAAAGTGGATAAAATTAATTAATTAGTATTAATTAATTGAGATTAAATTAAATTATATTATTAAATAATATAATTTGAATATTGAGCCTTGGATGGTGATAGAATTATTATGAACTAAATTTCATATACGAGTTAATTAATTCACTATTTGAAAATTAGTGGGTTAAAATATTGTTTTAATTAATTGAATAAAGAAATTTATTTAGTTAATGACGATAGTTATATTTGTATTACAATAATTTCATGTAATATGAATAATAGTGTGATATTTAATATTATGTCAAATGGATGTGAATTAATAGTTGGTCCAAGCTAATTAATTTAATTAGTATGAACTAACTAAAGAAGCGAATAATTGCATATAAGACAAGAATAGTGGTAAAAAAACTCGAATTTGAGTTCGGAGTAGAATCTGGAGTCGCGGACTGGACGGTTGAGTTCGAAACGTCGAAAATAGTAAGAATAGACTAAAAACACAAAATGTGTCGGGGTTGACTTTTTGGTCAAAAAGTTAACGGTTGATTTTTCGGTAAAAGTCCAATTCGAAATTTGGAGATGAATTTGAAGAAACGGATACTCTCACGATGTTCAGAATGTCGAAATTAGTAGGAATCGACTGTAAGTTCGTAAAAGTTAATTTTTAGAAACCAAATTGGTCAAATGGCGATTAAATGGACAAATGAGTAAATAAAAGAGGAGAGGGAATTAATTTCTTCTAGAAGCAGCCCATGTGGACGACTAAGCATGCTGATCTTTGGTGAAAATGCTGAACATATTTTTCATTTAGTCCAAGCATTTTCTTATTTGCCTCACCAAACTAGCCTATGATTGGTCCATTAAATGAGATGGGACAGGGGAAGTTTAATTTATGAATTAGTCTTATACAATGCAATGATCAGTTCTCTCCTTTCTCTCATACACCCGTACTCCTCCAAATATTCAGAAGATAGAAGGAGAGAGAGAGGGCTGCCATAGAAGAGAAGAAAGAAAGAAGGAAGGAAGAAACAAGAAATGAAGAAAAACTCAAGTAAAGTAATTCTTGAACTTAATCCATAAAAATTCTTGGATATCTTTCCTTGTGAGAATATGAAAATACTCACCATGTTAAGGTGTTTTGTATATATCTCAAATGGTATGTAATCATGGAGAATGATAGAGGAAGCGAAGCTATGAAACAAAGAAAAGGAAGAAAACTAGCTAAAGGTATATATCTAAACCCTTATAAAAATACTTTGACTTTCGTATGGATGTTAAGTTTTATGAAATTTATGTATAAAGAATATGTTTATGTATGTTTGGGATGATTTAAACTTGTATAAACAAGAATCAAACGAGAGAAATCAAGAAATCAAACCAAATGAACGAAGAACACAAAAAAAATCTGGAAAAGAAAAACCTTATGAGCATACTGTCTAGTTTTTGTGAAGGCTGTTTCGGCCACTTTTATTACTCTAACAATTCTGGCCTTTTGTGGTATGTTAATATATCAAGTTAACTAGATGATGTCCAAAGATGAGAATTTTTTAAAGTCCTGAGAGGGAGTTATGACTTTTATAAGAAAATACGATTTTAAAAGTAAACTGTTATAACTCAGTGAATACAACCCAAAAAATTGTCACAATTTAACTGAAAATAGTATATAGTAGTATGAGTCTACCGTATTAATTTCAGAATGTTTGAACAAAAGGATAATTTATGATAAATGTAGCCATTTTGGACTGTTTTAGCCTATTTAAAAATAGGAAACGAAATTGAAAAATTACAGAAAAATTATTTAATAACTAAAATATTATATACTGATATTTTTCAAAAGATAAAAAAATAATAAGTTGTTTTGGTATTTTTCATACCTATGATTAAGTTAAGAATAAATGAGAAAATGAAGTTATGTTAAGTTGAATAATGTGTAAATGTGATTTTATTGCTTAATGGCCTTTAATATGATATATTAAGATTTTATATGGGTAATTTGTTCATTTTCAATAAAATATTATGTGTATGACTAAATATGTATGTTAACTAAATTAAATAGTAAAGGATAAACAATTAAATTAAATTGTTCATGAGTCTAATAAATGATTAAAATATTATTAAATCATTAATAATATTAGATTAGAGTATTATTAGATGATTAAAATATTATTAAAGGATTAATAATATTTGTAATGATTAAGACATTAATAAATGATATTAAGTGATCAAAATATTATTAAAGGGTTAATAATATTTGAAAGTGAATTAAAATATTATTGAATGATTAATAATATTAGAAAGTGAATAAAATATTATTAAATGATTAAAAATATTAAGAAGTGATTTTGAATATTATTAAATGATTGATAATATTAGTAAATGATTTGAATATTATTAAATGATTAATAATATTAAAGTGTGATTAGAATATTATTAAATGATTAATAATATTTGTAAGTGACTAGAATATTATTAAAATATTATTAAATGATTAATAATATTAGATGAGAGTTTTAAGATGATGATAACGTGATTGAAATAATATCAAAGGACAATAATAATACTGATGGTTTATGGTGTTATCTAACATTCGATTATGTGCACTACAAGAAATTATGTATGTAGTGAAGGAAATTTTGTGAAGGAATTCATTTCTTCACATGAGGAGTTTTACAACGAAGGAATAGTGAAGGAAATAAATGTAGTGACAATATAGTTATTAGCGAAAAAAATATTCTTCACAATTTATATTTTTTCTTTCGCAAAATTGAGGTGGTAGAAGGATATTTGGCGCCAATTTATAATGAAAATTTGCGAGGAAAAAAATTATTAATGAAGGAATTATTACTCACTATATATTATTGTTCACAGGTTTTTTGCGAGAGATAAAATTGGTCACTGTTTTGTTCTAAATAAAATTTTTAGAATTAATCGTGGTGAATACAAATTGTAATATAAATACATTTAATTTTTTTACAATAATAAATTTATTTTTAATAATACTTTTTAAGTAACTTACAATATGGACTATTTCTTTAATCAAAGTAATAAATTTACAATAATTTAAACTTTATAATTTCATACATAGGCCATGAAAAAAAATGAAAAAAAAGATATAAGGCTCTTACGTGAAATAGATCACAAATGCGAGTTAAGTTTGAGTTTATTGTTACTTTATTCTTTTCCTCCTCCCAAATTTTACTTTAGGTTTTCCCTCTTCAGTCGTCGCCGCTGCTCCATTCGCCACTGCTTCCTCCGGCAGCCCTGCTCCCTCCGGCCAGCGACAGCCACCGCTATTCCTTCTTCATTCTTCCCCCTTCTTCGTTCTTACTTTGTTTACTTCTTCTCCATCCTTCTCTCTTGATTTCCCCCAAATTGCAAGGTAAGGTTTATTTTTTTCCCTAAATTGCAAGTTCTACTAAAATGTCATTTTAGATAACTGATTTTATTTTGACCAGACTATCATGGACCTGGTAAACTCACTGTCCAAGCCATCGACGGAGGAACCTAGAAGAAGTACAAATTTCACATAAAAAATCTCCTCAATCGCACCACCCAAGAGGTATGTTGGAAGAGTGATAATGCTTAATTTCCTATGTTTGTGGGATGTAGTGAAATGGGTGTTTGGTAATTAGAATTTACAATTAAACTTATAAAACATCCTGCTCTCACCTGTTTGCTTACATACTTGCTGATTATAAATGTTTGGGTTGTTTGACTGTACATCCTGCACTCTACCTATTTGCTTCTGGGTTAGCATTGGTATTTGGGTTGTTATTGATAAGGTCATCGTCTTTTCATCCGTTATTAGTTGTCATAATCCAATTTGGCTGTTGGTTTGTAACTGTATGTGAGCATTTTTGCTAATAACAATGGAGACAGGATATCAATTGGACATGTCAAATAGCATCTTTATATTTCAGTTGTTTCTTAGTTTACACAAGTTAGCATTTCCCTATACAATCAACTAGAATTTTGGGTAAACAGTAAACACAGGGTAATTTGCATTCTATTCGGATAAATATCTCATGAGGCTGAACTGCATCATATTTAAATTATGGAACTGAATTTGTATGAAACGTTTGAATTGTTTTGACTATAATAAGTGTAGATTTTTTTCCTGTTGAATTGGTTAGTCAATTTATTAGTGTAAGGACTATAAAACTTCTATCTGGTGGTTTAAAACTCAAATATGGCAAAACATTAACATAATTGGCTTCATCTATTTGTTGATTAGGGATCCATTAGCTATTCAAGACTCCATTGAAGAGATTAATTACTAAACATTAAATCAATATCATTCCTTCAATTCCTATATCTAGCAAATGTTTGTTGTCCCAATATACTAACGCCCAAGTAAGCAAAATGTTTTTATCATATTTGATGATATGTAATGGCTAGCATTGTAATGTCCAAAGAAATGACAAAGGAAACAGGACTCCTTTTACTGGAGAAAAAGGAGTATTACATAACTGTTTGTTATGAACATAGTACATAACATGCATTCAATAATAATAACTACTTCGTATACATGTTCGGTGTTCCTCCAAACAATAACCTTTACTATCATGTGATTTGGCTACATTGGCACTATTGTCCCAAGCTCTTAGACACAAGAAGCATCACCACATACATACATTCGTGCACTTCTGTCTACCAATCCAGTCCGTGAATCTTTCTCCTTTACAGAAATATGTATATGGGTGGTTTCTGTTAAGCTTTTTTGCATTTGCACCATTTCAGATCATACGAGTAAAAGCAAATTGTTCATCATGTTGAGCAGAAAAGTTAAACCTTAAGGCCCTTGGGAAATCTCTTGTGACAGTTAGGGAGCCACCAGATAATATGAACAAGAATTCGTAGTGGTATTAGCACACATACAATCAAGAAAGGTTGAAGAAAGCAGAAATAGCTAGTGCATTTTAGAGAATAGATCAGTGTCCTGTTTAAATTTGTGATTCTATTATTTGTCACTGTGATACATTTTGTTTTTTTTTTCAATTATTTTTCCTGTATCAGTTATTTATATGTTAGTTTCTTCTCAGCTTGGAGAGTTAAATAAGCTGTTAGCAAAAGGGAAAGGGTCAATCTTGTAATCAAAAAGCATTTGCCATTTTGTAGTATTTATTGAGTATCTTGGTTATATACAGCAGCATTAGTTTGGACACAAAGAATACTAAAAAAAATTCTTCTAACACTAATTTCATTTGTCTGTACCATATATAGTTACAAAGATTCAGCCTCAGGCATGTCAATATTAATATTTCTATTATCTAATCACTTAACTCCAAGATTCCGCATCACACCCTCCCTATTCCTATACTTGGCAAGCCAGGGCACTTACCATCTTCACTAGCTTACCCTTTTTTAATTAGCCAATCTAATATAGAAAGCATAGTTCCACATAATTCTTATAAATATACCTAAAGCGATCTATTCACACCAGTGCGTTAAAAACTAGCTTCCATTGTCATTCCCTTTAGACCAAATATACCTTTGTCATTTATGCATTATCATAACCTTTAGACCAAAGTCATTTCTACTTCTACATTAAACCTCTTTGATGTTTTATGCTATGGCCACTCCCAAAGTTTTGGACAAATACCTTATAAGTTGGTGAAAGAAAATGAAATTGCAATGAATGATTTAAAGGAATTAATACTTCACATTTTTGAATGAGTAACTCTTGGATGATTGTCTAAGTCTTAATTAGTTCATATAGGTGCAACATGCCTTGATGGTATTCAATAGGTGTAACTGGTTGAAAGTTTTGGTATGAAGACAATATCTTCATTAATGACAGTTGACAAAAACCTTATTTTGTAACTCTCCCTGTATTGGTTTAATAAGTTGTAGAGTTCCGACTCGATCATGTTTCTGCTTGATTAATGATCTCATATGACATTTAATAGTAAAAATTGTAAAGAAACAAGTCCTGACAAATGTGAGTTAGTTGTGGGTGCAAAAACTGTATTTGTGCATCAACCTAGTTTCAATAGACTTTAAGTGATTCAAATCTGTCATTTTTCATTTTTAAATTGTATTGTTTTGGCCAGAAGTACATAGCTGGTATACTTTGTTCTGTTACATCTGACTAGATTAATTTGCATTTTTAGTCTCCTTATATCGTTTGTGGTATTTGATGGTCTATTCCTTACACTAAGTCTATTGTGTGCAGTGTTGCTCGGAAACCTGCAATAGGGGAGTGGACAGCTAGGGCTCAACTTTGTGACATGTTACATCTTCCAGTACGTTCCAGAATTTTTCTACATCATCAAGTTTACTTTTGTTGTTTTCTTTCAGTTTTTCTTAGGTTTTTGTGTTATTTTTTAACAGGTTAGAATCGCCATCGTTGGCATTTAACAACTATGAATCAATTGAGGTATTTACTGATAGCTATATTTTTGTCTTTATCCTTCATTAATCTCTCTCTCTCTCTCTCTCTCTTAATTTAAGTTCATCAGTTTCATCTTTTTTTATTCCTCATTGAAATTGAAATTGAATTTTGGTGTTTCTCTTGCAGCATAAAGTTTACAGGCCGAACCTTGATTTCCTTGAAAAAAATGATAATGAAGTGGACCTAACATGACACACTTTATTCCTTCTAGTTCGTTGTTATTCTTTCAGTTTTCTTATGTTAGTTAATAAATTTTGTAAGTACTATGGTCCTTGGGAGACCAAGATATAATAACAAATTTTGTAGTTATTGTGACTCAAGCATTATCTATTTTATGTGGAGTATTGATTTTATTAGCTCTTTATGCATTAGCTTATCAATTAGTTTGAAACAAGTATGACAATATTTATATTCACTTGAAATATTAAATTTAATATTTCTTATAGAGATTAATAATAATAATAATAAATATGAAATCACTGATTTGAAAATCAATTATAATTTCCAATGAATTTTGATTATTTAGCAATTATTTTTTTATTTACAAATTTATAATTTGTGAAGGAATTTTTCTCTCACTAAATTAAAGAAAGATTCTCAATTTATAGTTAGTGAAGGAAAATCTTCTCTCGTTAAATAAATTTGTTTGTCACAATATATTATTTGTGAGGGAATAAAGCTATTCACTAATTTTAAATAATCCTTCTTAAAATATTATTAATGAAGGAAACCACCTTTTCACTAAATAATAATATTCCATTACCAAATATAATTTGTGAATAAAAAGTTATTCACAATATATCCTTCACAAAAAACATCTAGTTACTACTTAGCGAAGGATACCCTATTGCGATGAGGTCTAATGCGAGCAATCGTGTGAAGGAAATATTTCTTCGCAATAAATCTCTTGTGAGTGATATATTATGTCTTGTGAAGGATTTGTTCTTCACTATATGCCCTTTTTGGTGTAGTGGTGGCTAAATGTTAGATAATTTATTTATAAATTAGTAGTATTATGAGGTATGATATGATATGCTGATTGAAATATCAATCTTATAAATGATAGGTCTTTCATAAGAGATTAAATTAGATTGCGTAGTAGTAATCGACGGACAAGGCAAGTTCCTAACCCTAAACTTCTTACGTTATTGCAAGTTTCCTTACTCAAGCTTGAGCTAGTATTTTCCAGCATGCTAGTGGTTTAATTATTGTCAATTATTCCACATCAATGAAATTTATTGTTTAATCGCACTTAGTGCAAGTTGCATATGTTTACCTGGTATGAAAGGCTGATCACCTTGAGTACCAAATTTGTTCATGGTCATTGTTGGCCACTCAACGTTATTGATTCAGTTATTCATTTATTGAAATTTGATTATCATTCTTCCACAATTATTATATATTGTTGAAAATTCGAAAGCCTATTCTTTTTCAATCATGATATATCTTTCCTGTATTTAAACTTGCTGAGCAAAGTAGTTGCTCACTCTTGCTATATTATGATAATATTTCAGTTAAACTCGAGTGCTTCAGGAAGGACAAAGACAAGAGGAAAATTTCAGGAGTAACTTAATGTGTTAACTATTATGTTATCTTATGAAAGTGATTATGTAAACCTTTTGAATTATTAAGGTAGGTATTAAATTAAGGTTGTAGACCTTGGAAAATGTTGTAAAATTATTTAAAATAAATAATGTATATTTATATATTCCGCGTTAGTTTATAGAATGTGTACGAAGATGATGTATCGTGACGCACCAAGTTCGAGGTTCAAGGAATCCGGATTTGGGGGCGTTACAGGTTGGTATCAGAGCTGATAGGTTATAAACCTTAGGTATGAGTACCTTAGGCTATAACCGTAGAAATGATGATAAGGATGATAAGGAATAAACTCAAATTGAGTCTAAGTGCTAAGAGATGAATTAATAAAATTCATTATTTAGATTAGAAGAAGATAAAGAAGATTCAAAGAAGAATCTTAAAGAGGTATAAAGATAAGAATTCAGAGTTACCTGACTCCAATAATAAACATGAAGAGTAATGATGAATAAACAAAGTCTATGAGACTAAAAGCATAAAGGAAATCATAATATAACATGATTAAAGGGAAAGATAAGAATGTCGTAAAACAAAACGATCATCAGATAGAAAAGAATAGTAATATAATACGATTAGAAGAAAGATCACAATGTGATTTGATTAAGACATGAAATGATAGATGATCAATCGAATGATTGAAAACTTTATAGCAGCATTGTTGTATGAAAAAGGCACTAGAAGTAGTACAAAGATAAAACTCAGGAGTTATAAATGATGGGATACGAATTGAAAGTTCGTATTAAGCGAAGAGCAAGATAAGATTAGGATTATGTGGGATTTCAATTGAGGAATCATGTGATAGCTGAGTTGTACAAACCTTTGTATGGGCAGGGGTTTTGTGCTTGGTCTAACGACTACTCATTTTATCACATCGATAATCATTGAAATGTTGGTATCGCGCTATCGATATACGTATGGTGAGAAGGTGATTCTTTTCTCATATCTATATTTGATAGTTAGAGAATATAAGATTAGGTGTGAGTTCTTAAAACTCATGCTTATGGTAAGTTCGTGACTCATAATCGTATGGTATGTTTTTGAACCCCTAAGCGCATGGACAGTCCCTGATTAGTTCTTGGACTACGTATTGATAGGACAAGTTCCTAAACTCATATTATTGTGGAAAGTTCCTGAACTCATAACGTGTGATAAGTTTGATAAACTATACTGGGAAATAGAAAAGTTGTGTATTGAGATCTGAGGATTTTCAGGGTAGTAAACTTAAGGATGATGGAAATAGATAGAATTATTAAGTAATGGATTATTGGAGAAAATTAGCGTTGATGGAGGAAGCATAGGTATTCCAAATCCTCTAGCTATGCTAGATTTCGAATTTATTGTCATCGTGCTGATATTTGCACTTTTGTGTTTTCGAAAAATATGTTGGATCAAATTTTGAACCAATAAGTTTTTAAAAAAGTCATATGATTCATATGTCTATGCTATTTGTTTCAGCTAAGACAAAGATGATTTGAAAAATATCAAAATGTATTTTTTTAACAGTCATCAATGCATCATTAAACCTGGTGTAGAATGACAAATGATGGAGTCATCAATGCAGAGTAACCTAGTGTTGGATGTGATCATAGTATCGTCAACCCACTTAAATCAAATGTGTTGATAGATATTTTTCCCTTGATTACTAATTTTAATGACATGTCGTGCGAAATGTAAATCTATAGGTAAAAGTCATCAAATTCCTTATTCAGATCATGCCGAGAGGAAGGCCACGTAACCAACGAGTTGAAGAATCTGAGAGCGAGGTTGGGAATCAAACTAACCCGATGAGAATGTTTGCGGAAATGCTGGCAGAGGCCATGCAATCAAGACCGCCGCATGTAGGGACCCAAGCAGCAGCCGAGCCTGTAATGCCCGTGAAATTTTAAACGTCGTTATTAATTAAATATATAAATTTAATTTTTAATGAGTTAGTTTGTGTGCTTATTTGAACCTTTTTGTACGTGACGAGGTGATGAATTGATTTAAGTTGAATAAAGGGAGTCACTAATAGTATAGTTAAATTAATGAACAAGCCCTAAGGTTTAATATCAATTAAATTGATAAAGTAATTAATAATTAATCATGCAAGTAAATTGAATATAGTTAGTATATTGAATTGAGTAAATTAATTAATAAAAGTATTAATTAATGAGAATATTGTCACATTGAATAATAAAATTTAATAGTCCAATTTGTAATCAATTACTAATTGGTTAACTTATTTAATTAAGGAACTAAGACAAATTATTTATTTGGTCATGGATGTAGTAATTAATAGTGTGACAAATTAATTAATCAATCATTGGGTTAAAAAATTAAATGACCCAATATTGTATTAAATAGATTTGGATTTTATTAGCCTAATCATTTAAATTGGAAGCCCAATGGTATTTAATGTGTGGTCCAAAACATAGCCACTTGATAAATTAAAGGTGTAACATTAATTTATTATTTAAAGCAACTAGTGGGACAACATTTTTGGGACAAATTTCCCCTCCTTGCCGTGCAACTAAAGAGAAAGAGAGGTAATTGCTTTTTAAAGTCCTAATTTAATTAAGTAACTAGTTGTCTTGGAAGTTGAAATTGTAGACTTGATATAGTAGCTACCTATGGTGTCACATAGCTTCCTAAGGTGTCAACTAGCCACCCTAGTGACACAAGTCTTTCACTAGCTTCATGATGGCAAGTATAGGTGTTCTTGCTTTTTATTTAGTTAATAGGCTAAAGAGTGGTCATTTGTATCTTCATTTTTCTAAAACCTTGAGAGAGTGTTAGAGAGAGTTTGGTGAAAGGCAAGAACAAATCTTGAGAGATTAAAGAGAAGGTGGTGTCCAAACCTTGAAGAAGAAGGAGAAGATCTTGGTTGTTTATGTCATCTCCATTTACAACCTACTTTGGAAAAAAGAGAAGAATAACCATTAAATCTAGGTATGGATCTTCATCTCTTTCAAACCCTAGTTATTTGTGTTGGGGTTTTAAATATTTATTTCTTGATGCCCATGAAAGGAATGAAGTATGTATGGATCTAGGTTTCATTTTGTTAGATCTACATTATTTTAAAAGAATGCTTAACTCATGATTTAAACCTAGGTACTAAGAAATAATGATTTAATATGTTTTATTAATAATATGTTAAGTTCAAGTTTTAAATGCCTAGAATCTTGCTACATATGTTTGTATAGGATATCATATAGTTTAAATATGTAATGGTATGGGTTTAGGAAGAAAAGTCTAGCAAAAAGCTTGAAATAATTTTTACCGACGGTTAGAACGTGACTTGTTCGAAGAAATTACACATTTTGAAATCTATAAATTATTTTTGGGACTTTAAATTTTCTGGTAATATATGGGTAAGTTAAGAACAAAACCTAGTTGGAATCATTTAAAAAGAAGTTAAAACGAGTGAGTTATGGATTTTTAACCAAAACACCCCGTTGATGGAAAACATGTATGAACAGTCCACTTTCGGGCTGATTTCAGTGTACAAAACTTGTCCAAATTTATATTTTGATGATGGAATCTTGTAGTTCGGAAAGATACGAGTCTAACGAGTCCGACTGGATCTCAATCGGAGTTATAGATCTCAAGTTATTCAAGTTTTCGCTAAGGACCCTAAATCTGGAAAAAAAGTCCGAAAATACCAAAACCCCCTGCCGGTTCACTATTCACCGAACCGGCGCAATTTTCCGGCGACCGGTTCGGCCCTATTCCGGCCGGTTCCGGCGACCCCGTTTGGACCCAAATTTTTCTAAAATCATGTAGAATATTATCATATTTATTTGGTAATTTTTCAGTGTACTTAAGTGGTGTTTAGTTTAATTAGTGATTAAAACCTATTTAAATCATTTAAAAATTATTAAATGATAAAGGTTAATACTACTAATTGATTATGAAACTAATTAAATATTGTTTAAGTGTAATTAACTATTTTAATTATTAATTTAATCAATATTAAGTAATAATTAAATAGAATTAGTGATAATATACTAACTATTTACTATTTAATTAAGATTAAATAATAAATGGGGTTAAATAATTAATCTATTATTATTTGATTAATATCAAATAATTATTAAATAGTGTTTAAATTAATAAACTAATTATTTACTATTTAAATAAGATTAAGTAATAAATAATGATAATTACTCATTTAAATGTTATTCAATTAACATAAAAGTTAATAAATTAATTATTTATTATTTAATAATAAATAAATAAATAAGGATAATAATTAATTATTATTCAATGTTAATTAAATAATAATTAAGGAAAATAAAGTTAATAAATTAATTATTTATTATTTAATTAAGATTAAATAATAAATAAGGGGTAATAATTATTTAATTATTATTTAATTAATATTAAATAGTAATTAAATACCAATACAATTAAATTAATTATTATTTAATTAATATTAAATAATAATAGACTAATAAATTAATTATTTATTATCATAAATAATAAAATAAGGATTTATTAACTAATAATTAAAGACAAATACGACTAATAATTTGATTATTCAAATAATATGTAAATATAATTAGTTATTATTTATTATTAAATAATAACTAAAGGTAATTAATTAATTACTATTTAACTAATATTAAATAGTAATTAAATGAAGATAGAATTAATAAAATAAAGAAAGTTTAAATAACACATTAATTAAACAATTATAATTAATTGTTTAAGGGTTTAATAAGTGTTTAACACTTAAGAAAAATATTGTTAATTAATTAAATCATCAACCTAAAGATCAATTAAGTGTCTTATATGATTAATGATAGTTTATTAACTTATGTGTGTTATGTGATTTGCTCATTTGCTAAATAAATAGCATAAGTAAGTGTATCGATATACAACTACGCAATGCTAATTGATAGATCGACTTTATCAATGTTAGGTCCTTCAAAGCCAATTAATTAAAGCTAGAATTATTTGTAGTTGAGCAGACAGGCAAGTTCTCTATCCCGAAACTTTAATTGTTGCAAGTTCCCTAACTTCATTCTTTCAATATATTGAATGCAAGTTCTATCTTACTCAACTTTTACATTGAGCAAATTTCTAAACCTTATGCACTATTTTTAATTTGTGCAAAAAGGTATATATTGCAAGTTATTCTTTAAGCTTGAATCTTATCTCCAAGCATGCTTTAAGTGATTTAATTACTTTTAAAATTATTCCACATCTATGTATTTATTGACATTCGCACTCGTGCATTTGAATTCGTATATTTATTTAAGTTCAGAAAGTTATGAACTATTCATGGTTAAGTCTGAACCCTTGTTCGGTCAGGCAAGTATGTGAGAATTTATAAAAGCTATCCGAACCAATCAATGGCAAGGATTCTTAGACTGTATGAACACCCCTTTTATTATAGGGGAGTACCCCAGGTACCGTATATAAGGTACAAATAACAGAGTTAAATGTTATGCATACACATAGCGTACGCGAGGCTGATCCCCTCAAGTACTTATTCTGTAGCCAGTAACCAGAGGGTCAACTAGCTATTGACTCCTTTGGAAGTTATTGTTCAAAGTCTATTTGACTACCAATTGTTCTAAAAGCATTTATTGTTATTGCTTCTGATAATTCTATTGTTGAAATCTCTTTCTATATCCCTTTCGTCATGATATATCCTTATTGTTTTACTTTAAACTTGCTGAGCAAACTCGTTGCTCATCCTTGCTATATCATGACTTCATTGCAGCTAAACCCGAGACGTCAGGGAAGAACAAAGGGAAAGAAAAGATGAAGTAATAGACTTCATGTAGCAGATTTTAAATTTATGTGTAGTTCATTACTGTTAATATAATTTAAACCCTGATATTTATTTAGGGTATGGATTTGTGTAAGTGTTTAAGGTTATTGTATTCTGGGACTAGTAACACCTTTGTAATGAACAACATATGTTTATTATATTCCGCATTTTAGTTACCATATGTTGTTAGAGGTGGATGGTTGTATTGGATCGTGATGACCGGATCCGGGTACTTGGAGACCCGAATTTGGGGGCGTCACAGGTTGGTATCAGAGCTATAGGCTATAACCCTTAGGAGAAAGAGTCCTTAGGCTATAACCTGAGAGAATATAGAGGAATAGAAGGGGATAGAACTCATATAGAGTTATTTTTGGGTAGAAATTTATTATGATATTAAAATTGAGGATTTGGATCATACGTTGGTGTTATTAAGCTTGTGGATAATTTGAGGAATGTGTATTGATGAGATAATATGGTAAAGTGAAGACCATTAAGTATGGACGATCCATTGTAAGCTGGAGTTATAGATATTCGAGGTAATTAAATTAATCATTTGATGCTATTGATCAATTTTGTGGCTATTGATCAATTTTTGTGGCTATTCATTAGATAAGATATTGGAGTGATGTGGTATGGAGTTTCTTTGTGATGAAGAGAGGGTACCTTAGAATCTGTTGGGTTAAGGTTTGCAAGAAGGAAATGATTGATTCGATAAATAATGAATATATCGATATTTTGAAGTGTTAGTTAAGTTATTAAGCTTTATGGTGGAATGCCAGGTGAGACAAAGGTAATGGACTCATATAGAGTTGTTAAGCAAAAGTTGAGAGTATTGAGATGAATGATGTTATATGAAAAAAAAAATTAAGAGATGACTGATGGCAATTTAGATTGTTTTGATGATTAGAAAGGAGAGACAACGGAGAGATTATAAGAAATGAACCAAGGGTAGATTTAGTGTCTGATCTGGAAAAAGTATCTAGAGATGGAACTTAATGATGAGATAATAGAAATCCCTAAGGAGGATCAATTGGAGCCCGATATAAGGAATATGTGGAGGAAATGAAAGAAAGAAAGGTTAAGTCTGAGAGTTATAAGACCTTTGTGAGTCGTAATGAATGAAGAATAGTATTCAATGTATATGTACTAGTATATCTATGCATGTAAGAAATGTGAATCTCAGTTTTTGTACAGCTAGCAGTATATCTGTTGTAAGTCCCAACTTTGTGTAAGTTGTGGAGTAGTAGTTATGTGAATCCCATCTTGTTGTTAGTAACAGAGGGATAAGTGGATATCAGGAATGCTATATGATGTAAGTAGTACGAGGTACTAAGATGAGCTTATTAGTATTTACTAAAGGTGCCTTGAGTTGATATGATGATGATACATCCCCCCACTTTTCAGATCTAGGGGAATGCGTTCTTATTAATCCCCATCTTTTGTGTCTTAATGGGATAGTTAACATTTATAGGAATATGCCGAAATTATAAGTGTTTGACACACTAAGGGGTGTATGAATATAAATGTGGTATTATTATTACATGATTGATTGTGATCGATTTGTGCCTTGACTCTTAAATGATAACATCAGTAGAATTTTGCACGATGTGTAAAACAAGAAGGATTTATGTAAGGTTTTGTTTAGAACAAACAATGCCGTCAAGGATACAACCCTGATACACGACGGTGGAAGAGTCAGTGAATAACGAGGAGGGTCAGACTGACCCCAAGAGGACCTTTGCGAACTTGTTAGAGGAAACGATGCAAGGCAGACCAGCCATTGCGGTTGTTTGGCCATGAAATCACATGGCGAACTTTACGGGTTTCAAATTACTAGGACCACCGGAGTTTCGTGGGAATATGGATTCGAGCGAAGCCCAGACTTGGGTAGGAAAAAATGGGGAAAGTTTTCAAGGTCGCAAGAGTGACCGAGGAACAGAAGACTTCGTTTACCACTTTCATGAGGAAGGGTGAGTCAAATTACTGGTGGAAGGCGAATAGAAGCCGAGCTGGGGAAGGCGCGACTGCGTGGACTCGTTTTAAGGAGTTGTTTTTCAAAAAAATTACTTTCTAGAAAGCACGCAGGCAAGTATGGAGATAAAGTTCTTGGATCTGAAGCAAGATGATATGTCAGTAGCAGAGTACGCAACGAAGTTTAACAAACTAGTAAGGTTTGATCCACACCAAGTGGACATCGGAGCTAGGAGAGCGAAGAGATTTGATCAAGGGTTGAAGCCCTGGGTGTATAGTAAGGTTGTGGTTTTACAGATCAACACATTTCCTACGTTACTTAAGGAAGCAATCGTTGCCGAGGAGGAAATGAAGCGTTGACAAAGCACAACCAAGATCAAAAAAGCCATGATGGTCACAAGGAAGGATGTCGTGGGGTCCAAGGACGTGGTGTCAGGTATCATCCTAATCAATGATATAAATACTTATGTGTTATTCAATTTGGGTGCTACCTGCTCTTTTGTTTCCGAAGAATTTGCTAAACGGTTAGACTTACCTCGTGAAAAGTTGGAATACCCTATGAACGTAAAAGTAGCAAACAAGAAAATTATCCCCGTAGAATGCATTCATAGGAATTGTTGTGCCGAGTTGCGAGGATTTAAGCTCAGTGTGGATTTGATACCGATTCGTTTGGGGGAGTTCGATGTGATCCTTGGAATGGATTGGTTATCGATTCACGGAGCAGTCATCGACTGTAAGAAAAAGTGTGTACACCTGAAGACTTCTAATAAGTCGAAGGTAGTATTCTATGGTAGTAAATCGCCGAGACAATCTTGTTGTCTAACGATGATGCAAGCTAAGAGATTTCTGAGGAAGGGTTGTATAGGTTATTTGGCTCACGTGGTTGATACTCGTCGAGTCGAGGGCGAACCGAGTCAGATACCTGTCGTTAAGGGAATTCACAGATGTCTTCCCAGATGAAATTTCGGGATTGCCGCCGGATAGGGAGGTAGAATTTGTAATTAACTTGGTGCCGGGAGCCGCACCAATATCAAAGGCGCCGTATCGAATGGCACCGGTAGAAATGAAGGAGCTAATGGTTTCAATTGTAGGAACTATTATACAAGGGTTATATCAGACCGAGCGTGTCACCATGGGAAGCGCCAGTTCTGTTCGTAAAGAAGAAGGATGGTTCGATGAGGCTTTGCATCGACTATCACGAATTGAACAAAGTCACGATTAAGAATAGATACCCGCTGCCCAGAATAGACGATCTGTTTGATCAACTCAAGGGAGCGAAATATTTTTCAAAGATTGATTTGAGAACGGGTTATCATCAACTAAAGGTGAGACAAGAGGATATCTCGAAGACGGCATTCAGAACTCGTTATGGGCATTTCGAGTTTCCGGTAATGTCATTTGGACTGACAAATGCACCAGCGGCATTCATGGATATGATGAACAGAGTGTTCAAGCAATATTTGGACAAGTTCATAGTAGTATTCATTGATGACATCTTGGTGTATTCAGTGTCCGAGGAAGAACATGTTGAACACCTAAGGATTGCCTTGGAGACGTTAAGAAGGGAGAAGCTGTACGCAAAATTTTTGAAGTGTGAATTTTGGTTGCAGAGGGTGCAGTTTCTAGGACACGTCATTGACAAGGATGGCGTTTCGGTAGACCCTGCAAAGGTGAAAGCCGTTATCAATTGGGAGCAGCCGAAGACGCCGACGGAGATCAAGAGTTTCCTAGGGTTGGCGGGATACTATCGGAGATTCATCCTGGATTTTTCGAAGATAGCATCGCCGTTGACCAATCTAACCAGAAAGACGGTAAAGTCCGTTTGGACGGAAAAGTGCGAGGAAAGTTTCATGGAGCTGAAGAAGAGACTTAGCCAAGCACCGGTGTTGGCTTTACCAGACGACACTGGAGGTTTTGTAGTGTATAGTGATGCTTCACACAAAGGTATTGATTGTGTGCTAATGCAACATGGCAAGGTCATTGCGTACGCTTCACATCAGTTAAAGGACTATGAGAAGGGATACCCGACTCATGACCTGGAGTTAGCAGCAGTAGTATTCGCTTTGAAAATATGGAGGCACTATCTATATGGAGAGAGGTGTGAGATATATACAGATCACAAGAGTCTGAAATACATCTTCACTCAGAAGGAGCTGAACATGAGGCAGCGCCGATGATTAGAATTGATCAAGGATTACGATTGTGAGATTCTGTACCATCCGGGCAAAGCAAATGTAGTGGCAGATGCTTTGAGTAGGAAAGGCAGGGAGAAATTGATGAAGCTGACAACTCAAGTAGAGTTAATAAAGGAGTTTGAACGTCTGGAATTGGAGATTCAGTATCCGATGGAGACGGACGAGAAATTGTTTACAGTGACAGTGAGCCCGACCCTATTGGATCAAATCAAGGAGGCTCAAGAAAAGGATGAGGATTGTGATTCAATAAAGAAGTGAATTGCCGAAGGCGAGGAGCTTAAGTATAAGATTGACAACATAGGGTTATTAAGGTTTGAAGGGAGAGTCTGGGTACCGTTGGATCCGGAGTTAAGGGAAGAAATCCTTCAGGAAGCTCATAGTACGAGGTACTCAGTACATCCCAGAAGCACGAAAATGTATCGGGATTTGCGGCAGTATTTTTGGTGGGCGAATATGAAACGAGAAGTGGCAGAGTGCGTCAGCTGATGTCTGACATGTCAGCGAATTAAAGCAGAGCACCAGCGACCGAGCGGACTGCTTCAACCATTGGAGATTCCGGAGTGGAAGTGGGAGCACATCACAATGGACTTTGTGGTGGGTCTGCCACCGATACAAAAGGGTTTAGACGCCATCTGGGTAATTGTGGATCGTCTAACCAAGTCTGCTCATTTCCTACCAATCAAGATACGGTATAAGCTGGAGCAGTTAGCAAAACTTTACGTCAAGGAGATTGTATCGCGTCATGGAGTGCCAGTATCTATTGTATCGGACAGAGTTCTGCGCTTCACGTCAAATTTTTAGAGAAGTCTGCAGGTAAGAATGGGAACACAGTTGAGGATGAGTACGGCGTATCATCCTCAGACTGATGGTCAGAGCGAGCGGACAATTCAGACTCTAGAGGATATGCTTCGAGCAGTCGTAATGGATTTAGGTGGCAGCTGGGATGATCACTTGCCATTGGTAGAGTTCGCTTACAACAATAGTTATCACGCTAGCATCGGCATGCCACCGTACGAAGCGCTATATGGAAGGAAATGTCGAACCCCGATGTGTTGGGACGAGGTTGGAGAGCGAAGACTGCTGGGACCTGAGATGGTGCAGCAGACTTCAGATACACTACAACTGGTCAGAAATCATCTTGTAGCAGCTTAAGATCGCCAGAAGAAATATGTTGACTTACATCGTCGGAAGAGGGACTTTGAAGTTGGTAGCTTTGTGTTTTTGAAGGTATCTTCCTGGAAGGGGAAGATCCGTTTTGGGAAGAAGGGCAAATTGAGCCCTAGGTTCATAGGACCGTTCGAGATTTTGAGGCGGATCAGCGAAGTGGCGTACGAGGTAGCGTTACCTCCTGAACTTGAGCACATTCACAACGTGTTTCATGTGTCAGTGTTGTGACCGTATAAACCAGACTACAAGCACGTTATCTCTTATGAACCAATCCAAGTCGAGAAGGACTTATCGTACGAGGAAGTTCTCGTCCAGATACTCGATAGGAAGGAACAGAAACTAAGGAATAAGATCATCTATTCCGTCAAGGTTTTCTGGAGGAATCACGCAGTCGAAGAAGCTACGTGGGAACTCGAAGAGAAGATGAAAGCGAATTACCCGTTTCTATTCGAGTAACCCTATTTTGCAATTCCGAGGACGGAATTTTTATAAGGGGGGAGGGATGTAATGCCCGTGAAATTTTAAACGTCGTTATTAATTAAATATATAAATTTAATTTTTAATGAGTTAGTTTGTGTGCTTATTTGAACCTTTTTGTACGTGACGAGGTGATGAATTGATTTAAGTTGAATAAAGGGAGTCACTAATAGTATAGTTAAATTAATGAACAAGCCCTAAGGTTTAATATCAATTAAATTGATAAAGTAATTAATAATTAATCATGCAAGTAAATTGAATATAGTTAGTATATTGAATTGAGTAAATTAATTAATAAAAGTATTAATTAATGAGAATATTGTCACATTGAATAATAAAATTTAATAGTCCAATTTGTAATCAATTACTAATTGGTTAACTTATTTAATTAAGGAACTAAGACAAATTATTTATTTGGTCATGGATGTAGTAATTAATAGTGTGACAAATTAATTAATCAATCATTGGGTTAAATTAAATGACCCAATATTGTATTAAATAGATTTGGATTTTATTAGCCTAATCATTTAAATTGGAAGCCCAATGGTATTTAATGTGTGGTCCAAAACATAGCCACTTGATAAATTAAAGGTGTAACATTAATTTATTATTTAAAGCAACTAGTGGGACAACATTTTTGGGACAAATTTCCCCTCCTTGCCGTGCAACTAAAGAGAAAGAGAGGTAATTGCTTTTCAAAGTCCTAATTTAATTAAGTAAACTAGTTGTCTTGGAAGTTGAAATTGTAGACTTGATATAGTAGCTACTTATGGTGTCCACATAGCTTCCTAAGGTGTCAACTAGCCACCCTAGTGACACAAGTCTTTCACTAGCTTCATGATGGCAAGTATAGGTGTTTCTTGCTTTTTATTTAGTTAATAGGCTAAAGAGTGGTCATTTGTTATCTTCATTTTTCTAAAACCTTGAGAGAGTGTTAGAGAGAGTTTGGTGAAAGGCAAGAACAAATCTTGAGAGATTAAAGAGAAGGTGGTGTCCAAACCTTGAAGAAGAAGGAGAAGATCTTGGTTGTTTATGTCATCTCCATTTACAACCTACTTTGGAAAAAAGAGAAGAATAGCCATTAAATCTAGGTATGGATCTTCATCTCTTTCAAACCCTAGTTTATTTGTGTTGGGGTTTTAAATATTTATTTCTTGATGCCCATGAAAGGAATGAAGTATGTATGGATCTAGGTTTCATTTTGTTAGATCTACATTATTTTAAAAGAATGCTTAACTCATGATTTAAACCTAGGTACTAAGAAATAATGATTTAATATGTTTTATTAATAATATGTTAAGTTCAAGTTTTTAAAATGCCTAGAATCTTGCTACATATGTTTGTATAGGATATCATATAGTTTAAATATGTAATGGTATGGGTTTAGGAAGAAAAGTCTAGCAAAAAGCTTGAAATAATTTTTACCGACGGTTAGAACGTGACTTGTTCGAAGAAATTACACATTTTGAAATCTATAAATTATTTTTGGGACTTTAAATTTTCTGGTAATATATGGGTAAGTTAAGAACAAAACCTAGTTGGAATCATTTAAAAAGAAGTTAAAACGAAGTGCTTGTGAGTTATGGATTTTTAACCAAAACACCCCGTTGATGGAAAACATGTATGAACAGTCCACTTTCGGGCTGATTTCAGTGTACAAAACTTGTCCAAATTTATATTTTGATGATGGAATCTTGTAGTTCGGAAAGATACGAGTCTAACGAGTCCGACTGGATCTCAATCGGAGTTATAGATCTCAAGTTATTCAAGTTTTCGCTAAGGACCCTAAATCTGGAAAAAAAGTCCGAAAATACCAAAACCCCCTGCCGGTTCACTATTCACCGAACCGGCGCAATTTTCCGGCGACCGGTTCGGCACTATTACGGCCGGTTCCGGCGACCCCGTTTGGACCCAAATTTGTCTAAAATCATGTAGAATATTATCATATTTATTTGGTAATTTTTCAGTGTACTTAAGTGGTGTTTAGTTTAATTAGTGATTAAAACCTATTTAAATCATTTAAAAATTATTAAATGATAAAGGTTAATACTACTAATTGATTATGAAACTAATTAAATATTGTTTAAGTGTAATTAACTATTTAATTATTATTTAATCAATATTAAGTAATAATTAAATAGAATTAGTGATAATATACTAACTATTTACTATTTAATTAAGATTAAATACTAAATGGGGTTAAATAATTAATCTATTATTATTTGATTAATATCAAAATAATTATTAAATAGTGTTTTAAATTAATAAACTAATTATTTACTATTTAAATAAGATTAAGTAATAAATAATGATAATTACTCATTTAAATGTTATTCAATTAACATAAAAGTTAATAAATTAATTATTTATTATTTAATAATAAATAATAAATAAGGATAATAATTAATTATTATTCAATGTTAATTAAATAATAATTAAGGAAAATAAAGTTAATAAATTAATTATTTATTATTTAATTAAGATTAAATAATAAATAAGGGGTAATAATTATTTAATTATTATTTAATTAATATTAAATAGTAATTAAATACCAATACAATTAAATTAATTATTATTTAATTAATATTAAATAATAATAGACTAATAAATTAATTATTTATTATCATAAATAAATAAATAAGGATTATTAACTAATAATTAAAGACAAATACGACTAATAATTTGATTATTCAAATAATATGTAAATATAATTAGTTATTATTTATTATTAAATAATAACTAAAGGTAATTAATTAATTACTATTTAACTAATATTAAATAGTAATTAAATGAAGATAGAATTAATAAAATAAAGAAAGTTTAAATAACACATTAATTAAACAATTATAATTAATTGTTTAAGGGTTTAATAAGTGTTTAACACTTAAGAAAAATATTGTTAATTAATTAAATCATCAACCTAAAGATCAATTAAGTGTCTTATATGATTAATGATAGTTTATTAACTTATGTGTGTTATGTGATTTGCTCATTTGCTAAATAAATAGCATAAGTAAGTGTATCGATATACAACTACGCAATGCTAATTGATAGATCGACTTTATCAATGTTAGGTCCTTCAAAGCCAATTAATTAAAGCTAGAATTATTTGTAGTTGAGCAGACAGGCAAGTTCTCTATCCCGAAACTTTAATTGTTGCAAGTTCCCTAACTTCATTCTTTCAATATATTGAATGCAAGTTCTATCTTACTCAACTTTTACATTGAGCAAATTTCTAAACCTTATGCACTATTTTTAATTTGTGCAAAAAGGTATATATTGCAAGTTATTCTTTAAGCTTGAATCTTATCTCCAAGCATGCTTTAAGTGGTTTAATTACTTTTAAAATTATTCCACATCTATGTATTTATTGACATTCGCACTCGTGCATTTGAATTCGTATATTTATTTAAGTTCAGAAAGTTATGAACTATTCATGGTTAAGTCTGAACCCTTGTTCGGTCAGGCAAGTATGTGAGAATTTATAAAAGCTATCCGAACCAATCAATGGCAAGGATTCTTAGACTGTATGAACACCCCTTTTATTATAGGGGAGTACCCCAGGTACCGTATATAAGGTACAAATAACAGAGTTAAATGTTATGCATACACATAGCGTACGCGAGGCTGATCCCCTCAAGTACTTATTCTGTAGCCAGTAACCAGAGGGTCAACTAGCTATTGACTCCTTTGGAAGTTATTGTTCAAAGTCTATTTGACTACCAATTGTTCTAAAAGCATTTATTGTTATTGCTTCTGATAATTCTATTGTTGAAATCTCTTTCTATATCCCTTTCGTCATGATATATCCTTATTGTTTTACTTTAAACTTGCTGAGCAAACTCGTTGCTCATCCTTGCTATATCATGACTTCATTGCAGCTAAACCCGAGACGTCAGGGAAGAACAAAGGGAAAGAAAAGATGAAGTAATAGACTTCATGTAGCAGATTTTAAATTTATGTGTAGTTCATTACTGTTAATATAATTTAAACCCTGATATTTATTTAGGGTATGGATTTGTGTAAGTGTTTAAGGTTATTGTATTCTGGGACTAGTAACACCTTTGTAATGAACAACGTATGTTTATTATATTCCGCATTTTAGTTACCATATGTTGTTAGAGGTGGATGGTTGTATTGGATCGTGATGACCGGATCTGGGTACTTGGAGACCCGAATTTGGGGCGTCACAGAGCCAGTGCATCATCTGGCGAATTTTAAAGATTTCAAATTGGTGGGACCACCTGAGTTCAAGGGAACTCTTAACCCAATCGAAGCGCAGACCTGGATAGAAGAGATAGAAAAGGTCTTTGAGTTAGCACGGGTGGCAGAGGAACAGAAAACAAGTTTTGCTACCTTCATGTTAAAAGGCGAGGCAAACTACTGGTGGAAGGCCAACAGATGCCGAGTGGAAGAAGGCACTGTCGCTTGGGATCGTTTTAAGGAAATGTTCTTGGAAAATTACTTTCCAGAGAGCATGAAGCAAGAGATGGAGATCAAGTTCCTGGAACTAAAACAAGGGAACATGTCTGTGGCGGAGTACGCAGCTAAGTTCAATGAGTTGGCACGGTTTGCAACTCACCAGGTCAGCACCGAGGAAAGGAAAGCTCGTAGGTTTGAGCAAGGGTTGAAACCATGGTTATACCGTTCGGTTGCGGTACTGAAAATCAAGACATTTGCAGAGTTGATGGAGAGGGCAATCATTGCAGAGGGTGGCAGTGAGGCCCTGACTAAGTATAATCAGGAAAAGAAGAAGGGTCATGAAGGCCAGAAGTCAGGAAGCAGCGGGGGCAGCAACCCCAATAAGCGCAAATGGAATGAAAGCCAATCACTCGGGAGTAATAGACCCGGAGGAAACCAGTCTGGAGGGGAGGCGAAGAAGCCAGGCAGGTGCAGTAATTGTGGCAAGAACCACATGGGAGAATGCATGAAGGGAAAAAGTGTTTGTTACCGGTGTGGGCAACCGGGGCACATGGCTCCCCAATGTCAGAATAAGCCAAAGGGGGGATGTTTTTCATGTGGAGCACCCGACCACCAAATGAGGGATTGTCCGAAGAAGAAGGGTGACGTCGGGAGTGGCAACAGGAATAACAACAGCGGGAACAATAACCGGCTGAGCTATGGGGCGCCAGCCAGTCAAGCTAACAGGCCGACAACCCGCACGTTCAACATGATTGTCCAGGATGCAATGGAATCCAAGGACGTGGTGTCAGGTATCATCCCAATCAATGATATAAATGCATATGTGTTATTTGATTCGTGTGCTACTTGCTCTTTCGTTTCCGAAGAATTTGCTAGTCAATTAAAGTTACCTTGTGAAAAGTTAGAACACCCTATGAACGTAGAAGTAGCAAACAAAGAAATTGTCCCCGTAGAATACATTCATAGGAATTGTTGTGTTGAATTGCGAGGATTTAAGCTCAACGTGGATTTGATACCCATTCGGCTGGGAGAGTTTGATGTAATCCTGGGAATGGATTGGCTATCAACCCACGGAGCAATTATTGATTGTAAGGAAAAGTGTGTACACCTAAAGACTCATAATAAGTCGAAGGTAGTATTTTACGGCAGTAAGTCACCAAGACAATCTTGTTGTCTTACTATGATGCAGACGAGAAGATTACTTAAGAAAGGTTGCGTGTGTTATTTGGCCTATGTGGTCGATACTCGTCAGGTCGGGGATGAGATGAGTCAAATACCAGTCGTGAGAGGTTTCACCGATGTCTTTCCCGATGAACTTCCGGGACTGCCGCCGGATAGGGAAACCGAGTTCGTTATCGATTTGGCACCGGGAACCGCACCAATATCGAAGCCGCCGTATCGAATGGCACCTGTAGAGATGAAGGAGTTGATGGTGCAACTGCAGGAGCTGTTAGATAAAGGTTATATCAGACCGAGCGTGTCCCCGTGGGGAGCGCCAGTTCTGTTTGTAAAGAAGAAAGATGGTTCTATGCGACTTTGTATCGACTACCGGGAGTTTGAACAAAGTTACGATTAAGAATAGGTATCCGCTTCCTAGAATCGACGATCTGTTTGATCAACTTAAAGGAAGCGAAGTACTTTTTCCAAGATCGACTTAAGAACAGGCTATCATCAGCTGAAGGTGAGGCAAGAAGATATCCCGAAGACTGCATTCAGAACTCGTTACGGGCACTTCGAGTTTCTGGTAATGTCCTTTGGATTGACGAATGCAACCAGCAGCATTCCATGGATATGATGAACAGAGTGTTCAAGCAGTACTTGGACAAGTTCGTAGTTGTATTCATCGATGACATCTTGGTGTATTCAGAAACAGAGGAGGAGCATGCTGAACATTTAAAGATTGTATTAGAAGCTCTCAGGAGGGAGAAATTGTATGCAAAGTTTTTCTAAGTGTGAGTTTTGGTTGCAGAGAGTGCAGTTTCTGGGTCATGTCATAGACAAGAATGGTGTTTCGGTGGACCCAGCAAAAGTAGAAGCAGTTATCAACTGGGAACAAAAGCCGAAGACGCCAACAGAGATCCGGAGTTTCTTGGGGTTAGCGGGATACTATCGAAGGTTCATACAGGATTTTTCCAAGATAGCATCGCCTTTGACCAATCTCACCAGGAAAACAGTTAAATTTGTTTTGGTCCGGAGAAATGTGAGGAAAGTTTCATGGAGTTGAAAAAGAGACTTAGCCAAGCACCAGTGTTAACCTTACCGGACAACACTGGGGGTTTCGTAGTGTATAAGCGATGCATCACACAAGGGTCTTGGCTGTTGTACTGATGCAACACGGCAAGGTCGTGGCGTACGCATCGCGTCAGCTGAAGGATTATGAGAAGGGTTATCCGACTCACGACCTGGAGTTAGCCGCGGTGGTGTTTGCCTTGAAGATTTGGAGGCACTACCTATACGGGGAGAAGTACGAGATATATACGGATCACAAAAGTCTGAAATATATCTTCACTCAAAAGGAGCTGAACATGAGGCAGCGCCGATGGTTAGAATTGATCAAGGACTACGACTGTGAAATTCTGTACCATCCGGGCAAAGCAAATGTAGTGGCTGATGCCTTAAGCAGGAAAGGCAAAGTGAAATTGATGCAGCTGACAGTCCAGGAGGAATTGATACGGGACTTTGAACGTCTGAAGCTGGAAGTTAGGTATCCAATGGAGGTGGACGAAAAGGTGTTCGCCGTGACGGTAGGTCCAACTCTACTGGATAAGATACATGAGGCTCAAGAATTTGACGAGGAATGTATTGACATTAAGAGACAGTTATCGGAGGGAAAAGCCTCGAAGTATAAGGTTGACAGCACAGGATTGCTGAGATTCGAGGGAAGGATCTGGATACCCTATGTACCGGACCTAAGGGAAGAAATTTTGCAAGAGGCCCATAATACGAGATTTTTGGTACATCCAGGTAGCACCAAGATGTATCAAGATCTTCGCCAGCATTATTGGTGGCCGCATTTGAAGGGGGAAATTGCAGAATTCGTCAGCCGGTGTTTAACCTGTCAGAGGATCAAAGCGGAGCACCAACGGCCGAGCGGATTGTTGCAACCCTTAGAGATTCCCGAATGGAAGTGGGAGCACATCACAATGGATTTTGTGGTGGGACTTCCAACAACGCAAAAGGGTCTAGACGCCATCTGGGTGATCGTAGACCGGTTGACCAAGTCTGCCCATTTTCTACCGATCAAGATCAGGTACAAATTGGAGCAGTTGGCGAAACTTTACGTGAAGGAAATAGTATCACGACATGGAGTGCCGGTATCTATTGTGTCTGACAGGGATCCGCGCTTCACGTCAAATTTTTGGAGAAGTCTACAGGAGAGACTGGGAACACAGTTAAGAATGAGTACGGCGTATCACCCTCAGACTGATGGTCAGAGTGAGCGAACAATTCAGACTCTAGAGGATATGCTGGTGTCCGAGCAGTGGTGATGGACTTAAGTGGCAGCTGGGACGATCATTTGCCACTGGTAGAGTTCGCCTACAACAATAGTTACCATGCTAGCATTGGTATGCCACCGTACGAAGCATTATACGGAAGAAAGTGTCGAACACCGTTGTGTTAGGATGAAGTTGGTGAACGGAGGTTGTTGGGACCAAAATTGGTACAACAAACCGTGGAAATCATTAAAGTAATAAGACAACGGTTAGTAGCAGCACAGGACCGCCAGAAGAAGTATGCCGACTTACATCGCCAGAAACGAGACTTTGAAGTTGGAAGTTTTGTGTTTCTGAAGGTATCTCCCTGGAAAGGAAAGATCCGTTTTGGGAAAAAGGGTAAATTGAGCCCTAGGTTCATAGGACCTTTTGAAATATTGAGGAAGATAGGCGAGGTGGCGTATGAGGTAGCATTACCTCCTGAACTTGAGCACATTCACAACGTGTTTTCACGTATCAGTGTTTGCGTCCTTACCAGCCACACAACAAACATGTCATCTCCTATGAACCAATTCAAGTCGAAAGGGATTTATCGTACGAGGAGATTCCTGTTCAAATACTGGATAGAAAAGAGCAGAAGCTGAGGAACAAAATCATTCACTCTGTTAAAGTTCTCTGGAGGAACCACGCGGTGGAAGAAGCTACGTGGGAACTCGAAGAGAAAATGAGAGCGAATCACCCCCAGTTATTTGAGTAACCTTAGATTGAAATTCCGAGGACGAAATTTTTATAAGGGGGAGAGGATGTAATGTCCAGGAATTTTCGAAACATTGTATCAAATTATTTTGATAAATAAAATTCATCTTATATAATTTTATGAATTTAATTGGACTCATGTAAGAATTATATTTAATTATATAATTATATGGTCCAATAATTTTCTTACATTAAGGGGCCCATTAATAGTGCGATTTAAATTAGTGGGTTAACCCCAAGTTTTTATTTGAAAGAAATTGGAAGAAGATTAATAAATAAACCCATTTTATTTAATAATTCGAAAGAGAAATTTTGCCGAAACAAATGTTCAAATAATTAATTTATTGAATTAGTTATTCAAGTTAAATATTAGAACATAATATTATTAATTTATATTTGGGTCACCTTCATTTGGATTAGCCATTTGTTTTTACTTATTTTGAATTGGACCCCAAATCCCCTTTTATTTTCTGGATTGGGCCAAACCCATGTTATCTTATTTTTGAGCCCAAATTCTAGACCAGCCGGGTTGAGCCAAGCAAATCGGGTCGACCCATTCTCCAGTCGGATGGCTTCAATTGGGGCTGGGGTTATATTAGAACCGACGAAATCAGCTGGGAAGGAAAAACCGAACGGAATCAATCCCCTCAAATCAAACCCTCATACCAGCTAGCAACGGGAAGAAGAAATAGGGGTAGGCCTAGCCACACCCAGTCAATCGAACCAAACCCTAGCACCTCAATCAATCCATCAGTCGAGCAAGGAGCGGGAAGAAGAAGGCGCCGGCGATAACACGAAGCAATCAATTGTTGGACTGGGGAAAAGGGCCTAGCGACCGGCGGTTCAAGGACTCAAGGGGACAACCCAGTGGCCGGCGATTTGACCGGTTGAGGAAAAAAAAAACGCACGGCTCGAGGGTGCCGGCTGAACAACTGGGATCGGACGGGTGTCGATTTAGACCCTTGACAGCCACATCCTCCTACCGTTGGTCCCTGTTGATCAATTAAGGTAATACCCAGCTAAATTGGACAAACGATTTGCTATAAATTGGTAACCCAAACCCTAGCCAAGCTGCCGATTTCTCCCTTGTTCTTGAGAGTCCCCAATTAGAAACTAGGTTTTAAAATTAGTACGAAGGAATAGAGAGAAGAGGGAGACAGAGGAAGGCCATTGTGAATGTCCGGCTGGGTTTGGTACTGCAGAAGGAGAAGAAGAACGGCCATTCGATCTACCCCAAGGTATTAAGTAGTTCAGACGACTGAGATGATTGTTCTGTTTAAATTTTTTTTTCAATTTGTATTGTTGTCTGATATTGGGATGTACTGTTCGATTTAGAACTCTGTATATTGAGGAACCCTAAGGTTCAGGCCGTTTGATTGTGTACTGCAAAATAGGCTAATGTCAACTTTAGGATGCCTAATACATGTTTATTGTAATGCCTCAGCCAATTTTGTTCTCGTTTTGGGTATCGATTGTTCTGTTAGCAACATGAATGTTAGAATCGAATGTTGGTTTTTTTCCTGTATGTGTAATGTTGGGGCTAAACGCTGTGTACATATTATAGTCAATTGCAGCTTGTGTATAAGCCGGCTATTGAACAATTGAGCGTGATAGTGTGTGTATTTTGAAAGCCTGGAACAGGGGAGCATATATGCTTATAGGCAGAACTCTGCCCAATTTTCCTTGTAACTGGGTAGTGAGTTGTTAGCTAATTCAATAATCAAATAGCTACTTGCTATTTCAATAATAAATAGCAAATAAGATAATAAGTGTCTAGGTTGTTATTTAGTTGATTTCAGTAATAAAATAATAATAATAATAATAATAATAAATAAAGGTAATAAATATTTAATGATTGTTTAATCTTAAATAATAATTAAGTATAAATAAAGTTAATAATTTAAGTATTTATTATTTATCCTTTAATAATAAATAAAGCTAGTAAATATTTGATTATTGTTTTAACTACTATTAAACAATAACCAAGTATGGATAATATTAATAGATTAGTTATTTATTATTTATCTTTACATAATAAATAAAGATAATAAATATTTAATTATTATTTACTTAATAATAATTAAGAATGAATGAAGCTAATATAGTAATTATTTATTATTTATCACTAAATAATAAATAAAGATAGTAAATATTTAGTTATTATTTAATTAATATTAAATAATAATTAAGTATGAACAAAGTTAATAAATAATTATTTATTATTTAGCAATAAATAATAAATAAAAATAATAAATAGTTAATTATTACTTAATATTAAATAATAATTAAGTGTGTGTAGACTTAATACACTGAATATTTAATAAGGAGCAAGTGTAATAATTACTCAATTACCCTTGAGGTAAAATAGTAATTAAGTAAATAAAGGATTAAGCAAGAGATCAACTACTATTTAGTTGTTATCAAATCATGTTAAATTTATTAATTATTTTGTAACTAATAAATAAGAAATTTTAACACACATCTAGAAGGGTACTCAAATGGTAGGTAACAATGATTAACTATTGTTTATTTTTAAATAATAGCTAGAGTCCATTAACTTAAATTCTGTTTAGCTGATGGCTAGGTAGTAATTAAATGTAATCGGTGAATTGTTTATCTGCTAAATAAATAGCATAAGTGGATATAATTACGCAATGCTAATGGATAAACCAACTCTACCAACTGATAGGTTATCCAAGGTCAAGTAATTAAAGCTAAGATTTAATTGTAGCTGAGCAAACAGGCAAGTTCCTAACCCTAAACTTCTTTCATTTTTTGCAATTTCTTCTCACTCAATTTTTGCATTGAGCAAGCTTTAAACCTTATGTATTGTTTTAGTTCGTGCAAAAAGGTATATATTGTTGCAAGTTATTCTTTTAAGCTTGAATCTTATTTCCGAGCACGCTTTAAGTGGTCTAATTACTTTTAAAATTATTCCACATCTGTATATTTATTGACATTCGCACTCGCGCATTTGATTTCATATAATTATTTAAATTCAGAAATTTTGAACTACTCATGGTTAAGTCTGAACCCTTGTTCGGTCAGGCAAGTATGAATTTATAAAAGCTATCCGAACCAATCAATGGTAAGGATTCTTAGACTGTATGAACACCCCTTTATTTATAGGGGAGTACCCCACGTACCGTATATAAGGTACAAATAGCAGAATTAAATGTTATGCATATACATAGGGTATGCGAGGCTGATCCCCTCAAGTACGTTATTCTGTAGCCAGTAACCAGAGGGTCAACCAGCTATTGACTCCTTTGGAAGTTATCGTTCAAAGTCTATTTGACTATCAATTGTTCTAAAAGAAATTATTGTTCAAAGTCTGTTTCGGCCACTTTTATTACTCTAACAATTCTGGCCTTTTGTGGTATGTTAATATATCAAGTTAACTAGATGATGTCCAAAGATGAGAATTTTTTAAAGTCCTGAGAGGGAGTTATGACTTTTATAAGAAAATACGATTTTAAAAGTAAACTGTTATAACTCAGTGAATACAACCCAAACAATTGTCACAATTTAACTGCAAATAGTATATAGTAGTATGAGTCTACCGTATAAATTTCAGAATTTTTGAACAAAAGGATAATTTATGATAAATGTAGCCATTTTGGACTGTTTTAGCCTATTTAAAAATAGGAAACGAAATTGAAAAATTACAGAAAAATTATTTAATAACTAAAATATTATATACTGATATTTTTCAAAAGATAAAAAAATAATAAGTTGTTTTGGTATTTTTCATACCTATGATTAAGTTAAGAATAAATGAGAAAATGAAGTTATGTTAAGTTGAATAATGTGTAAATGTGATTTTATTGCTTAATGGCCTTTAATATGATATATTAAGATTTTATATGGGTAATTTGTTCATTTTCAATAAAATATTATGTGTATGACTAAATATGTATGTTAACTAAATTAAATAGTAAAGGATAAACAATTAAAATTAAATTGTTCATGAGTCTAATAAATGATTAAAATATTATTAAATCATTAATAATATTAGATTAGAGTATTATTAGATGATTAAAATATTATTAAAGGATTAATAATATTTGTAATGATTAAGACATTAATAAATGATATTAAGTGATCAAAATATTATTAAAGGGTTAATAATATTTGAAAGTGAATTAAAATATTATTGAATGATTAATAATATTAGAAAGTGAATAAAATATTATTAAATGATTAAAAATATTAAGAAGTGATTTTGAATATTATTAAATGATTGATAATATTAGTAATGATTTGAATATTATTAAATGATTAATAATATTAAAGTGTGATTAGAATATTATTAAATGATTAATAATATTTGTAAGTGACTAGAATATTATTAAAATATTATTAAATGATTAATAATATTAGATGAGAGTTTTAAGATGATGATAACGTGATTGAAATAATATCAAAGGACAATAATAATACCGATGGTTTATGGTGTTATCTAACATTCGATTATGTGCACTACAAGAAATTATGGATGTAGTGAAGGAAATTTTGTGAAGGAATTCATTTCTTCACATGAGGAGTTTTACAGCGAAGGAATAGTGAAGGAAATAAATGTAGTGACAATATAGTTATTAGCGAAAGAAATATTCTTCACAATTTATATTTTTTCTTTCGCAAAATTGAGGTGGTAGAAGGATATTTGGCGCCAATTTATAATGAAAATTTGCGAGGAAAAAAATTATTAATGAAGGAATTATTACTCACTATATATTATTGTTCACAGGTTTTTTGCGAGAGATAAAATTGGTCACTGTTTTGTTCTAAATAAAATTTTTAGAATTAATCGTGGTGAATACAAATTGTAATATAAATACATTTAATTTTTTACAATAATAAATTTATTTTTAATAATACTTTTTAAGTAACTTACAATATGGACTATTTCTTTAATCAAAGTAATAAATTTACAATAATTTAAACTTTATAATTTCATACATAGGCCATGAAAAAAAATGAAAAAAAAGATATAAGGCTCTTACGTGAAATAGATCACAAATGCGAGTTAAGTTTGAGTTTATTGTTACTTTATTCTTTTCCTCCCAAATTTTACTTTAGGTTTTCCCTCTTCAGTCGTCGCCGCTGCTGCTCCATTCGCCACTGCTTCCTCCGGCAGCCCTGCTCCCTCCGGCCAGCGACAGCCACCGCTATTCCTTCTTCATTCCTTCCCCCTTCTTCGTTCCTTACTTTGTTTACTTCTTCTCCATCCTTCTCTCTTGATTTCCCCCAAATTGCAAGGTAAGGTTTATTTTTTTCCCTAAATTGCAAGTTCTACTAAAATGTCATTTTAGATAACTGATTTTATTTTGACCAGACTATCATGGACCTGGTAAACTCACTGTCCAAGCCATCGACGGAGGAACCTAGAAGAAGTACAAATTTCACATAAAAAAATCTCCTCAATCGCACCACCCAAGAGGTATGTTGGAAGAGTGATAATGCTTAATTTCCTATGTTTGTGGGATGTAGTGAAATGGGTGTTTGGTAATTAGAATTTACAATTAAACTTATAAAACATCCTGCTCTCACCTGTTTGCTTACATACTTGCTGATTATAAATGTTTGGGTTGTTTGACTATACATCCTGCACTCTACCTATTTGCTTCTGGGTTAGCATTGGTATTTGGGTTGTTATTGATAAGGTCATCGTCTTTTCATCCGTTATTAGTTGTCATAATCCAATTTGGCTGTTGGTTTGTAACTGTATGTGAGCATTTCTGCTAATAACAATGGAGACAGGATATCAATTGGACATGTCAAATAGCATCTTTATATTTCAGTTGTTTCTTAGTTTACACAAGTTAGCATTTCCCTATACAATCAACTAGAATTTTGGGTAAACAGTAAACACAGGGTAATTTGCATTCTATTCGGATAAATATCTCATGAGGCTGAACTGCATCATATTTAAATTATGGAACTGAATTTGTATGAAACGTTTGAATTGTTTTGACTATAATAAGTGTAGATTTTTTTCCTGCTGAATTGGTTAGTCAATTTATTAGTGTAAGGACTATAAAACTTCTATCTGGTGGTTTAAAACTCAAATATGGCAAAACATTAACATAATTGGCTTCATCTATTTGTTGATTAGGGATCCATTAGCTATTCAAGACTCCATTGAAGAGATTAATTACTAAACATTAAATCAATATCATTCCTTCAACTCCTATATCTAGCAAATGTTTGTTGTCCCAATATACTAACGCCCAAGTAAGCAAAATGTTTTTATCATATTTGATGATATGTAATGGCTAGCATTGTAATGTCCAAAGAAATGACAAAGGAAACAGGACTCCTTTTACTGGAGAAAAAGGAGTATTACATAACTGTTTGTTATGAACATAGTACATAACATGCATTCAATAATAATAACTACTTCGTATACATGTTCGGTGTTCCTCCAAATAATAACCTTTACTATCATGTGATTTGGCTACATTGGCACTATTGTCCCAAGCTCTTAGACACAAGAAGCATCACCACATACATACATTCGTGCACTTCTGTCTACCAATCCAGTCCGTGAATCTTTCTCCTTTACAGAAATATGTATATGGGTGGTTTCTGTTAAGCTTTTTTGCATTTGCACCATTTCAGATCATACGAGTAAAAGCAAATTGTTCATCATGTTGAGCAGAAAAGTTAAACCTTAAGGCCCTTAGGAAATCTCTTGTGACAGTTAGGGAGCCACCGGATAATATGAACAAGAATTCGTAGTGGTATTAGCACACATACAGTCAAGAAAGGTTGAAGAAAGCAGAAATAGCTAGTGCATTTTAGAGAATAGATCAGTGTCCTGTTTAAATTTGTGATTCTATTATTTGTCACTGTGATACATTTTGTTTTTTTTTCAATTATTTTTCCTGTATCAGTTATTTATATGTTAGTTTCTTCTCAGCTTGGAGAGTGAAATAAGCTGTTAGCAAAAGGGAAAGGGTCAATCTTGTAATCAAAAAGTATTTGCCATTTTGTAGTATTTATTGAGTTTCTTGGTTATATACAGCAGCATTAGTTTGGACACAAAGAATACTAAAAAAAAATTCTTCTAACACTAATTTCATTTGTCTGTACCATATATAGTTACAAAGATTCAGCCTCAGGCATGTCAATATTAATATTTCTATTATCTAATCACTTAACTCCAAGATTCCGCATCACACCCTCCCTATTCCTATACTTGGCAAGCCAGGGCACTTACCATCTTCACTAGCTTACCCTTTTTTAATTAGCCAATCTAATATAGAAAGCATAGTTCCACATAATTCTTATAAATATACCTAAAGCGATCTATTCACACCAGTGCGTTAAAAACTAGCTTCCATTGTCATTCCCTTTAGACCAAATATACCTTTGTCATTTATGCATTATCATAACCTTTAGACCAAAGTCATTTCTACTTCTACATTAAACCTCTTTGATGTTTTATGCTATGGCCACTCCCAAAGTTTTGGACAAATACCTTATAAGTTGGTGAAAGAAAATGAAATTGCAATGAATGATTTAAAGGAATTAATACTTCACATTTTTGAATGAGTAACTCTTGGATGATTGTCTAAGTCTTAATTAGTTCATATAGGTGCAACATGCCTTGATGGTATTCAATAGGTGTAACTGGTTGAAAGTTTTGGTATGAAGACAGTATCTTCATTAATGACAGTTGACAAAAACCTTATTTTGTAACTCTCCCTGTATTGGTTTAATAAGTTGTAGAGTTCCAACTCGATCATGTTTCTGCTTGATTAATGATCTCATATGACATTTAATAGTAAAAATTGTAAAGAAACAAGTCCTGACAAATGTGAGTTAGTTGTGGGTGCAAAAACTGTATTTGTGCATCAACCTAGTTTCAATAGACTTTAAGTGATTCAAATCTGTCATTTTTCATTTTTAAATTGTATTGTTTTGGCCAGAAGTACACAGCTGGTATAACTTTGTTCTGTTACATCTGACTAGATTAATTTGCATTTTTAGTCTCCTTATATCGTTTGTGGTATTTGATGGTCTATTCCTTACACTAAGTCTATTGTGTGCAGTGTTGCTCGGAAACCTGCATTAGGGGAGTGTACGGCTAGGACTCAACTTTGTGACATGTTACATCTGCTAGTACGTTCCAGAATTTTTATACATCATCAAGTTTACTTTTGCTATTTTCTTTCCGTGTTCCTTAAGTTTTTTTTGTCATTTTTTAACAGGTTAGAATCGCGATGGTTGGCATTTAACAACTATGAATCAATTGAGGTATTTACCGATAGCTATATTTTTGTCTTTATCCTTCATTAATCTCTCTCTCTCTCTCTTAATTTAAGTTCATCAGTTTCATCTTTTTTTATTCCTCATTGAAATTGAAATTGAATTTTGGTGTTTCTCTTGCAGCATAAAGTTTACAGGCCGAACCTTGATTTCCTTGAAAAAAATGATAATGAAGTGGACCTAACATGACACACTTTATTCCTTCTAGTTCGTTGTTATTCTTTCAGTTTTCTTATGTTAGTTAATAAATTTTGTAAGTACTATGGTCCTTGGGAGACCAAGATACAATAACAAATTTTGTAGTTATTGTGACTCAAGCATTATCTATTTTATGTGGAGTATTGATTTTATTAGCTCTTTATGCATTAGCTTATCAATTAGTTTGAAACAAGTATGACAATATTTATATTCACTTGAAATATTAAATTTAATATTTCTTATAGAGATTAATAATAATAATAATAAATATGAAATCACTGATTTGAAAATCAATTATAATTTCCAATGAATTTTGATTATTTAGCAATTATTTTTTTATTTACAAATTTATAATTTGTGAAGGAATTTTTCTCTCACTAAATTAAAGAAAGATTCTCAATTTATAGTTAGTGAAGGAAAATCTTCTCTCGTTAAATAAATTTGTTTGTCACAATATATTATTTGTGAGGGAATAAAGCTATTCACTAATTTTAAATAATCCTTCTTAAAATATTATTAATGAAGGAAACCACCTTTTCACTAAATAATAATATTCCATTACCAAATATAATTTGTGAATAAAAAGTTATTCACAATATATCCTTCACAAAAAACATCTAGTTACTACTTAGCGAAGGATACCCTATTGCGATGAGGTCTAATGCGAGCAATCGTGTGAAGGAAATATTTTCTTTCTTCGCAATAAATCTCTTGTGAGTGATATATTATGTCTTGTGAAGGATTTGTTCTTCACTATATGCCCTTTTTGGTGTAGTGGTGGCTAAATGTTAGATAATTTATTTATAAATTAGTAGTATTAATGAGGTATGATATGATATGCTGATTGAAAATATCAATCTTATAAAATGATAGGTCTTTCATAAGAGATTAAATTAGATTGCGTAGTAGTAATCGACGGACAAGGCAAGTTCCTAACCCTAAACTTCTTACGTTATTGCAAGTTTCCTTACTCAAGCTTGAGCTAGTATTTTCCAGTATGCTAGTGGTTTAATTATTGTCAATTATTCCACATCAATGAAATTTATTGTTTAATCGCACTTAGTGCAAGTTGCATATGTTTACCTGGTATGAAAGGCTGATCACCTTGAGTACCAAATTTGTTCATGGTCATTGTTGGCCACTCAACGTTATTGATTCAGTTATTCATTTATTGAAATTTGATTATCATTCTTCCACAATTATTATATATTGTTGAAAATTCGAAAGCCTATTCTTTTTCAATCATGATATATCTTTCCTGTATTTAAACTTGCTGAGCAAAGTAGTTGCTCACTCTTGCTATATTATGATAATATTTCAGTTAAACTCGAGTGCTTCAGGAAGGACAAAGACAAGAGGAAAATTTCAGGAGTAACTTAATGTGTTAACTATTATGTTATCTTATGAAAGTGATTATGTAAACCTTTTGAATTATTAAGGTAGGTATTAAATTAAGGTTGTAGACCTTGGAAAATGTTGTAAAATTATTTAAAATAAATAATGTATATTTATATATTCCGCGTTAGTTTATAGAATGTGTACGAAGATGATGTATCGTGACGCACCAAGTTCGAGGTTCAAGGAATCCGGATTTGGGGGCGTTACAGGTTGGTATCAGAGCTGATAGGTTATAAACCTTAGGTATGAGTACCTTAGGCTATAACCGTAGAAATGATGATAAGGATGATAAGGAATAAACTCAAATTGAGTCTAAGTGCTAAGAGATGAATTAATAAAATTCATTATTTAGATTAGAAGAAGATAAAGAAGATTCAAAGAAGAATCTTAAAGAGGTATAAAGATAAGAATTCAGAGTTACCTGACTCCAATAATAAACATGACGAGTAATGATGAATAGACAAAGTCTATGAGACTAAAAGCATAAAGGAAATCATAATATAACATGATTAAAGGGAAAGATAAGAATGTCGTAAAACAAAACGATCATCAGATAGAAAAGAATAGTAATATAATACGATTAGAAGAAAGATCACAATGTGATTTGATTAAGACATGAAATGATAGATGATCAATCGAATGATTGAAAACTTTATAGCAGCATTGTTGTATGAAAAAGGCACTAGAAGTAGTACGGAGATAAAACTCAGGAGTTATAAATGATGGGATACGAATTGAATGTTCGTATTAAGCGAAGAGCAAGATAAGATTAGGATTATGTGGGATTTCAATTGAGGAATCATGTGATAGCTGAGTTGTACAAACCTTTGTATGGGCAGGGGTTTTGTGCTTGGTCTAACGACTACTCATTTTATCACATCGATAATCATTGAAATGTTGGTATCGCGCTATCGATATACGTATGGTGAGAAGGTGATTCTTTTCTCATATCTATATTTGATAGTTAGAGAATATAAGATTAGGTGTGAGTTCTTAAAACTCATGCTTATGGTAAGTTCGTGACTCATAATCGTATGATATGTTTTTGAACCCCTAAGCGCATGGACAGTCCCTGATTAGTTCTTGGACTACGTATTGCTAGGACAAGTTCCTAAACTCATATTATTGTGGAAAGTTCCTGAACTCATAACGTGTGGTAAGTTTGATAAACTATACTGGGAAATAGAAAAGTTGTGTATTGAGATCTGAGGATTTTCAGGGTAGTAAACTTAAGGATGATGGAAATAGATAGAATTATTAAGTAATGGATTATTGGAGAAAATCAGCGTTGATGGAGGAAGCATAGGTATTCCAAATCCTCTAGCTATGCTAGATTTCGAATTTATTGTCATCGTGCTGATATTTGCACTTTTGTGTTTTCGAAAAATATGTTGGATCAAATTTTGAACCAATAAGTTTTTAAAAAAGTCCTATGATTCATATGTCTATGCTATTTGTTTCAGCTAAGACAAAGATGATTTGAAAAATATCAAAATGTATTTTTTTAACAGTCATCAATGCATCATTAAACCTGGTGTAGAATGACAAATGATGGAGTCATCAATGCAGAGTAACCTAGTGTTGGATGTGATCATAGTATCGTCAACCCACAATGGTATGATGTAGTATGACAAAATCACGAAATGATGGAATCTTTAACGGACTGTAAATACAGTGCGGTATCATGACGTCATAAGATGATTTTCAGAATTTTGAACCAGTTAAAGAAAAGTCAATGCCAATTTAAGTGGCTAGACAAATATTTCAATTGATGTTCGAATTATTGGTATACGTCTAAGCTATTGTTTCAGCTAGACGGATATTGAAATGTTATTATCAAAATGGCTGAGGTGAACAACCCTGGAGAAAAGGGTAATTTATGTCGGGAAAATCCGACTTCACGCGCGAAAAACATGTATAAGTGTTGTGCACAATACCGGGTACAATAGGTGGATCCCCTAAAGTATCAAGAGATGTTTTATAAGGGTGTACAGTTGAATAACTATTAAGCCGCGTAACAAGTTCATGGGTCTTTATGACCACTCAGCATAATTTGAAAAGTATTTAAAGGAATCTTTTACTCTTAGTTATTCAAGCTACTTCACAATTATTGAACAATTGTGAAGACTCCTAAAAGATATTCCATGGTTTTGGAAAGTGAAAGTTTAGAAAATGTGAACTTCTTAGAAAGAAGTGGTCGTGGAATGCGATGATTAAAAGAGTAGTTTTTTTTAGAAGAAAAGAATAAAGGTTAATATGAAAACCTAGTTTTGATAAAGGGAATGAGCAGAATTAATATTCTATAATTTCGAGGATGAAATTCTTAGAACAAGGGGTGAATGTGATAACCCGAAAATTTATGAGAATTGTAAATAAGATCTCGAATAATTAAATAAAGGTTTAAAGAATAAAACCTAGATTTAAAAATAGAGGAGTAGAATGAATAGAGATGACTATGCTTTAATTTCGAGGACGAAATTCTTAGAAGAATGGGTAAATGTAATATCCCAGATATTCCAGAAATTTAAAATAAGAATATAATAAACAAAATTCTTGTTAAGGGATGAAGTAGATTTGGACATATATGTATATATATGTTTCATATAATGTGAAGTATGTGATTTTGTGTAATGTACTAAATGTGTATATATAGATGTGAAATATATACATATATTGAGAAAATAAGATTTAATATTTAATTAAATCATTAAAGAAAGTGGATAAAATTAATTAATTAGTATTAATTAATTGAGATTAAATTAAATTATATTATTAAATAATATAATTTGAATATTGAGCCTTGGATGGTGATAGAATTACTATGAACTAAATTTCATATACGAGTTAATTAATTCACTATTTGAAAATTAGTGGGTTAAAATATTATTTTAATTAATTGAATAAAAAAATTTATTTAGTTAATGACGATAGTTGTATTTGTATTACAATAATTTCATGTAATATGAATAATAGTGTGATATTTAATATTATGTCAAATGGATGTGAATTAATAGTTGGTCCAAGCTAATTAATTTAATTAGTATGAACTAACTAAGGAAGCGAATAATTGCATATAAGACAAGAATAGTGGTAAAAAAACTCGAATTTGAGTTCGGAGTAGAATTTAGAGTCGCGGACTGGACGATTGAATTCGAAACGTCAAAAATAGTAAGAATAGACTAAAAACACAAAATGTGTCGGTGTTGACTTTTTGGTCAAAAAGTTAACGGTTGATTTTTCGGTAAAAGTCCAATTCAAAATTTGGAGATGAAATTGAAGACACGGATACTCCCACGATATTCAGAACATCGAAATTAGTAGGAATCGACTGTAAGTTCGAAAAAGTTAATTTTTAGAAGCCAAATTGGTCAAATGGCGATTAAACGGGCAAACGAGTAAATAAAAGAGAGAGAATTAATTTCTTCTAGAAGCAGCCCATGTGGACGGCTAAGCATGCTGATCTTTGGTGAAAATGTTGAACACATTTTTCATTTAGTCCAAGCATTTTCTTATTTCCCTCACCAAACTAGCCTATGATTGGTCCATTAAATGAGATGGGACATGGGAGGTTTAATTTATGAATTAGTCTTATACAATGCAATGATCAGCTCTCTCCTTTCTCTCATACACCTGTAATCCTCCAAATATTCAGAAGATAGAGGGAGAGAGAGAGAGGGCTGCCATAGAAGAGAAGAAAGAAGGAAGGAAGGAAGAAATGAAGAAAAACTCAAGTAAAGTAATTCTTGAACTTAATCCATAAAAATTCTTGGATATCTTTCCTTGTGAGAATATAAAAATACTCACCATGTTAAGGTGTTTTGTATATATCTCAAATGGTATGTAATCATGGAGCATGATATAGGAAGCAAAGCTATGAAACAAAGAAAAGGAAGAAAACTAGCTAAAGATATATATCTAAACCCTTATAAAAAATACTTTGACTTTCGTATGGATGTTAAGTTTTATGAAATTTATGTATAAAGAATATGTTTATGTATGTTTGGAATGATTTAAACTTGTATAAATAAGAATCAAACGAGAGAAATCAAGAAATCAAACCAAATGAACGAAGAACACAAAAAAATCTAGAAAAGAAAAACCTTATGAGCATACTGTCTAGTTTTTGTGAAGACTGTTTCGGCCACTTTTGTTGCTCTAAATATTCTGACCTTTTGTGATATGTTAGTATATCAAGTTACTAGATGCTGATCAAAGATGAGAATTTTTTGAAGTCCTGAGAGGAAGTTATGGCTTTTATAAGAAAATGCGATTTTAAAGGTAAACTGTTATAACTCAGTGAATACAACCCAAAAAATTGTCAAAATTTAAGTGGAAGTAGTATATAGCAGTATGAGTCTACCATATAAATTTCAAAACTTTTGAATAAAAGGATATTTTATGATAAATGTAGCCATTTTGGACTGTTTTAGCCTATTTAAAAATAGGAAACAAAATTGAATAATTACAGGAAAATTATTTTATAACTAAAATATTATATACTGGTATTTCTCAAAAGATTAAAAAATAATAAGTTGTTTTGGTATTTTTCATACCTATGATTAAGTTAAGAATAAATGAGAAAATTAAGTTATGTTAAGTTGAATAGTGTGTAAATGTGATTTTATTGCTTAATGGCCTTGAATATGATATATTAAGATTTTATATGGATAATTTGGTTATTTTTAATAAAATATTATGTGTATGACCAAATATGTATGTTAACTAAATTAAATAGTAAAGGATAAACAATTAAATTAAATTGTTCAAGAGTCTAATAAATGATTAAAATATTATTAAATCATTAATAATATTAGATTATAGTATTATTAGATGATTAAAATATTATTAAAGGATTAATAATATTTGTAATGATTAAGACATTAATAAATGATATTAAGTGATCAAAATATTATTAAAGGGTTAATAATATTTGAAAGTGAATTAAAATATTATTGAATGATTAATAATATTAAGAAGTGATTTTGAATATTATTAAATGATTGATAATATTAGTAAATGATTTGAATATTATTAAATGATTAATAATATTAAAGTGTGATTAGAATATTATTAAATGATTAATAATATTTGTAAGTGACTAGGATATTATTAAAAATGATTAATAATATTAGATGAGAGTTTTAAGATGATGATAAAGTGATTGAAATAATATCAAAGGACAATAATAATACTAATGGTTTATGGTGTTATCTAACATTCGATTATGTGGCTAAATGTTAGATGGTTTATTTATAAATTAGTAGTATTATGAGGTATGATATGATATGTTGATTGAAAGATCAATCTAATAAATGATAGGTCTTTCATAAGAGATTAAATTAGATTGTGTAGTAGTAATCGACGGACAAGGCAAGTTCCTAACCCTAAACTTCTTACGTTATTGCAAGTTTCCTAACTCAAATTTGAGTTAGTATTTTCCAGCATGCTAGTGGTTTAATTATTGTCAATTATTCCACATCAATAAAATTTATTGTTTAATCGCACTTAGTGCAAGTTGCATATGTTTACCTGGTATGAAAGGCTGATCACCTTGATTACCAAATTTGTTCATGATCATTGTTGGCCACTCAGCGTTATTGATTCAGTTATTCATTTATTGAAATTTGATTATCGTTATTCCACAATTATTATATATTGTTGAAAATTCGAAAGTCCATTCTTTTTCAATCATGATATATTTTTCTTGTATTTAAACTTGCTGAGCAAAGTAGTTGCTCACTCTTGCTATATCATGATAATATTTCAGTTAAGCTCGAGTGCTTCAGGAAGGACAAAGACAAGAGAAAATGTTCAAGAGTAACTTAATATGTGTTAACTATTATGTTATCTTATGAAAGCGATTATGTAAACCTTTTGAATTATTAAGGTAGGTATTAAATTAAGGTTGTAGACCTTGGAAAATGTTGTAAAATTATTTGAAATAAATAATGTATATTTATATATTCCGCGTTTGTTTATAGAATGTGTACGAAGATGATGTATCGTGACGCACCAAGTTCGAGGTTCAAGGAACCCGAATTTGGGGGCGTTACAACGAAGCACACACGATATCAATACAGAATGTGCAAGATTGGCAATAATAATACATCCCGCTGCAATACCCTCTGCAGAAATCACAATTAAAGTATGGAGAAGGCTCTGTGAATTTATCTAAACATAGTTTGGCTACCATAATTAACTTAAAGTACTACTTGTAGGCAGTTACCAGTTCGAGTGGCAGCTGGGCTTCTCAACTCTTTCATCTATATTTTTACTACCATAATTAACTTATAAATCTATATTTATTTATTTTTGAGAACTTACACTAATACAATATAATAAATCTAGTGATACATTTTAATCCTAGGAGGAATATAGGAAAAGGGTCTGGAGAAGAATTAGGAGGGAACCTATTATGAAATGACCATTTGTACAATAGAACTAACTAAACATTTGGGTAGATAAAATATACAAAAGTTGTCTAGTTACGAGACATTACTACCAAAGTAATAACATCAAGACCTCTGCCATATAATTAATGGAATAGCAAGTCTAGTATCCGGTCTGTCTTTATAGTCTTATACTAAATTACAATGCAATAATCTTCAATCCATTCTACAAAAAATAAGTTTTATTTGTAAAATTTGTAAATATTAAATATGTAATTTTACTCCAAATTTAATCCTATAAATAATGAATTATTAAGTAAGTAGTAATAACGTGATAATAAAATTATATTCATAGGTTTTATCCTACAACTCTTTTTTGTCCTTGAATTTGCCTAGAAACAAAACTATAGCTTAAAAAGAAAAAAGAGATTAAAACCTAATCTATTATTAATAATTAAAAAAAAACTTGGCTTCCCAACTCTTTTCATCTATATTCTTATTACCTACTTAACTTGTAAATTTTTATTTATTTATTTTTTTGAGAACTTACACTATTACAATGCAGTGTATCTAAGAATATATTTTAATCTTAGGTGTTGTTGAAATTAGACTTCTTGTTGAGGAATAGACTCGAACTTGTGCTCTTGTACAGTAAAAAAAGATGTCTTTACCAAGTCACTACGTTATCACCTTGGTCTTTATAAATCTATAGTATTAAATGATAAGAGAAAAGAAAAACGAAAAGGAGAAATAAAGAAAAGAAAAAGAAAAAGAAAAAGAAGAAGAAGAAAAGAATAGGAAAAAAAGAGAAAAAGAAAAAAAAAGAAATAGGGAAAAAAAGGAATAGTGCAAGAAAAGAGAAGGAAAAAGGAAAAAGATATGAACCAGCTGCCACGTGGCAGCTGGTGATTGATAGGAGATCTCATCCGCCACCGCCTGACCGCCATACAACCAGTTAATTCAGTTTGCCGAGGACAATTTGCTGGTTAAAAAAGAGCGTATGCTACAAAGTTGACGAACAATGATTTTTTGTTATAGAGATTGTGATGAATCTATATATACATTAATTTATATTTATGTTTAAATTTGATATATGGTTAGCCCATATCCACCTATATTCATTAATAATCGTCCATTTATAATTTACTAAATTTTCAGTTCATTTAAATTCAATTCATATAAACCCAAATCCATTTATATCCATCCAAATCCGCTCATACTTGCCCATTTGTCGGGTCTAGTTTACACCAACTGATTACATTTATTATAGTTTCATTCCAAGTCGAATTACTTATCCAAACTATATATATTATTCTTTTTAAGTTTGTTATTTAGTCGCCTCATGCACAAAACTATCCCACATGGATCATAACATGTGAGATAGTTTGATATATATGTACTGATCGTAACTATTGTTAAGTGTAATTTCAATCATGACTAAAATGACTCAAAAAGATGTTATTGCGAAGAAAGAGTTTCCATATATATAATATCATTATTTGTGAGATTTATTGTTCTGTGAGTTTTAACTGAATCATAATAAAACTTGGGCTTAAAAATATTTCAATTCACCTTTCAAAATGATCATACAATTTAAAATGGACGGAATACTAAATTAGGTTCCTTAATTTGTTAAATTAATAGAATTGTTTTAATAATTTCTTCTTCTTCTTCTTCTTTGCTTCTCCTTCTTTTTTTATAGAAAATTAATTTAAATTGATTGATTTTTTAAATTAAAATTGTTATGGCCAACTAAAGTTGAAATTAAATGCAGTTTAAAGGCAAATGACTTGAATTGAAACGAATTATCTAAAGGAGTGACTGAACTAAAAGTTTAATTTGAAATTAGGCAAAATAACACATTTGTGCGGTTGTCACCAAATTTTAAAGTCATCCTTCATGTTCAAATTATGACAACGCGCATCCACCATAGCTTCCGACCAACTCCACAACCCTTATTCTAATTGAAGGAATTTATGACATCCTTGCTTAACAAAATTCCACAAGGAATTAATAACACGACCATACCTTTTTTTTAAACAGTTCATGGACAGGAAGATTTTATTGCTCTAAAATATTGGAAACAAGAAGTGCAAGAATGTTAACGAAACATCATGCAACCAAAACATAGGGATATGAAAATTTAAAATTTGGGCAAGCTAAGCAAGATATGAACCATTCTATTACCCCTCTCTACAAATTTTAGAAAAAATTACCAACTCAAAACTATTCACCATCAAACAATAGTCTTCAAGAATAGACAAGAGATACGAGTTATCCGGTGCCATGTTAGTAAGCCTATCAATAATATTGATTTTATCACTGTTAACGTCCAATCATCAAAATAAGCGCTAAATTTTGCACAAGAACGAAACTACACTCAAGAGCATGGCGGTTTGGGCCGTCGGGGGATAGCTCAAGTGTGAGAATAAGTACAGGTTGTTCAAGGTATTAACAATGGAGGTTTAGCACTTTAGTGAGCAAAGAGTCATTACCTTTAAATTTAGGGTTTAACCTTGTATTTATAGACGCTCACACCACCTTCAATAACCGGTTCCCCAATGGTAATAGGACTCCTAATCATGGTAATTACCTATGTTTGGATAAAACTCAATCTCCTTAAAGAAATGAAGTCGGATATATCTTGACACCTTCACAAAGAGTTGGAAATTAAATATAACTGAAATTCTTTAATAATCTCCCATCACCCAGACAGATCCCTAAATGGGAATATTCCTCCACGTGGACTATAACCCACAATATCCATTGGGCCCGAGTGAACCCATCCCAACATTGCCCCCCAGTCTTTCATTATAATGGAACATTTAATGGAAGAATTCTATCATAAAAAGCCCAATAATTTAAATCTGAAAACCCGAAGCCCAAATATTCGGTAAACTAGCCAACGTGTAACACCAGGCCCCACCACTATCACATAACCCACTTATTACACCGTTTTTAGGAAACCGCGTGGAACCCCAAAAGTCAAATAACTCAAAACCCCCCTTTCCCCAAAACAAACTGCCATAACCCCAAATCCTCTCTCAGACTGCCCATTCCTTATCCTCATCTTCAACCTACCTGCAACTACTGCTTTTATCGGCGAAAAATACCCAGTAAAATATCTACTCATTCCCTCTGCAATGGGAAACACTAATAACCCAACCCCCTCCATCTCACCTCCAACCGGCAATGCCATCTCTTCCGCCCCTACACCCCTTGTAACCATCCCTATCAACACCTCCACAATCACCACGGAAGCCACCACTATGACCACTACCTCCATTCCAAATCCTCAACCAAAAACTCCTACCAAGGCCGAAATCGACAATCTGAAGATGTTAAAATAATACTCAAATGAGGAAACCTTTGCCCATATCAACACTGTCTCCACAATCGCCCCCCAGGACCTCGTCGGAATACGGGAAAAATACTGTATTTCGGCCACCTACGAAATTCGTGCCCACTACACATTGAGCGAATGTATCACCGCCCCAACGGTTGGACCCCCATCTCCCTGAGCTCCCTCAAGAACGGGGTTCGCTTCCCACTCCACGCTTTCATCACCAGCCTCATAGGGTTTATTGGAGTCGGTTTCGCCCAACTGGTGTCGAACTCCTACAATACACATCATTACCTTCATCGCATTCTGCCACGAACTCAACATCACTCCCACCATTGACCTCTTCTTATCCATATTTTCCACAAGCCGATACAGAGAATTCGACTTTCGACAAATTAACAAACAGCAAAGCAAATAACTCGAGAAACGCCCACTAATGAAGCCACCATCCAGCAACAAAGGATGGCACTCCCAATGGTTTTACATCCAAGGCCCCAGTACTCGCGAACTGCCTAGCTAGACCGAAGCTTCCCACCCCAACGTGACACTCAGAGAACTTTTCCAATCCTGTGCTGAAGAACTGGTGAGCATCATTTCACAGCTACCGGCGAAAGAATGAGAACTCGATCTTCTGGGTAACCAAATTTGGTTGTACAACCACAAATGTAAGTCCCAACCTACTTCTTTCATTATTCAAAGTTAACTGTACCCTCGCACTATATTAACCCCAACTTTTTATTCTTAAAGTGTGCCTTATCAAACCGACCACTACCACCAACGTTAGCCGATCAGCCCTCATTGAGCTTACTGAAGAAACAAGCCTTCCATCTGAACAAACTATAACCCCTCCTTTAATCCAGCCCATCTCCGCAATCCCGATGTCACAAACAACCCCATCTTCCATTATCCCCACTTTTGTCACCGCCGAAAGGAGCTTGCTGGACCTCCCGAAGCAAAACAAAATCTTTATACCAAACCACCAACTACCACAGCCCCGCCACTAGAGACCCAAAAAGAGCACGAAGATCCTTCTTCCAAACCACCAACCAAAAACATCAGACAAATACCCCTTCAGACCACCAGTCTCCTCGGCCATCCCCCCAACACCTTGCCCCATCTCCCGAACGAACCTAAGAAATGTCCTCCTCAGCATCGCTCTGGCCCCAAAGACCCGAAGATTTCCCCGTCCACCTTTTGACCACTTTATCCTACCCGGAGATGAAAAGAACTTCGAAGGAGCAAGTCTACGAGAACTTGTGAATTCCAATGCACTAAATCTAAGCCGGGTAAACATCTCTAACTTACTTTATCCACTGAACTCATTTTAAATTCATTAACTAACTTATCTCCCCTTTTCTTCTAGGCTGCCTCCATTACCGGCCAACTCCTATGCCATATTGACCGAGCCAAAGAAAAAGAAAAAGAGCAAGAGGCCGAGATCGCTCGCCTAAAATCAATGCTTTAAGCTACCACGGACAACTTGACAAAAGAAGAAGAACTCCACACTGATACCTCCGTCCGCTGTGAAGAGCTTCTAGATAACGTAGAAAAACTCAAAGAAGAAGTAATCGAGAACGATCAACGCCAAAAAAACGCTTACGGAAGAGTGAAATGAGCTGAAGAAGGAGTACGAAAAACTATCAGCTGAAAACCAACATGTATACAAAAAGCTCGAGAGCGTGGAGATGAAGCTCCAGATGACAATAGAAGAGCGCGACAACTTGCAGAGAGACTTTACTGACTACAAAAATTTGGCACCCCCACTGACCGAAGAGGTCAAATAACAAATCCGTCAAGAGTATCAAAAATCTCCCTAGTTAACCGAAGAGGTGATACAACAGTTTAATCTCGGCTACCAAAGTTCCCGGGACAAGGACAAGGAAACGATGATAACATATCACCTCAACACAGCCATCCTAAACTCTTCAGATGATGAATCTGAAGCCGGAGTTGAAGCTTCAAGCCAAACTCCACCAGCTCAATAACTTTATAACAGCCTACTATGTAATCACATCTCTATGTACATTCGATCATTAATACAAATATCATTTTATGAGAAAAATTGAAATGTTCTACTTTATTGATTATAAAATAAAATTACAAAATCGCCAATGCCAAAAATTACATAACTTATTGAACGTATTTACGAAGCCTTCCAACATGACAAGTATTTTTTATTTCCGACCCATCCATATCCCGAAGCCGGTAAGTACCTTGCTTTAACACCTCGACAACTTCATAAAGTCCCTCCCAATTCAGCATAAGCTTGCCTGTACTCTGGGGAGTAGATGCCTCAACCTCCCGAAGTACAAGGTCACCAACCTCAAACCTTCGTACCTTAACACCTTTGTTAAAATGCTTGGTCGTTCTCCGCTGGTAGATTGCTAACCTTACCAAAGTCGACTCCCGAACCTCTTATAGCAAATCAAGGTTAAGCCGAAGGCCTTCATTGTTATAAAGCTCTCTATACTGACTGACCCGGAGCGAAGGAGACCTAATCTCGACTTGAATAAGAGCATCGGTCCCATAAGCTAACCTAAACGGTGAATCGCATATTGTGGTCCGAGGAGTAGTCTGATATGCCCACAAAACGTTTAGTAGCTCTTCAGGCCATCTTCCCTTGGCTTCGTCCAACCTTCTTTTGATACCATTGAGCAATGTGCGATTAGTGACTTTGACCTGACTATTTGACTGAGGATGAGCAACCGAAGTCTTTCTGTGTTGAACCTCCAAATCTTTTAAGACCTCTTCGAATTTCGAACCTACAAACTATCGACCGTTGTCCGATACTACAACCATAGGAATACCGAAGCAAAACACCACAAATTCTTTAAGAAACTTCAAACATTCATGTTATGTGATTGTCCGAAGAGGCTTGGCCTCTACCCATTTGGTCATGTAATCAATATCCAATATCACAAAGCTGACCTGACCATTCGCCTTCGGCAACAGACCCAAAATATTGATCCCCCATGCTGCAAATGGAATCGGGGACAAAACAGAGAAGTTCTTCAGGTGCCTAATGTGGAACTAGACTGCTTAACTGACACTTAGAACACTTCTGAACGTAATCCTTTGCTTCTTTGAAGATGGTATGCCAGTAATAACCCTGCCGAAGTACCTTATACGCCAAAGCCTTTTCCCCGTATAATCACCACAAATTCCTTCGTGAACTTCCCGAAGCACGTACTCCGCTTCAAACGGGACCAAACACTTCAACAAAGGTGACGAGTACGCACGCCTATACAAATCACCATCGATCAAGATAAAATTTGAGCTCCTGTACTTTATTTTCTTCGCCAATAATCAATCCGAAGGCAACTCACCATCGACCAAGTAACTTATATATGGGGTCATCCAACAATCCGAACGCTCCACAACCAGTACCTTTGACACTTGAATGCTTGGAGACTCCAAAACCTCCAAATAGATTGATCCACTGAAAGTACCTGTATCCAAAGCAGCTAACTTGGACAACGCATCAACAATCGTGTTGTCGGGCCGATCTACCCCTTGAAAAGTAAAGGAGCTGAAGTAATGGAGTCGACCATTTACTTATGCCAATTACTTGGACATCCTTGCCCCCCAAGCTTCATACTCCCCTGATATCTGTTTAACTACCAACTGAGAGTTGCTGAAGATAACCAATCTTTGTACTTCTAAACTCCTTGCCAACCGTAGCCCTGCCAGAATTGCTTCACACTCGGTCTCGTTATTGGTTGCCCTGAATCCAAAGTGAATGACCTGTTGAACAATGAATCCATCAGGACTTGTTAAGATTATCCCAGACCCACAGGCATCCAAAGTTAGAGCTCCATCCACATATAACGTCCAAGAGGTCTGAACCGGACGAGCATCCGAAACCGCACCCACCACCTCCAGTTGATAAATTGTATCGACCGGATTCAAGAAACTAACACTCCACTACGAAGTCGGCTAAAGCCTGACCTTTTATGGTCGTCCGAGGAGGATACTTTAAATGAAACTAGGTTAATTCCATGGCCTATGCAACAAGCCGACCCGAGACGTCTGGTTTGTGTAACACTTTTTTCAGAGGTTGGTCTGTATATATCACCAGCAGCCGACCTTGAAAATAATGCCGAAGCTTCCTGCTGGTGATGATCAATGAATAAGCAAACTTTTCCAAGTTCGGATACCTGGTTTTTGCATCCCTAAGGGCATGACTAACATAATAAACGGGGAACTGTTTTCCCCCTATTTCCCGAACCAAAACCGCCCCAACCGCTAAGAAACTCGCTGTCAAAAATAGATATAGAGGTTCTGAAGCGATTGGCTTCATCAATAACGGCACAAAGGATAAGTATTTTTTAATCCCTTGGAAAGCATCCTCACAATCCGAGCTCCATTAAAAAGACTTCTCGTTCTTTGGTCCTTTGATAGTGTCGAAAAAGGGAAGACACCTTTCCGCCAATTTTGACATGAACCTTCAAAGCGCTGCGATCCGACCCGTTAGTCTTTGTACATCCTTGAACGTCTTCGGAGATTTCATATCCATAATAGCCTTGATCTTTTCAAGATTCGCTTCGATTCCTCTCTTGCTAACCATATATCCCAAAAGCTTCCCTGATCCGAGGCCGAAGGTACATTTGGTGGGGTTCAGGCGTATATTATGCTCCCTAACGGTTTGAAAGAAATCTTCAAGATCATCCAAGTGGCCCCAAACAGAAGAGCTTTTGACAATCATATCGTCTACATAGACTTCCATATTCCTCCCTAACTGCTTTCTGAAGATGTAATTCATCATCCGCTGATACGTGGCCCCAGTATTAAGCAACCCAAATGTCATCTTCTTATATGCATAAATCGACCGATGAGTGATGAAAGCCATTTTCGGGATATCCTCCTTGCACATCGAGATCTGATGATACCCCGAAAAGACGTCCATAAAGCTCAGCATCGCGAACTCCGAAGTCGCATCTATTAACTGATCAATATGTGGTAAGGGGTAGAAATCCTTCGGACACGCTTTGTTCAAATCCGTGCAATCGATGCATACCCTCCACTTGTCGTTTTGCTTCTGAACGAGCACCACATTCGCCAGCCACTCCGGTAATTAATTTCAAAAATAAAATCAGCTTCCAGCAGCTTTGCTATCTTTTCATCAATAATTTTCTGCCTTTTAGGGGAAAAAATCCTCCTCTTTTGGCGAACGGGCTTTCTCATCGAGTCTACACACAATTTATGAACTGCAACAGACTCGACAATCCCCGACATATCACTGGGCTCTCAGGCAAAGATATCGGCATAGACCCGTAGCAATTCTATCAAATTTGTTCGAAACCGTTCCTGCAATCTCGACCCGATCTTGACAGTTTTTTCCTTATTTTCCCGAATCAACTCAATATCTTCGGTCTCTTCGGCTGGCTAGGCGAGTGGTTCTGTGCTTCCTTCGATAAAAGGCTCAACCTCAATCGCCATAGTTTGCCTCTCTTTACACCTTCCTACAGTTGAAGATATCAACGAGTTCCTATAGCACCTTCGAGCCATATCCAAGTCACCCTTCACTTCACCAACCCCATTCGGCGTAGGGAACTTGATCTTGAAGTGTGGGATGAAGGTTACCGCCTGTAACGCCATTAATGTTGGCCTTCCCAGAATAGTGTTATAAGCTGAATCTACATGCACCACAAAAAATCTGATGTTGACCTCCACCTGTTGAGGAGCCATCCTGAAGATGATTGGCAACTCGATGGTCCCTGCAACCCGAACTGGATCGTTGTCGAACCCATACAGTGGGGCTCCTTCCCAACTTCCATCTTCCTTCCACCCAAGTCAAGCCTTTAATAAGCGTGAGCATATAGTATGTCGACCGAAGATCCATTGTCAATCATGATTCGTCTCATATCCATGGATCTGACTTGAGCAGTAATAGCCAAGGCTCCCTCATGCGGCTCAATCGACTCCGAAGGATAATCCTCATCGGAGAATGAAATCACAGTGCCTGAATAGGGCCGTTCATTCCTAACGGGTTGTTCAGATATTGCCATAACCGAATCCAGCACGCCTCGTCTTTTCTTCCCGAGCACCTTCCTAACCGATCCTCCCGTTATCACATCCACTATTCCCCAGGCCGCTGAAGCCTATCAGGGTTGGGCTGCATGTTCGGCTCACTATTGTTATTGTTCGTCACCCCTACCGATCCCCCTCGCCTTGCGACGTACCGAACCAATTCCCCACTCTGGACCTTCTTTTCAATTAGGTCTTTCAAATTATAACAGTCTTCGGTAGAGTGCCCCGAAGTCTGGTGGTAGTTGCAGTAACGATTATGATTTCCCCTGTAGGACTTTGTACTCGTCTAGCAAGGTTCAAAGCCTGGCTTGTTCCTGATTTCCTCCAGTATCTTTGTCCGAACGGTGTTCAAGGGAATGTAAACTTTATTCACGTTTTTGTTTGGAAATGGAGGTCTACCTCCTCCCGAACCTCCACCCGTTAAAACCTCGCCTCTGTTGATTATCTGACCTGAGAGTATTGTTCCGATCCCGGTTCCTCGATCTATCCTCCGAACGTGCTTGTTCCAAAATCAGGACTATTATTAATCCCAACCTTCTGCGTTAAATATTATCTTGATTCAACATTACATCATACTTAGATAAAATAATAGCTGAAAATGCGGATAATTAAAAAAAAATTCTATCATTTTCTTTTGTTCCCTAAATCGCAATCTTTACGATTATCTATATTTTTCAGAATCATATTTATTTTATTATGATTCATCTCATCAGATTAGTCAGGAGTATGTTCAACTCAATCTTCAATACGAATTCGTTCTTATCACCATAATACAGTTTTACATTACATAGCAATCACCACAACATAATCAGAATAAATATCATTTTCTGAATATATATTCTTTCTCGTATAGTATTATCACTATATTGATTTACTTCGCAAAATAGTAACAATGATATTTTTTTCAATCTCAAAATAAACATTCTTTATATAATAAATATTTCAAACTTTACATCATATATTGTACATTATCATCACGATACAATAAAATTTAAACTAAAAAAAACAGTATTCCTTTATGCGTCCTCTAGTTGTTATCATCTTGAAAGCTATAAACTTGCATTGCATCCCAAATCTGCAAAAGTTATGTTTTTTGCAAGGTTGAGCATGACGGTCCAGCAAGTCTAACAGATAGCACATAACACATAATTTACATTTCAAACTTGATATGCAGCACTCATGTCTTGTACTTTCATACATGCTTTCTAACTCCATGCATTGTAATCGAATCATATGTCATGATTCATTATAATTCAAATTACGCATATCTCGTATCATCACATTCAAGTATAATTCATATTTCAACATGCTTAACATCGCTCATGACTAATTCATGCATCAGTTCTTCTCATGTAACATATATCACAAATTAATTGAGTCTCCATAACTCAATTATTTTCGGTCATACTTTGACCTTAACAAAGATATATCACGATGTAACATGAAAGGCACATATCAATGTACTTACAAAAATTTCATATCATATGAATTATTTTAACATGTTTACACATAACAAATAAATCTGAAAAACTTGCCTCATTCGTAGTTCATTATCTACTCCATTCATATCCATAATTTCTTCCTTCAAATGATAACCTACCTCATAATAATTTAATATAATAATCATCATTTAAGCATATTAACAATAATTTATATATTAATATTATGATTAAATAATATTAATATATTTAATAATTTATTATTGTTAATAATATACGTATATTGTATGTTATCTCATCCAGAACTAACCCATTCTCCAAAATGATTAAATGCTATTGTCACCTGCATTTCCTTATCAAATATGTAGCCTTCATCATGTCCCAAAATTATAGACCACTTACATACTAGTTATGATTATGAGCATCCACATTGCGATATACCCATTCACAACAAAAATAATAGATTTCAATCATATCAAAATTTACTGTTTTATTTTCTTTTACCATTCGTTTTTGTGAAGTAATGATTTACTGAATGAGAACATTATATTACACAGGATACACCTTCACTATTGAAGATAGTAATTTTGAAGTAAGAATGTACTTTAAATTGTACAACACTACTGTGATTTTGAATATATTTGGAATCCCGTGGGGAAATCAAATCAACTTGTAGCTAATGTTTCTTCATCACATATGACAAGTTGGAGGCTATGTGTTTTCTTTGTATTTAATGTGTTGTATATAAATAATCTAAACCAAATGGACGTCTTCTTGTCTTTTGTATGGCCATGGTGTGTTGGTTGGCCTCTCTTAAATGGAGGCAGTTATATGAAAGTTTCTGCACTTTCAGTTACTTAACCAACTGGCATGGTTTCCCATATGATTTAATCAAGATATTAAATGTTATTACATCTGGGCTTATCCCTATAAGTTGAAATAATTCGATCTCAAACGAAACCTCCGGACTTTTCAATTCTTCTTAATCAACCATATTCGGTATAAGCACAAACATAGAAGAACCAAATGATATACATAGATGATAAGGGAATCTATGTTACATGGTGTATAAGCACCAAAAGCACTATCTGTTTCTTGCGCCCAAATGCCATATGCCGCAGGTCGGCAATACCAAGTCAGTGGATTAAAAACCATATATAAAGGTTATATTATATTACATATATATAAAGGTTACCTTGCCCAGAACATTAGCTAATTCACAAGTTTTAGCATAACAGCCTCTTAGAGGCAAAATTTCAAACACCTTGAAGGCTTACTTTAAAATCCCAGATTTCATAAGCAGTTAGATGGAACTTAGCCAAAAATTTCATCCTTATTACTCCAATTAACATATATATAACCTCCCATCACATCAACAAAGCAATTCAATACGTTATTTATCTCAAATTCACGAGTTTAACAAGTATAAACTAAATTACCTCTTCGCTTGATGCTTTTGCTTGAATCCTTGATTCAATTCTTGCTCCCAACTTGCTTTAATTGAATTCAATTTTCCCTTTGAACAACATTTTGCTTCACTTCTTCTTTAATTTCAATTGATAACCTCGATTCCTTAAGAATTTGATGGAGTTTTTTTTTTTTAGCCCAATTTTCTGATTGCTTGTGTTTTGGGTAGTATGGAGATATAGAATCCAAGCAAAGAGAAAGAGGTATGGAACGGATGGAAAGCAGGGAACTGTTTCTTTTTTTTTCTTTTAGAACGAAATAGAAGAAGAGGCAGGGGAGTTTAATTACTTAGTGTCTTTGTTAACCCAAAATGATGACACCTCCTGCTTAATCCTACCAACTCAGCATAATGCATTTTTATTTTATTTTATTTTATTTATTCTCAGCACCATGCCTTAATTTATTTTTATTTTTTTATTCTTAGCATGTTTACTTGGTTCTATAGGCTTAGCATACGTGGCTTGTTTTAACTTTCAGCACCAATACATATATGTATACTATATATATATATATATATATATATATATATATATATATATATATATATATATTAAAATATTCTCATTCTTATTATATATGTATAATGCATATATACGACATTATATACATATATATATTATACTACCAATACCCACATAAAGATAATTTAGGTATTTTAATTGCATGGAATTACAATATTAACCAAAATCGGACATTATACATTTATAATCATGTATAAAAATCACCCCACTAATTATAGAATTAATCCATAATTAATTTAACACTCTTTGTGTAACGAACGTTACATTAAATAGTAACTTATTCAATGTATACAATTATTGTTGTATAATTAATTTAAATCAAAATTGCTTCTTCTTCCCATAAATTGTTCCAAAACAATTTATTTAATCTATACATTTCATTATAAATTAAATATTAATTTAATTTACTCATTTGACACCAATATCCAATTACATATATATTGGTCAATTACCTCATATTCTCAATTCACATCCATCTAGTATAACAATAAATATTATACCATTATATGTTACATTATAGTAACATAATTCTCATTATCAACTAATTAAAAGAAAATAGCCTTCTTTACTCACAAATTTTCAAATAATAAACTAGTTACTTCATTCCATGTTTAATTCTTATTTATTTGGGATAATATAATATATTAAGGAATTACATAAGTATATTACATTTATATGTAATATATTAAAATAATGAGTTTAATTAACTCAAACTAACTAATTCAATAGTTAAATTAACTATTAACTTTTTTTTTGTTCCAAACATATGTATATATATTTCACCCAATAAAATAGAGGTTATTAAATATATTTAATACCACCAATTTACTATATTAAAATAATTTAATATTATAAATTATTTTAATAATTTCCTTCATCATAAACTATACTCATCTCATTTCTTCTTAATAAATTGATTCTACAATTTATTTACACGAAATAATAAATATATAATAATAATAAATTTTTGTTATTCACAAAAATCACATATTGCAAAGCACGTATTGACTTATGCAATATAATATCACATCACATACCACCAAATAAGAATTTTAATATTTTTCTGAAAATTCGGGTCATCACATTATTCCCTTCTTATAAGGATTCCGTCCCCGGAATCACAATACCGAACCTTTCCTACTCGGTCTAAGTCTATTCTGTTTCGATCATGCCAATTCCTTTTTAGCGGCATTATTCTGCGATAATGAAATATATTATTTTCACATAACATATAACACAGATTAGTACACATATTAACATGCATCTCCAATTATTAATAGAATTCCGCTATTTCATACTTGTCTTTCTAATGCTCCAAAAGTCCTCAAAATTCTCGGACTTGATCTTTCTTTCTTATATTATTTTCTATCAATTCCATGATCCGGAAATCTTTTCTTCCCATAATTCTATCCCCTTCTTCTCAGAACTTGCCCACACAACTCATCAATATAGATTTTCAGGTTATTCTTTTCTTTTTCAAAGATTCGCTTTGTCGTATTTTACGACCTACTTTCTTTTAAGGAACTTTATCCTTTCTATACTCAACTGCCAGAATAGAAATCCTCCACAATTGTTCAATAACTGTGAAGCAATATGAATAATTCAGGAATTTCAAAGATTCGTTTAGGAAGAGCTTTTTGTATCATGTAAAGGGTCATAAAGACCGTGAACTTTCTTTTTCATATTTCTGAAAAGGTTTTTAACAGAAATTCATCTGTAAACCGTCTGGCTTACGGGCATGTAGGTGATCAGCCTGTTATGCCCTATGTTGATCAGTGTTATCTACAGGAACGACATTTGCGTTCATCGTCACCGCTATTCAGCGCAAAAAGAATTTCCCAATTCAGGGTTGTTCTGTATTGATCAACACTATCTGCATATGTCATCACCGCCTGTCGGCGCAATTAAATTTTTTTTCCAATTCAGGGATGTTCTGGAATCCATACCAAATCAATTTAGTTGGATAGTTCTATATTTGTGTCTAGCCGATTCAAATGGCATTTGACAACTCTTTAACTATTAAAATACTGAAAATTATTTTATGACGCATAGTACCGCACTGTTTTCAGCAGTCCATTGAGAATGTCGTTATTTTATGATTTCGTCATACTACATCATACCATAGTGGGCTGATGATGCTTAGATCACATCCTACACTAGGTTAGACTGCATTGATGACTCCATCATTTAAAATATATTTTGAGATTTTCAAATCACTTTTATCTAGCTGAAACAATAAGCATAGAAATATAAATAATAGAACTTTTAAAACTCATTCGTTCAATAATTTGACCCAATATTTTTCAAAAAAACACCATAGTGTAACTACCAGCACGATTTCAATAAACTTCGAAATCTAGCATAGCTAGAAGATTTGGCATATCCATTTTTCTCCAGTAACTTTAACTTACTCCATTGTCTCACTATGAAACAATTTTATCTATCTCTAGCACCATCAATGCTCAATAGACTAAAAATAATTAGCTCTTATTCGATAATATTCCTATATCCTAGTATAGTTCATCAAACTTACACACATTATGTATTTGGGAACTTTTCATAATAATATGAGTTTAGGAACTTGTCCTAGCAATATATAGTCCAAGAACCAATTAGGGACTGTCCATACGCTTAGGGGCTCAAAACACATCATATGAATATGAGTCACAAACTTACCATAAGCATGAGTTTTAAAAACTCGCACCTAATCTTATTCTCTAATTATCAAATATACATATGAGAAAAGAATCACCTTCTCACCATATATACATCAATATCGTAACACTAATATTTCAATGATTATCAATGTGATAGACTAAGTGGTCATTAAACCAAGCACAAAACCCCTACCCATACAAATGTTTGTACAACTCAACTATCACATGAGTCCTCAATTGAAATCCCACCAAATCCTATCAAATATTATCTTGCTCTTTGCTCAACACGAATTTTCTTTAATCCGTATTCCATCATCTATAACTCTTTCTGAGTTTTACTCGTGCTATCTCATAGTACCCTCTATTTATAGCATTAAGCTAAAATTTTCAATTATTCAATTCTTTGACTCAATCAGATCACGTTGTGATCGTAACTTATAATCGTGTTATATTACGATTCTTTTCTATCTTATGATCGTTTTGTTTTTACGATCTTCTTACTCCTTTCTTTAATCATATTATTTTATGATTTTTCAAATCAGGTGTTCCCTGTTCCTTTGGCTTTTCAAGATTCTTCTTCGAATCTTTGCATATTGTCTTAACGCATTCTTCATGAATTTCTAAATTCATTTGAAGATCATTTAAACCTCATTCGAGTATATGCTTAGCTTCTTCTTCCTTTTCATCTATCTTGTTTACGGTTATAGCCTAAGGTATACTTACCTAAGGTTTACAACCCATAGCTCTGATACCAACAGTAACGCCCCCAAAATCAGGACTATTCTTAATCCCAACCTTCTGCGTTAAATACTATCTTGATTCAGCTTTACATCATACTTAGTTAAAATAATAGTTGAAAATGCGGATAATTAAAAAAAAATTCTATCATTTTTTTTTCGTTCCCTGAATCGCAACCTTTACGATTATATATATTTTCAGAATCATATTTACTTTATTATGATTCATCTCATCAGAGTAGTCAGGAGTATGTTCAACTCAATCTTCAATACGAATTCGTTCTTATCACCATAATACAATTTTACATTACATAGCAATCACCACAACATAATCAGAATAAATATCATTTTCTGAATATATATTCTTTCTCGTATAGTATTATCACTATATTGATTTACTTCGCAAAATAGCAACAATGATATTTTTTCAATCTCAAAATAAATATTCTTTATATATTAAATATTTCAAAGTTTGCATCATATATTATACATTATCATCACGATACAATAAAATTTCAACTAAAGAAAACAGTATTCCTTTATGCGTCCTATAGTTGTTATCATCTTGAAAGCTATAAACTTGCATTGCATCCAAATCTGCAAAAGTTATGTTTTTGCAAGGTTGAGCACGACGGTCCAGCAAGTCTAACAGATAGCACATAACACATAATTTACATTTCAAACTTGATTTGCAGCACTCATGTCTTGTACTTTCATACATGCTTCTAACTCCATGCATTGTAATCGAATCATATGTCATGATTCATTATAATTCAAATTACGCATATCTCATATCATCACATTCAAGTATAATTCATATTTCAACATGCTTAACATCGCTCATGGCTAATTCATGCATCAGCTCTTCTCATGTAACACATATCACAAATTAACTGAGTCTCCATAACTCAATTATTTTCGGTCATACTTTGACCTTAACAAAGATATATCACGATGTAACATGAAAGGCACATATCAATGTACCTACAAAAAATTCATATCATATGAATTATTTTAACAAGTTTACACATAACAAATAAATCTGAAAAACTTGCCTCATTCGTAGTTCATTATCTACTCCATTCAGATCCATAATTTCTTCCTTCAAATGATAACCTACATCATAATAATTTAATATAATAATCATCATTTAAGCATATTAACAATAATTTATATATTAATATTATGATTAAATAATATTAATATATTTAATAATTTATTATTGTTAATAATATACGTATATTGTATGTTGTCTCATCCGAAACTAACCCATTCTCCAAAATGATTAAATGCTATTGTCACCTGCATTTCCTTATCAAATATGTAGCCTTCATCATGTCCCAAAATTATAGACCACTTACATACTAGTTATGATTATGAGCATCCACATTGCGATATACCCATTCACAACAAAAATAATAGATTTTTAATCACATCAAAATTTACTGTTTTATTTTCTCTTACCATTCGTTTTTGTGAAGTAATGATTTACTGAATGAGAATATTATATTACACAGGATACACCTTCACTATTGAAGATAGTAATTTTGAAGTAAGAATGTACTTTAAATTATACAACACTACTGTGACTTTGAATATATTTGGAATCCCATGGGGAAATCAAATCAACTTGTAGCTAATGTTTCTTCATCACATATAACAAGTTGGAGGCTATGTGTTTTCTTTGTATTTAATGTGTTATATATAAAGAATCTAAACGAAATGGACGTCTTCTTGTCTTTTGTATGGCCATGGTGTGTTGGTTGGCCTCTCTTAAATCGAGGCAGTTATATGAAAGTTTCTGCACTTTCAGTTACTTAACCAACTGTCATGATTTCCCATATGATTTAATCAAGATATTAAATGTTATTACATCTGAGCTTATCCCTATAAGTTGAAATAATTCGATCTCAAACGAAACCTCCGGACTTTGCAATTCTTCTTAATCAACCATATTCGGTATAAGCACAAACATAGAAGAACCAAATGAGATACATAGCTGACAAGGGAATCTATGTTACATGGTGTATAAGCACCAAAAGCACTATCTGTTTCTTGCGCCCAAATGCCATATGCCACAGGTCGGCAATACCAACTCAGTGGATAAAAACCATTTATAAAGGTTATATTATATTACATATATATAAAGGTTACCTTGCCCACAACATTAGCTAATTCACAAGTTTTAGCATAACAACCTCTTAGAGGTAAAATCTCAAACACCTTGAAGGCTTACTTTAAAATTCCAGATTTCATAAGCATTTAGATGGAGCTTAGCCAAAAATTTCATCCTTATTACTCCAATTAACATATATATAACCTCTCATCACATCAACAAAGCAATTCAATAGTATCTCAAATTCACGAGTTTAACAAGTATAAACTAAATTACCTCTTCGCTTGATGTTTTTACTTGAATCCTTGATTCAATTCTTGCTCCCAACTTGCTTTACTTGAATTCAATTTTTCCTTTGAACAACATTTTGCTTCACTTCTTCTTTAATTTCAATTGATAACCTCGATTCCTTAAGAACTTGATGGAGTTTTTTTTTAGCCCAATTTTCTGAATGCTTGTGTTTTGGGTAGTATGGAGATATAGAATCCAAGCAAAGAGAAAGAGGTATGGAACGGATGGAAAGCAGGGAACTGTTTCTTTTTTTTTTTCTTTTGGAACGAAATAGAAGAAGAGGAAGGGGAGTTTAATTCCTTAGTGTCTTTGTTAACCCAAAATGATGACACCTCCTGCTTAATCCTACCAACTCAGCATAATGCATTTTTATTTTATTTTATTTTTTTATTCTCAGCACCATGCCTTAATTTTTTTTTTTTTATTCATAGCATGTTTACTTGGTTCTATAGGCTTAGCATATGTGGCTTGTTTTAACTTCTAGCACCAATACATATATGTATACTATATATATATATATATATATATATATATATATATATTATACTACCAATACCCACATAAAGATAATTTAGGTATTTTAATTGCATGGAATTACAATATTAATCAAAATCGGACATTATACCTTTATAATCATGTATAAAAATCATCCCACTAATTATAGAATTAATTCATAATTAATTTTACACTCTTTGTGTAAGGAACGTTACATTAAATAGTAACTTATTCAATGTATACAATTATTGTTGTATAATTAATTTAAATCAAAATTGCTTCTTCTTCCCATAAATTGTTCCAAAATAATTTATTTAATCTATACATTTCATTATAAATTAAATATTAATTTAATTTACTCATTTGACACCAATATCCAATTACATATATATTGGTCAATTACCTCATATTCTCAATTCACATCCATCTAGTATAACAATAAATATTATACCATTATATGTTACATTATAGTAACATAATTCTCATTATCAACTAATTAAAAGAAAATAGCTTTCTTTACTCACAAAATTTCAAATAATAAACTAGTTACTTCATTCCATGTTTAATTCTTATTTATTTGGGATAATATAATATATTAAGCCATTACATAAGTATATTACATTTATATGTAATATATTAAAATAATGAGTTTAATTAACTCAAACTAACTAATTCAATAGTTAAATTAACTATTAACTTTTTTTTTGTTCCAAACATATGTATATATATTTCACCCAATAAAATGGAGGTTATTAAATATATTTAATACCACCAATTTATAATATTAAAATAATTTAATATTATAAATTATTTTAATAATTTCCTTCATCATAAACTATACTCATCTCATTTCTTCTTAATAAATTGATTCTACAATTTATTTACATGAAATAATAAATATATAATAATAATAAATTTTTGTTATTCACAAAAATCACATATTGCAAAGCACGTATTGACTTTACAATATAATATCACATCACATACCACCAAATAAGAATTTTAATATTTTTCTAAAAATTCGGGTCATCACACTTCAGGCTCCCAATAGTCTCTTCGAGGGTGATAAACCCATCGGCCCGACTGTATGCCTCTGACAAGTCTCCGGGGGTTAAGGATGAGATCTTTTACCAACTTCTTGGATTTCACAAGGTCTAACCCCGTAGTAAAGAACCCCACCGTCTGCTGCACATTCAGATCGGTCACAGTACCAACTAATTCCCTAAATTTCTTCACATACTGGCCGAGCCTTTCTTTGAAACGCTGTCTGACTTGCATCAAAGAAGTTGTCAGCTTCCCCCTATGCTTATTACTTTCGAACCGTGAATGAAACTTGTCACATAACTGTTCCCATGAACTAATGGAGTTCGGACTCAAAGACGCCATCCATTCCCGAGCCCCATGCTTCAACGTAGTGACAAACATGTGACATTTGGTGGCATCGGGATGGTCGTAATAATCCATGATCTGATTATACGCATGAGTGTGGTCATATGGATATCCAGTGCCATCATAAGTCTCCAACGGGGGCATATTCTTTGACTTGTTAGCTTTTACCTGCTTTATCTCTGGAGTAAAAGGTGACTTCGCATTGTTCGGGAGTTCCCTTGTCTAATCAAACGTTGCCAACCTCTGTTCTACCTCCTTCAACCTTTTGGTTAGAGCATTAGTCCCACTCTCCCGAAGAGTCGGCTCGAGCTTGACTCTCGGATTATCCCTGAAGCTGCTCCGACGCCTGCCCCAGTCTGGTGTGCGGCTCCTCGGCCTTCTATTATCCCGCGAGCGGCTATTATGCCTCCTGCAAATCAGAGATTGCTTCTTGGCCTGCTTAAGTCCTACGAGGGATTTTGGTGCCTATTGCAGATCGGGTAGCGGCTCTTCGGCCTGCTCCGATCCTACGAACGGCTTCGGTGCCTGCTGCGGACTGGTGTGCGGCTCTTCGGCCTGCCATTGTCCTGCGAGCGGCTTTGGTTCTTGCTGCGAACTGGGGTGCGGCTCTTCGTCCTACCATTGTGCTGCGAGTGGCTTCGGTGCCTGCTGCGGACTGGGGTGGGGCTCTTCGGCCTGCTATTTTCTCGTCGAGAACCATCCGGACGACGTGTCCTGGCTCGGTCTCCTGAGGAATCTCCCTGACACCGATGATGACCGGAGGAAACATCTTCTCCGTGTAACAAGGACGCTAAGTGCTCGTCCAACTTCATTTGTTGAAGGCGTAGGGCCTCCATAGCATATTTGTTCTGCTGCATCTTTCTAGCCAGGATCAACTCCCTCTTGTCTTGGCCCTCATCTGGCCTAGAATTTTGGTTATCAGTTCCATCGTCATGGCCGCCCATCCTCCGTGAGATGGAGAACAGTTTTTTTTGACAATCGCCGTTCGGTGGCCAAATTGGCCCACCGAGCGACTTTGGCCCACCTATCTTTTACCAAGCCTCTGGGTTGAGACCGGTCAACCGCAGAATCACTGTGTACCGAGACCGCTTTTCTCTTATTTGACACCATGATTCGTGATCAAATATAACTGAGTGATTGTATATTATGTTGTATTAAGGCCCTCCTTCTAGCGCCAATGTTAACGCCAAGATTCTGCCGCACGTCCAATCAACAAAATACGCGCCAAATTCTGCACAAGAACGAAACCACACTCAAGAGCCTGGCGGTTTGGGCCACCGGGGGATAGCTCCGGTGTGAAAATAAGTACAGGTTGTTCAAGGTATTAACAATGGAGGTTTAGCACTTTAGTAAGCAAATAGTCATTACCTTTAAATTTAAGATTTAGCCTTGTATTTATAGACGCTCACATCACCTTCACCAACCGGTCCCCTAATAGTAATAAGACTCATAATCATGGTAATTACCTATTATGGGATAAAACTCAATCTCCTTAAAGAAAAGAAGTCAGATATATCCTGACACCTTCCTAAAGAGTTGGAAATTAAATATAGCTGGAATTCTTTAATAATCTCCCATCACCCAAACAGATCCCTAAATGGAAACATTTCTCCACGTGGACTACGACCCACAATATCCATTGGGCCCGAGTGAACCTATCCCAACAATCACTTTCCACCAATAGATTTTTAAAACTACACTCTCTAGAGAAGCATAAGGAAGAACGTATAATTTTTTATTTTTTTTTGAAAGCCTCATTTTTTTTTGGGGAATTCAATATAATTTTATAATCAAGTACATTAAAATATTATTAATATCAAGAATCAAGCAAACTCCACTCACTAAAGGAGAAAGAAATAAACTCACAACTAAACAAACCTCACATAAGGAAGAAACAAGTTTCTCATAACGACTTCTCATGCCATAACGAAAGAAATAAATTCACTTAAGTGAGAATCAAACTTAAAACCTAAAGATCACAACATCTGAGTCTTAACCACTGGGCTAAAACAAATGTCAAACCCACAACTTACATACAGATAGGTGAACCACTCCCAATCCTTGATGCAGACATTACAAGAGCAAGACTGGCTCCAATACTGTGGATGTGAATGTAAGGTAAGACGGTGATCTTGGTGCCTTGGATATTCAAGTTTTTGGGCAATTCTGCACATGTTTTGTGTAGAAAGAAATTGTCACAATCACCTTGGGTTCTATTATCACTAGTATTACTAGTGCTGCAACTATATGCTGATTCACCTATGAGTATTAATTTATTGCACCCACGACAATTAACATCCTCTTGAGCATGATCCTTGTTTAGGATCAATGGATGCTCATGGCTGAAGTGTTTCAGTTGCTCCATCTCAATATGTGAGTACATGTAAAATTAAGACAAGGAGATAGAGAGAAGAGGATTACAATTGGCAAGACTGTCGTGTGAAAATTTTAACACCTAGACCTATGGGTGCACAACAGGCCAACACGGCTTGGTCCAGCCCGAGCCTGCCAGGCTTTAGCCGTTGACCAGGCTAGGCTTTGACTTTGGGCCTGCAGGCTAGGCCAGGCTAGGCTTGGCAATGGAAAAGATGATATGTTGAGGCCTGCAGGTCAGGCCAGGCCAGGCTTGGCGATGGAAGAGATGGTCTGCTGAGGCCTGCGGAGAATAACATGCTGGTCCAACCGAGCACTTTTTTTTTATAAAAAAAATGTAATATTAGAAAAAAAAAAGACTAATTCTAATTTTCCAAGAACGAATTGAAGGAATATCAATAATCTTTGGGGCTAATTGATGATCAATTTTCAAAATTTCACCGTCAATTCGTGACGTATCTTCATGAATTTACACCCAGTGCTCCGTAGAACTTTCAAACAAAAGCCCCAATTTTTATAGAGAGAACGATGGAGAAATTGAGGTAATCGAGGAGCAAGGAAAAGCCCTGAGAGAGATAAAGATTGATAGCGGAAGAAATAATGAGATCTCAAACAGACAAACATACTCTAAACAAATATAATTATATGAAGTATGAACCCTCAAAGTCAAAGTCTCAAAGATAATATTATTATTAATAGCCATAATAGGTTTATTGTTTACTGATTTGTGTTGCTCACTTAGGTTAGGTAGTAAACTAGTAAAGTATCACATGTTTTCAAGTAGTAAAGTAGTAAAGGTGCGTGAGCCTTCCTTCATTTATTTATTTTTTAATTAAGTTGATGGCTTTGTTATTTATGCCAACATGTTTGGTGCATATTTTATAGCTTTTGCATGTGACTTGGGAGTTCGGAATTGCGCCTTGGGCAGTGAGCTCAAGTAGTCTTTTGTGACTTTGGAATAGCTCTTGCACATTTTTAAGTTGTAACCATTGAGTGTCTTTTGCTTTTTTTTAATCGCTAAGACGTGGACGCGTGGTGTTAAGTTTTGGAAGACAACATTTTAACTGGACAACAACTAACACGTAACAAGTTAGCACGCATGCCAGGCTAGTTGCGCCGGACCAGGCCAAGTCCAGGCCGGATTCAGGTCATAGGCCAGGTCAGGCCAGACTTTGGGACAGGTCGGGCCAGGCCAGATTTTTGTACTAAAATGACGGTCTTTTTAAGCCTTTCAGACCGGACCAGGCCAAACCAGGCTTTGACCAGGTCGAATTTTGACCGGGCCAGGCCCAGGCCGGACCAAGGCCAGACCGCGGGCCTCAGGCCTTTTGTGCATCTCTACCTAGACCTCATCATATAAAGCAAAGTCTACTACCAAGTCTTTGTACATATATGCATACAGGATAAAGAGCACACATCTTAAACACAAAAAGATGGTTTGAAAAATGATACTATGTAATTAGACTACGTTTTTGTTAATTGTATTGTATAATCCGTCAATACTTATTATAAAATAAATTTTTAATTAAAACAATAATGTTTTGATGACAAAAGATGCTTCTTACATTATATGCTTCCTTTTTAGTGAATAACTAGCTATGAATTTAAAAGAACATTAACAGCCCATTGATCAAACAACCAAAAATTACAACTAAAAGAATGCAATGGTTCACTCATCATCACTAGCGTTAGAACATATTACAAATTTGAAGAGCACACATTTATGTACAAATTAAGACTTAGTAATTAAGTGTATATGATTATACATAACAATTACTGTCCCAATGCCAATATCCCCAGTACCACAACTGCCACACGAGGCTCTCTTCATTTTATTACTGCAAATATAAAAAGAGTTGGTGCCTATGATTATTGGTTTATTGCACCCATAACACACAATATTTGCTTGACTATGATGATCCTCCTTGAGGATCAATGGATGCTCATCGCTGAAGTGTTTCATTTGCTGCATCTCAATATATATATATATATATATATATATATATGTATGTATATGTGTGTGTGTGTGTGTTTGTGTGTGTGTGTGTGAAAGGGAAAGAGAGAGAGATGAAAATTGGGAAGTTGGAATGGAATAGCAAAGTCTACTATCTAGTCTTTGTTTATGTTCTTAAAATATATTACAAAAATTTAATATAAAATATTTTTCCTGCTTGATCATGTCAATAGAAATTTTTTTTTTTTTTTAAAAAATGGTCCACTTTGCTTATACATTGAAACCACTAATAATACAATATTGAAATACGAAATGAGATGCCATTTATTAAATAGCTTTGATTCCAATAGTTCCCGATGTCTTTGATTTAACGGTACTATATTTGATTGGAGTCACCTTTATGTTTACACCAACTGATTACTTTTATTATAGATGCATTCCAACCCTAATTACTTATCCAAACAAGGTGTACTATTTTTGTTAATTTGTTATTTGAATAATATGACAAAAGAATCTTATAAGAAGTTGTGTTAACGCAAAGATTTCGTCACGCGTCCAATCACTAAGTATGCGTCAAATCCTGTACAGACACGTGAACACAATGAGAGAGCTGACAGCCTGGGCTGCCAGAAGATAGCTCCGATGTGAGAATAAATACATCCTCTCAAGGAATTAACAATTGAGACTTATAGTTTTAGTGCTCAGAAGGCTATTACTTGTAAACTAGGGTATAGTCTTGTATTTATAGATGATCACACCTCCTTTATCGTCCTGTCCCCGAATTATAATAGGACTCCTTATCATAGTAGTTACCATGATAGGATAGAAATCAATCTCCTTAAAGAAAGGAAGTCGGATATAATCCTGACTATTTCCTTAAGAACTAGAGTTTAAATACAGTTAGGATAATAAATTCCTTAACTGTCAAACATCTAAACAAAATATACCTCCATATGGGATAAGGCCCACCAAATCCACTGGACCCAATAAATCAAGTCCCAAACAACACCTTTTCTCGTCGCACGTGCCACCCGACCCCATCATCATAAGGGGTGCCGAATTTAGGGAACGTGGGAAATCGAGAAGATAGTCTTTATCAAAACCCTTTCCCTACAAATTAAACCGCCATTTTCAAAAGAAGCTACCCCTGCAATCCTTTCCTCTGAAATCTCCATCGTCGTCACACTTCCAGTCAACTACTCATTCCGATCATCTAATCCGCCTTATAGCGCGATCATTCACTAATGTCAGACACCAACACTCTAGTTAACTCCCCCAACGATTAAACTCTCATTCCTGTCGACACTATCGATTTGATCCCTGTTGACATCCCTATAACATCACCGAGCACCACAACATCCAAACAAATCCCCTCAACTTTAAATAACCCTGCTCCACCACTAGCCCCTACTGAGATCAACGAAATGAGGATCCGAAAACACTACTCGTCCACAAAAGCCTTTACACACATAAATACCCCATCTGCCATTCAACCCCATCAACTAGCCCAAATTCGCTAATTATTCAAAATCCCAGACCAATACGAGCTTCGAATTCCCTAACCCTCCGAGAGAATGTACTAGTGTCCGAATAGAGAATGGGTCGCCGTCCCCCTCTGAGCTCTGAAATTTGGGGTTCAGTTCCCTCTCCACGAGTTCATCTCCTCTTTTCTTAGCCTTGTAGGTGTCGGATTCGCCCAACTGGTGTCGAACTCCTACATTCACCTGATAAGTTTCATCGCCTTCTGCCATGAATACAATATTACACCCGTGTTAAACTTCTTCTTCATCCTATACAGCCTTGGTCGAAAAAGGGAACCTAGTCTCCGACAACTCAACAAACAGCCAGACAAATCAACCTACATTAAAAAACCCCTCGAGCAGCAAGGGGTGGCACTCCCAATGGATCTTCATGAAGGGAACCGACCTCAACCTCCTACCGAACTGGGCAACTCCCGAAGACCCCATCCTTAAAGTATCACACCCGAAACCAAACCACCAAAGCCAAACAACACGCTGATGAACACTAATGACAAATAACAATTCTCCAAGAAGAATACACCTCCCTCGACCAACATCATGAAAGTCTGCTAAAAGAAAGAAGCGTGCTGAAGAAAAATGACGAAGAGCAGAAATGCACCATCCTGCACCTTCAGTGTCGGGTGAGTGATATGCACTCCCGAATGATGAAACTGATGAAGGCTGGAGAAGCTACAGAAGGAGTACAATGAGCTAAAAAGTCAAGGCCTTCTGATAACTGAAACGGTTAAGCAACAGAACATCGTAGAATATAAAGAATCTCCTAACTTAACCGAGAAGATTATTCTCTAATTTTCTGAAGGCTATCAAGACCACAAGGAAAAGATAACAGCAAAGATGATACCAGCCGACCTTGATACCGAAATTCTTGACTCTTCATCCGACGAATTCGAAGATGAAGACAACCCTCCACCAACCACTTAACAACTGACTTGATTGTAATTTGTCATTTTTTATGTAATGAATAATCCTTGTAATTTAAATAAAATGATACCATCTTTTGTAAAAAATGAATCGACTGCATTTATTAATAAATAAATGAAGTTACATTGTTGAAAATAAAGAACTACATAGCTTACTGATAATATTTCCTAAGTTCTAAGCGTGTCATGTGTTTTTAATTTAGGTCTCGTCCATTACTCGAAGCCAGTAAGTTTTTGGCTTCGACACTTCAACTATGTCATAAGGTCCCTCTCAATTCAGCATAAACTTGTCTGTGTTCTGGGTAAATGTTTCTGCCTCCCGAAACACTAAGTCTCCAGCATCAAATCTCCTTTGGTTGACCCTTCGATTATAATGTTAAGCTGTTCTCTTTTAGTAGATTGTTAACCTTACCAAATCCGACTCCCGAACCTCCTCTAATAGGTCTAGGTTGAGGCGTAAGCCTTCGTCGTTATATATCTCTTTATACTGACTAACCTGAAGCAAAGGAGACCCGCTTCCCACTAGAACAAGAGTATCGGTTCCATACGTCAATCTAAATGGCGAATCACCTGTCGTGGTCCTCAGAGTCGTCCGATAAGCCCATAAAACACTAAGTAACTCCTCAGGCCACCGACCCTTAACTTCATCTAACCTTCTTTTGATTCCATTGAGTAAGGTTTGATTCGTTACTTAAACTTGCCCGTTTGACTAAGGATATGCAACCGAAGTCCTCCGATGTTAATGTTCAAGTATGATAGGAACTCCTCAAATTTAACTCCCACGAATTGCCGACCATTATCTGACATTAGCACCATAGGGAAGCCAAACCGAAATACCACAAATTCTTTGAAAAACTTTAGACATTCCTGTTCTGAGATCATCCGAAGAGGTTTGGCCTCTACCCAATTAGTTATGTAGTCTATGGCCACTATCACAAAGCTGACCTGACCCTTGGCCTTCGGTAACGAACCCAAAATATTGATCCTCTAAACTGCAAACAGGATAGGGGATAACACCGATGACAATTCCTCGGGTGGCTGATGCAGGATAGGACTATTCAATTGACACTTGTGACACTTCTTCACATAATCATTCGCTTCTTGGAAAATGGTCGGCCAATAATAACCCTGTCTTAAAATCTTATAAGCCAATGCCTTTGCACCCATATGATCCCCACAGATCCCTTCATGTACTTCCTAAAGAACATAGTCAGCTTTAAAAGGCGTCAGACATTTAAGTAGTGGGGATGAGAAGGCCCGCCGATACAAATCCCTGTCAAATTAAGATGAAATACGAACTCTGGTGCTTTATCTTTTTAGCCAAAATCCGATGCAAATTCAAAATACTATCACTGAGATAAGCTATATAAGGCATAAGCTAACAATCTAACCGATTAATTACAGCGACCTCTAACCTCTGAACACTTGGGGTATCTAAAACCTCCAAGTATACCGACCCATTGAAGGAGCTCGCCTCTGTCATGGCTAATCTAGCTAAGGCATCGAGCACTGTGTTATCCGATCGATCCACTTCCATAAAATTGCACGAACGGAAGTAGTGAAACCGATCCTTAACCTTGACCAAGTACTTCACCATCTTTGTCCCCCGTACCTCATACTCCCCGGATATCTGCTTGACAACCAATTGGGAATCACTAAAGATTGCCAAATGTTGAACTTCCAAACGCAATCTGGCCAAAATCGCTTCATATTCCGCTTCGTTGGTAATCTCTTTGAACCGAAAGCGAATGGCCTGCTAGACCTTGAACCCTTCTTAACTTGTCGAAATCATCCTAGCTCTGCTGACATCCGAAATCGAGGACCCATCCACGTAAAGAGTCCATAAAGGTCGAACTAGTTGAACATCTGAAACCGAGCCCACAACTACATTCAATGAATCGGGTTCAGATAATGAAAATTTCACCATAAAGTCGGCCAAAGATCGTCGTCCGAGGGTGGTACTCCAAAATAAACTGGGTCAACTCCATTACCCACGCAATGAGCCGACCTGAGACGTCTGGTTTATACAACACCTTTTTCAAAGGTTAGTCCGTATACACCACCACCAGCCGACCCTAGAAATGGTGCCGAAGTTTCCTGTTAGTTATTATCAACGCATAGGCGAACTTTTCCAAATTCGGATATCTTATCTCTGCATCCCAAAGGGCATGACTGACATAATATACGGGGAATTACTTTTCTCCCGCCTTACAAATCAGAACCGCCTCGACTGCCAATGAGCTCGCCACCAGATATAAGTAGAGGGGTTCCTTTGTAATCGACTTCATCAATAAAGGCGCCGAAGACAAATATTTCTTGATCTCCTGAAAAGCATCTCCACACTTTGAAGTTCACTGGAAAGTCTTCTCATTTTTTGTCCCTCTCAGAGTGTTAAAGAAAGGGAGGCATCTTTCTGCAGATTTTGACATAGATCTCTGAAGCGTTGCAATCTGACCCATTAACCTCTGCACATCCTTAAACGTCTTCGGAGACCTCATATCCACAATAGCTTTGATTTTCTCAAGATTCGCTTCGATCCCCTTCTTGATTACCATATATCCCCAAAACTTCCCTGACCTGAGACCGAAGCTGCATTTGGTCGAGTCAGGTGGATCTTATGATCTATGATGGTTTGGAAACAATCTTTCAGGTCATCCAAATGGCCCCAAACGGAAGTGTTTTGATGATCATATCATCTACGTAAACCTCCATACTCCTCCCTAACTGCTTATAGAACATATAGTTCATCATCCTCTAATATGTGGTCCTAGTGTTGAGCAATCCGAATGTCATCTTCTTATACGCATAGATTGCCCGATGGGTGATGAAGGTCGTCTTCGAGGTGTCCTTTTTACACATTAAAACCTGATGGTAACCCGAGAAGGCGTCCATAAAGCTCAACATCAGAAACCCTAAAGTCGCATCAATTAATTGTTCAATATATGGTAGGGATAGAAATCCTTTGAACACGCCTTGTTCAGATCTGTGTAATCAATGCATACCCTCCACTTGCCGTTTTATTTTTGGACCAATATCACGTTTGCCAACCACTCAGGATAATCGATTTCAAAAATAAAATTCGCCGCCAGTAACTTCACTATTTCTTCGTCAATAATCGTTTGCCTTTCTGGGACAAAAATTCTTTTTTTTGTCGAATAGTCTTCTTCGTTGGATCCACACACATTTTATGCACTGCAATGAACTCATTAATCATCGACATATCACTGGGCTCCTAGGCAAAGATATATGTATAGACATGCAACAATTATATTAAGCTCGTTTTGAAGGGCTCCTTTAGTGCTGACCCGATCTTTACAATCTTCTCATTCTTTCCCGGAACCAACTCAACGTCTTTTGTCTCTTTGGCAGGTAAGGCAAGAGGTTCTATACTTCCCTCAGTGAAAGGCTCCACCTCAATTACCATAGTCTGCCTCTGTTTGCTAACCCCAATGCCTGATGAGATCAAAGTATTCCTGTAACACTTTCGGGCTAAGTCCAGATCCCCTCTGACTTTGTCGACCCCATTCAGCGTCGGGAACTTAATCTTGAAGTGTGGAATTGACATCACTACCCGAAGAGCCGTTAATGTCGGCCTGCCAATAATAATTGTATGCTGAATCCACTTGTACCATAAAGAACTTAACTAATACTTCGACCTGTTGAGGGGTTATTCCAAAAATGACTAGCAGTTCAACTGTCCCCTGAAACATGCTGGCCTACTTCTAGCTTGCGACCTTCCAAGTCCAACCTCTGATACGCATAAATGTATAAAATGTCGACGGAAGACCCGTTGTCGATCATCATTCTTTTCATATCTACCGGCCCAACCTGAGCCGTTATCACCGAGGTTCCCTCAAGCCGCTCGACCGGATCGAACGGGTAGTCCTCATCTATGAAGGAAATAACCGCGCCTGGGTAAGCCCGTTCCCTCCTAGCGGGTTGCTCAGATACTGAAAGTATTGCATCAAGGCCAGCTTTGTGCTTCTTTCCAGCTACTTTCCCATGCGACCCTCCAATTATAACATCCACCACTCTTCGGATTGGTGGACCCTAATTTAGCTGCTGATCCCCTGGTTGTTCAGGAACCGTAACTTCTTGCCTTCCCGATCCTGTTCTTTGTCGACCCGCAACGTACTGTGCCAATTCACCACTTTGGACGTTTTTCTCTACCATATTTTTCAGATTGTGTCTGTCTTCGGTAGAATGTCCGGAAGTCTGGTGATAATTGCAATACCTGATGAATGGATTTTATGCCTACGAATCAGGTATTGTTAAACCTAATTATTGCTATTTTTAAGTGTCTTTAGTATTATTTTATTTGTTTTTGTGTTTGTTTATTGTAGGATGGAGCAAGAGGGGCATAAGAGTCATTTTGGTGGATAAAAGAATTAAAAAGGATTAAAAATTGGGTTGAATGGCATTTTTTTGTAATTACTTGGTCCTGGTCAAGCGCCTTAGGATTTGAACTAGGATGAGCGCTCTAGTACGAAATTGGGTGTTTTTTGTGCGGCTGAGATGGAATTTTAAAGCCAATCAGGAATAGGATCAAGGGTTTTGACTAATATAAGAGGAGAAGACTTCAGCACAGTACTAACAAAAGTTTTGCAGAGACAAAAAGAGGAGAACAAGAAGAAAGATTGCAAGGGCTGGAGATCAAGAAGAAGAATAGGAGCAACCAAAGAGTTTTTTCTATTCTCTTTTAAATCTTTGATTCTTGTAATTATTTGGGATGTTTAATTTTATGACTTGGATGATGTTTCCTTTCATTGTTATGAACTAAATTCAAATTAAGATTACAACGGAACTTGGTATGAATTTTAAATTGATGCTTCTTATTTAATATAAGTTAGTTTTCATTGAATCAATTATTATATCTTGTGCTTGTTGAATGATTGCTTGGCCAACAGTTATTGGGATAATCTATATAAAATTGGAAAATGGAATATAGATTTAAATCTGGATATAATAGCATTTGTTCATATAATCTATATAGGATTAATATGATTAGCATGAAGGATAGGAATATACCTGCATGTCTTTTGTAACCATTGATAGAACTTGTGCTTAGAAATCCTAATTAAGTTGATTCACATAGGAATATAGTGAGTTAATTGATTAGGGTGTTCCTTATAATTCTATTGCTTAATTGCTAGATTTTTGAGGATTTGTTTACGTATCATTCGAAAGAAGTGCGTAAATTCCTGGGAAGAGTTCTTGGTTATTGATTCATGTTAACTATCTGTACTAAATAGTCAGTAAATTGATTTAAATGAAATACCAAGAGAAGTTATAATCTTAACTCATTAGATCTGTGAATTGCTCTTGAGAACATTCTTTATTAGTTAATTTTAGTCATTTTCATTCTTCAACCTAAAACCAAGAATCAGAAATTAAATAGGATTAATTAAATTATTTTTGGTAATTGATAGATATTAAGTTACTTCCTCGTGGGAATAATATCATTGCTTGCCGAATATTATAAACGAACGTGTATACTTACGTGTTAAGTGCTATTTAGAAATTAGGCAATAAGTTTTTGGCCCCGTTGCCGGGGAACTTTAATTTAATATTTTGTTATTATTAAATTCGATAGAGTTAATCCTAATTTAAACGGTTATTTTTTTGCTATTTGTAGGCGCATTTTTCTCGTGTATACAAACGTGATCGAAACAGCCAGAGCTTGAACCCTACGAGGATGATATTGAAAAGCGGTTAAAGCGGTTGCGTAAGTGGGTTAAAGAAACACGAGAAACAATAGAGAACCAAGATCAAATGGCTGAACAGGAGCAAAAATTATTGCGGGATTATGCTATGCCGCAAGTTACCGAAATTCAGTCGAGTATCACGAGGCCTGCTATTACTGCTGCTAGTTTCGAGATAAAACCTGGAACAATATAGATGATTTAGAATTCCGTGCTATTTGGAGGGTTGCCAAATGTTGACCCAAACTATCATTTGGTTAGTTTCATGGAAATTTGTGATACGTTCAAATATCAAGGAGTGACAGAAGATGCTATAAGACTCAGGTTGTTCCCATTCACCCTCAGAGATAAAGCTAAGAGTTGGCTTCATTCACTTCCTCCAGGTTCAATTACCATATGGAATGACTTAGCTCAGAAGTTTCTCGCAAAGTTTTTCCCACCTGCAAATACAGTAAAAATGCGGATTGACTAAAAATCATTGTATGAAGCATGGGAAAGGTTTAAGGACTTGTTGAGACGATGCCCACATCATGGTGTAGCTAATTGGCTGCAAGTGCAAATCTTTTATAACGGGTTGAATAGTACAGTAAGGTCAAGTATTGATGTTGCAACAAGTGGAGCTCTTATGGCTAAGAATTGTGATGAGGCATATCAGTTGCTTGAGACAATGGCCGCTAACAACTACCAGTGGCCAACTACAAGATTGAATCACCCAAAGCTAGCTGGAATTTATGAAGTGGATGCAATAACAGCTTTATCAACCCAAGTGACAGCTCTAATTTCTGCTCTCACGAAGAAGATAGATTCACTTGGAATTCAGAGTGTTCAGAAAATGGAGACGGTATGTGAGTTATGTGCAGGGAATCACTTGAGTGACTAGTGTGCGATAAGTTTAGAATCAGCATAATTTGAGTCCAATTACAATCGACAACAGGGCAGCAATCCAAATAACTACAATTCCGGATGGAGGAATAATACAAATCCTTCTTGGAGCAACAATCAGCAACAACATCAAACTCCAAGACAAACATACCCACCGAGATTTCAGTCGTAGCAACATGCTTAACAACCTCATCAACTTGATAAAATATCTCAAATGGAAGAGTTGTTAGCAAGAATGGCGACTCAATTTGAAGTAACAACAAAGAACCAATCAGCAGCTATAAAGAATCTTGAGAATTAGATTGGGCAGATAGTTAGTGCTTTGAACAACCGACCTCAAGGGTCGTTATCGAGTGATACTGAGAAGAATCCAAGGAAAGATGGGAATGAACAGTGCAAAGCAGTTACACTCAGAAGTGGGAAGGAATTGGTTGCTCAGTCTGACGAACATAAAAAAATAAGTATTGAGAAGGAAGAAGAACTAGTGGTTGGAAATTCAGCAGACAAATCCGAGGGAAAAGTTTCAGAAAAACAAAAGGAAGAAAATTAGATGTCAGTTACACCACCTTTGCCATTCCCATAGAGATTTCAAAAGCAGAAGTTAGATAGACAGTTCTCAAAATTTTTAGAAGTATTCAAAAAGCTGTAGATCAACATCCCATTCGCAGATGCTTTAGAACAAATGCCCAGCTACGCTAAGTGCATGAAAGATATTCTGGCAAGAAAAAGGAAGTTAAAGGATTTTGAGACGGTAGCATTGACGGAGGAATGTAGTGCTATTCTACAAAGGAAGTTGCCACCAAAGTTGAAGGATCCAGGTAGCTTCACCATTCCGTGCACAATTGGAACTCAATTTTTTAGCCGATGTCTGTATGATTTGGGGGCTAGTATCAACCTTATGCGACTATCGGTCTATCAACAGCTTGGGTTGAAGGAATCTACACCAACAAATGTCACTTTGCAGGTTGCCGATAGATCGTTCACCTATCCAAAGAGAATAGTGGAAGATGTACTAGTAAAGATAGATAAATTTATATTCCCTGTGGATTTCATAGTCCTTGATTTTGAGGAAGATAGCAACATACCAATTATCCTTGGGCGCCCATTTTTAGCTACGGGGAGGACAATAATTGATGTACAGAAAGGAGAGTTAACAATGAGGGTCCAAGATGAAGAGGTAACTTTCAAAGTGTTTAAGGCTATGAAATTTCCGAAAGAAGAGGAAGAATGCTTCAGGGTTGACTTGATTGAGGGAGAGAGTAAGGAAGCATTTATCAAAGTAGTGAACAAAGATCCTCTAGAAGCGACACTGGTAAATGAAAACATGTTTGAAGACTTAGCTGTGTTAAAATTGGCCTAGATGTTAGATTCAGCTCCAAAGTTTACACAAGTCAGGCCAGGTTTTGAAACCTTGGAACACTTGGGAAAACCAGCAGATAAGGTCAAACCATCATTAGAAGAACCACCAATCTTAGAACTCAAGCCACTGCCTAACCATCTTCGGTATGCGTATCTGGGTTCGTCTTCTACTTTGCCAGTCATAATTTCTACTTCACTGGATGCAGTTCAGGAGGAACAATTATTAAGGGTACTGAGACAATACAAAATAACTCTTGGGTGGACTCTTGCAGATATCAAAGGAATAAGCCCATCAATTTGTATGCATAAGATCCTGCTGGAAGAGGAAGCAAAACCAATCGTTGAGCAACAAAGAAGACTTAACCCCATTATGAAGGAGGTAGTTAAAAAGGAAATCCTAAAGTGGTTGGATGCATGGATTATTTATCCCATATCTGATAGCTCATGGGTGAGTCCTGTTCAATGTGTGCCAAAGAAAGGGGGGATGACAGTAGTGGCGAATGAGAATAATGAATTGATCCCTACTCGAACAGTCACGGGTTGGCGAGTCTGTATGGATTATAGGAAGTTGATCAAGGTCACTCGGAAGGACCATTTTCCTTTGCCATTTATTGATCAGATGTTGGACAGGCTTGCAGGACACGGATATTATTGCCTTTTGGATGGTTACTCAGGTTACAATTAGATAGACATAGCACCCGAAGATCAGGAAAAAACGACATTTACATACCCTTATGGTACGTTTGCTTTTCGAAGAATGTCTTTTGGGTTATGCAATGCTCCTGCGATGTTTCAACGATGTATGATGGCCATCTTTTCTGATATGGTAGAACATAACCTCGAGGTATTTATGGACAATTTCTCAGTTTTTGGAGATTCATTTGATCATTGTTTGTACAATCTCACTCTCGTGCTCAAAAGGTGTATGGAGACAAACTTGATCTTGAATTGAGAAAAATGTCATTTTATGGTCCAAGAAGGGATAATTTTGGGTCATAAAGTTTCTGCAAACGGAATCGAGGTAGACAGAGTAAAGCTTGAAACCATTGAGAACCTTCCACCGCCATCTTCAGTTAAGGGTATTCGGAGTTTTTTGGGACATGCAGGGTTTTATAGAAGATTTATAAAAGATTTCTCCAAAATCACAAAACCATTATGTAGTCTTTTGGAGAAGGATGTTCCATTTAACTTTGATAAGACATGCCATGAAGCCTTTGAAGTGTTGAAAGAAAAGCTAATTACTGCACCTGTCATTGTAGCACCAGATTGGAGTAGTCCGTTTGAATTAATGTGCAACGCTAGCGAAGTAGAAATTATGCTAACAAGACATTATCGGATGCTCAGCTAAACTATTCAACCATGGAGAAGGAGCTATTGGCAGTGGTCTATACTTTTGATATATTATGTTTGTATCTGATTGGGACCAAGGTGATTGTGTTCACAGATCACTCGGCTATTAAATATTTGATAGCTAAGAAAGACACCAAGCCGAGATTGATTCGCTGGATACTATTGCTGCAGGAGTTTGATTTGGAGATCCGGGATCGAAAAGGGACAGAAAATCAAGTTGTTGATCACTTATCGCGGTTAAAGAATTCAGATTTGTATAAGGATTATAAAACAGTGATCAACGAGTTTTTTTCGGATGAGCAATTATTTACCGTACAATTGAAAACACCATGGTATGTAGATTTTGTACATTTCATCGTGGGTAAGGTGTTTCCGCCGGATTTGACAAGTTAGCAGAAAAAGAAATTTCTACATGACGTGAAGCACTACCTATGGGATGAGTCGTTCTTATTCAAGCAGTGTGCAGATCAATTAATAAGAAAATGTGTTCCCAAAGATGAAATGGAGAGTATCATACAGCATTGTCATGCATCTGACTATGGTGGACATTTTAGGGGAGAAAGAATAGCAGCCAAGGTATTACAATGTGGATTCTACTGGCCGACACTTTTTAAAGATGCCCATGTGTTCGTGTTAAAATGTGACAGATATCAAAGAGTTGGCAATATATCAAAGAGACACGAGATGCCACTTACCACGATTCTAGAGGTTGAAGTATTTGACGTGTGGGGCATCGACTTCATGGGGCCCTTCCCCTCATCTTTTAGCAATTCTTACATACTATTAGCACTAGATTATGTCTCAAAGTGGGTGGAAGCTGTAGCATAACCTACTAACGATGCTAAAGTGGTGGTGAAGTTCATTCGCAAGTATATCTTCTCTAGATTCAGAACTCCTCGTGCAATCATTAGTGACGAGGGCACGCACTTTTGTAATAAGCAGTTTTTAGCTATTCTTGCTAAATACGGAGTCACTCGTAAGGTAGAAACTGCTTACCATCCACAGACTAGCGGCCAAGCTGAGGTATCGAATCGTGAAGTTAAAAGAATTCTTGAGAAGGCGGTGAACCCTAGCCTGAAGGATTGGCAAGCAAGCTGGACGATGCATTATGGGCATATCGAACAGCTTATAAAACATCGATAGGGATGTCACCATACAGGCTGGTATATGGGAAAACATGTCATCTTCCAGTAGAATTGGAACATAATGCTTATTGGGTTATCCGTAAGTTAAATTTTGAGATGGCTGCGGCAGGAGAAAAACGCCTCTTGCAATTGAACCAAATGGATGAATTCAGACTTCAATCGTACGAGAATGCCAAGTTGTACAAGGAGAAGGTCAATAAATGGCATGATGGGAAAATCATAGACAGGAAGTTTGAACTGGGGCAAACTATGTTGCTATACAACTCGAGGCTAAAACTCTTCCCAGGAAAGCTTAAATCACGATGGTCTCGTCCATTCACTATTATCAAGGTTTTTCCTCATGGAGCTGTGGAAGTTGAAGAGCCAAAGTCGAAACGTATTTTCAAAGTCAATGGCCAGAGGTTGAAACACTACTATAGAGGTCACGTTGACCGTGGAAAGACATCTGTGAGCTTTGCTGATTAGAACAAAGAAACAATGTCGGGCTGAGGACGTAAAACTAAGCGCTATCTGGGAGGCAACCTAGAGTTTCAATTCCTGTTTTATCTTTAGTTCAATCACTATTGTTAGCCTCTATTTCATCTTAATCTAGTTTTATATAAAAAAAATTAAAAATAATTCTGCAACTAATCTTGGACTCTAGGTTTATTTGATTGCAGGTATTAGCATGAAGGGTCTGGAAAATTGGTTAAGTAAGCCTCCAGCGCTTAGGCGCTCAAGTTGAGCCTAGGATAAGTGCCCTAGGCGCTGCCTTGCAGTGTGCCAACAAATTCCCAGCGCTTTAAGCGCTCCTTCATATGCCTGACAAGCGCCTTAGGCGCTACACCAATTGACCGGACACTGTCACCAAGCGCCTACAACGCTCTCTCTTTCACAAGTCAAGCGCCTTAGGCGCTACACCAATTGGTCAGCTACTGCCACCAAGCGCCAAGAGCGCTCAGTCCTTAACAAAACCAAGCGCCTAGGCGCTCGACCTGCAATTTTGAAAAAAAAAAAAATTAAAAAAAACCTGGTCGGGCAACATTGAGCCATAAACCAAATCAATTTCCTTCTTCTTCTTCTATGTTACTCACACCGCCGCCTATCCATTCTCTTTTCCCATTAACGCCGCTTGAAGTTCCCCCCCCCCCCAAACCCAACATCAATCAATCCACATCCAATATCCGATCAATTACCGGTAAGCACCATAGTCCGTTACGGATGTCTCTCTCCATAGCCACGACTAGTTAAAGCTTCACTTACACTGGGATTTGGACCTGTGATACGAACTCTAATTGCCAGTAAATATACCATTGTAAGTCATTGAACACTTGGGAATTATTTACCATGTATTGAATTGCTAATATTTGGAGAAATTTCTTTGTTGTGATTGTGAACCCAATTGAGTTTGTGTTGGCTCAATTAGGTTTCGGTTAGTACTTACATTATTATCTTGCATTTGGGAATTGTTGTGGACTATACTGTGGCACGATTTGGATGCTTTAAGTTTGGGGGAAGTATACACAAAGGGGCTTTTCAAGTGTGGCATATCACATGTTCGATATATTGCCTCAAAGAAATTTTGCAGTTGTTTTGGGTCATTTCCTTTCTAAGTTGAGGGTAGCAGATTACAAGCTTAGTTACGTGTGGCGCCCAAACGACATAGAGGGGAAAGTTCAGGAACTTCCAGCAAGTATGACAAGAAGAGATTTATTAGTCCTCAGGCATTCTATCGATATCAAAATTGGTCATCTGGGAAATCTTTAATTCCTGAACGAGGCTTGCTACCAAATGAGCGGGAAGATGGAGAAATAGCTTACATGATACGAAGCCGTAAGTGGATGGCATTTACAGCACAACCTGAGCCAGCAGCGATTAATATTGTACGGGAATTTTATTCAAATGCTAAAAAAGCCGCTGGAAATTCTGTGATGGTTCGTGGTAAAGCAGTAAATGTTGGGCCAAAGGCGATCAATGCTTACTACGGCTTGCAAAAGATCCATGGCAATGGGTATACAAACTATATGAAACAGGACTTGGATTACAGTGAGATAATTGCAGCCCTTTGTGAGCCTCGGACTGAATGGAAATTGACAGACCGGTAGGAGGCAGTTCACTTCCCTTCGTCTAAACTGAGCAGATATGGAAAAACTTGGCATGCATTTATTTGTGCTAAATTGATGTCGTGTTGTCATATGAGTGATGTTATTAATCAGCGGGTCGCTCTACTGTTTTGCATAGCCAAAGAAAAAATGGTAGACGTTGGGGAAGTCATACATGAATATATTGTGCGTGAACTTGAGGGGAGCACTTCAGGTGGGCTGCCTCACCCATCGTTGATTACAGAGTTATGTCGCCAGGCTGGGGTATAGTGAGATAAAGATGAAGCAATGCAGTCCCCATTAACCCCGATTGATTACTCTGTGATGGTGCGGTATAAGGTATGGGCTGGGGGCGAATCACACCCAAGGGGCTTGGGATTTATTATTCCACAAGAGCAGTCGTAGGATCAACCTATTAAATAACCTACTAATGCTGAGGATCCGGTTCAGCCGCCCAATTTCGTTGAGACTATTTGTCAAGATTTAAGGCATCATACTAGACGAATTGACTTGGTGGCTGCATAGATACATCGGGGATTTGATCGCATGAACTGTCAGCAAAGTAGTCTTGCTCAACGTCAAGTGGAAATTTATGCGTACAACGTCAACTATGCTACAGCGTTGACAAAAATGTTTGTCAGGATGAATCCAGCAGCGGGACCGTATCAATTTCCACCACCTTCTCCTCTCTCTAGTTATCCACCTCCAGACTTACCCTCTGACAATGATGGTGATGACGACGATGACGATGCTGAAGATGCAGAGTAGCATTATAGTCAGGGGAGTCCTCTGTTTTTTAATCTTCTATTCTTTTACAATGAGGACATTGTTTAATTCAGTTTGGGGGTGGTATCATTTTTGTTTTTTTTGTGCATATAGTTGGCATTATTTTTGTGCATATACAATGTTTAGCATCGTTGTGTTTACTTATGTTAATTAGGCATAGTGTACTTTAGTGTTTATATGCATGATAGTGTTAATTCGTGAATGTTTTTAGGTTGTGCTAAGCATTTAGTTGCATGAATCAATTATGAATGACATGGTTATCTCATTTTGGCCAATGATAAGAACTTTAATAAGATTGAAAGCTATTGTAGAGTACTGATTTGAACGGTGAGGTCAGTTATGCTTGTCTGAAATTTATGTTCATAAGGGAAGCACATAGTTGACTATTTGATCAATTTGATTTAAATCCTTTTATAATCTGCTTCTGGTGAGAATTTCATAACAATAAGCAATAAAACCAGTAAACCATCTATGAAGATCCATAGTAAGCAAGAAAATGAGTTTAGGGGAATTTCATTAATTTTACAAAAAAAAATCAGAAAAGTTGAAAAAAAATGTGCATATTTATCTAACTTGACTAGTTTGGTTTCGTGGCCTTTGCTGCTTCGGTTATTAGATCCGTAGGGGTGTCTTAACACCTAGTGCCCTAAAGCCAACTGGCTTGGGAGTCACTGATTGAAAGCTCGATACAGGGGTAGCTTTGAAAAACCTAAGGAAACCAGACATTGCACATGTCGAGTTTAAAAGCGAGATGGAGCGTAAAACGCACTCGCCAAATAATAAAGTATATGGTAATACCCCTTGTGCTTAGTGATTGCTTACTTGAGTCGGATTAGTTGGTTAGCTGGTCGAGTAGTGGTGTACAAATGGATTTCTTTCTAAGAAGTTGATTATATAAGTGATATGGGTGTGATTGATTATTATAGTTGATTCACATACACACAACATGGATGATGACAAGTGTAGTTTGGCTAATCAGTTAAGTTGGGAACTTTACATGGTTAATGTTTGTTACGTGGATATTTGAGGCATGATGTTGAGTGCTATGTTGTTTTGGTTAATTGATTCGTAGGCATTGTAGTTAGGTTGCATTTTGCATCATTGCATTACTTGGGGCAAGCAATTAGTTAAGTTTGGGGGTATTTGATGAGTGAGTTTTATACCTACGAATCAGGTATTGTTAAACCTAATTATTGTTATTTTTAAGTGTTTGTAGTATTATTTTATTTATTTTTGTGTTTGTTTATTGTAGGATGGAGCAAGAGGGGCATAAGAGTCATTTTGGTGGATAAAAGAATTAAAAAGGATTAAAAATTGGGCTGAATGGCATTTTTGTAATTACTTGGTCCTGGTCAAGCGCCTTATGCGCTTGGATTTGACTTGGATGAGCGCTCTAGGCGCTCTAATACGAAATTAGGTGTTTTTTGTGCGGCTGAGATGGAATTTTGAAGCCAATCAGGAATAGGATCAAGGGTTTTTGACTAATATAAGAGGAGAAGACTTCAACACAGTACTAACAAGAGTTTTGCAGAGACAGAAAGAGTAGAACACGAAGAAAGATTGCAAGGGCTGGAGATCAAGAAGAAGAATAGGAGCAACCAAAGAGTTTTTTCTATTCTCTTTTAAATCTTTGATTCTTGTAATTATTTGGGATGTTTAATTTTATGACTTGGATGATGTTTCCTTTCATTGTTATGAACTAAATTCAAATTAAGATTGCAACGGAACTTGGTATGAATTTTAAATTGATGCTTCTTATTTAATATAAGTTAGTTTTCATTGAATCAATTATTATATCTTGTGCTTGTTGAATGATTGCTTGGCCAACAGTTATTGGGATAATCTATATAAAATTGGAATATAGATTTAGATCTGGATATAATAACATTTGTTCATATAATCTGAATAGGATTAATATGATTAGCATGAAGGATAGGAATATACCTGCATGTCTTTTATAACCATTGATAGAACTTGTACTTAGAAACCCTAATTAAGTTGATTCACATAGGAATATAGTGAGTTAATTGATTAGGGTGTTCCTTATAATTCTATTGCTTAATTGCTAGATTTTTGAGGATTTGTTTACGTATCATTCGGAAGAAGTGCGTAAATTCCTAGGAAGAGTTCTTGGTTATTGATTCATGTTAACTATATGTACTAAATAGTAAGTAAATTGATTTAAATGAAATACCAAGGGAAATTGTAATCTTAACTCATTAGATCTGTGAATTGCTCTTGAGAACATTCTTTATTAGTTAATTTTAGTCATTTTTCATTTTTCAACCTAAAACCAAGAATCAGAAATTAAATAGGATTAATTGAATTATTTTTGGTAATTGATAGATATTAAGTTACTTCCTCGTGGGAATGATATCCTTGCTTGCTGAATATTATAAACGAACACGTATACTTGCGTGTTAAGTGCTATTTAGAAATTAGGCAATAATACTGGTTGTGATTTCCCTTATACGACCTGGTATTTGTTGGGCAAGGTTAAAAATATGGCCTATCCCTAATCTCCTTAAGTATCTTCGCCCGATCAGTGTTGAAAGGCGTATAAACCTTATTCACGTTTCTATTCGGGAAGGGTGGTATACTTCTTCCCGAACCCCTACCATTGAGATTATGCCTCGGCTGGTTATCTAACTTAGGAGTGTTATTTTGGTCCCGGTCTTTTGACTTTTCCTCCTGTTGTGCATGAGACTTCAAACTTCTGATGGCTTCCTTGATTGTAATAAATTCCTCGGCCCGACTATAGGCCTCTGACAAATCCATTAGGGGATTGAGGATAATATCTTTCATTATCTGCACGTTTAGGTCAGTTATGGTGCCGACCGCCACCCTGAAATTCTCCACGTACTGGCTGAGGCTCCCATTGGACCGTTGTTTAACCTACATCAGGGACATCGTCAAATTTCCCCTCCGTTTGTTACTCCCGAATCTGGCATAAAACTTGTCACATAATTCTTGCCATGAACCAATCGAGTTCGAAATAAAGGACGTCATCCACTCCCGAGCCCCAAGCTTCAACGTGATGATGAACATGTGACATTTGGCAGCATCGGGATGATCATAGTAATCCATAATCTGGTTGTATGCGTGCATGTGGTCATATGGATCTCCCGAGCCATCGTATGTCTCTAATGGCAACATTTTCTTTGATTTATCAGCCTTTACCCGTTTTATCTCCGGGGTAATAGGCGACTTTGTATTGTTCAACAATTCCTTTGTCTGATCGGTTACCGCCAACTTCTGCTCTAACTCTGCCAATCTTTTCTTGAAGGAATCGGTCTCATCCTTCCGAGGGGATGACTTAACCCTGTCTCTTATATTTCTTAGAGAACCCATCCTCCTCTTGTATGTTGATCTCCCTCTCTCCAAAGAACTATCCATGGAGTGGCTCTGACGCATGCTCCAGTCTGGTAAGCGACTCTTCAGCCTACTTCTATCCTGCGAGCTGCTTCCATGACTCCTGGGGATCGGGGAGCGACTCTTCGGCCTACTCGTATCTTGCAGGGGGCTTATATGCCTACTGCAGGACGGGGAATGACTCTTCGGCCTGCTCCTGTCCTATGAGCGATTTATGTGCCTGCTGCAGATTGGGGAACGACTCTTCAACCTGCTCTTATCATGCGAGCAACTTCTATGCCTGTTGTGGGTCGGGGAGCGACTATTCTGCCTGCTCCTTATTTGTCCAGAACCGTCGAAACGATATGTCATGGGCCGGCTCTGAACTATGATCTCCCGGTCATGTGGTCTGCTTGAAGAAACCTCTTATTTGATTACGAATTTAGCCAACTGGGTATCAATCTGCTACTGTTGAAGGTGCAACGCCTCCATAACATCCTGGTTTTGTTGCTTGTTTCGATCCAGAATTAATTATCTCTAGTCTCGCTCGTCCTTATCGCTCTACTGGTGAGTGCATTGATGAGTGTGTTTTATATACACAAATTAGGTGCTTTTGAGCTTGATAATTTGTAAATCCTAAGTCATTTCGGTTGGTTTTATGTGATTTTATTTTATTGTTATCTAATGTAGTTTTTTATTGGTTTTATATGTTTTTGTATGCTTTTATGTGTTTTTATGTTGTTTTGTAGGAATTGAAATAAAAACTCCTTGGAATCAATACCCAGAACTTGCTTTTCGGTACTATAGCTGCTTATTTCCCAATTTCACCCATGATCCAATCCGAATCTCTCAAAACTCAAATAATGAAAGTTGTAGATATTTTTCTTAGCTTTCCAGAGCATCTTGAGTCATCTAATTTGAAGTTCGTATGAGAGAGTTATGGCCATTTTACCATCGGATTTGGCATGAATTTTACATAGCAGTTGCTTCGGGATCCATTTGAGCTTTCTCCTAGCCGTTGTCTCGTCATGCTTCAGTTATGAAAGTTGTAGAGCTATTTCTTAGCTTTCCATAGCCTACTTAATCGCCTTAATCCGAGTTCGGACGAAGAAGTTATGGCCATTTTACTAACAGAGGTCAAAACTGAGTCGGGTTACAGGCCACTGGCGCGGGCGCGCGGATAGGATACGGGCGCGCGACGCCTGGCACCAGGCAGCCAGCGCGCGCGCGGCGTGGGCATGTCGTGGACGTGCGGCATGGCCAGGGGCTCGGCGCGGGCGTGGTGGGCAGCGTGCGGGCGCGCCCGGGTGTGCTGAGTGCGATCTTTTGAGCTCCTAGTGCGATTCCAGCTCACTTTTGACCCAAAATCTGATGTTTGGCTAGGGTTTTTCATGGAGGCACTATATAATATCTCATTGGAGCTTCATATTTCAAAACTAAGGATTGGGAGGCTACACTAAAATATCAAAATTGAGAGCAAAAGTGCTGCAATACAAGGAAAAACTCAGCACAAGCCAAAGAACCAAGGAGGAAAGGATTGTCAAGGCATATCTAAACCTTGGGAGGCTGCACATACATCATCAAGAAGAGCTTAAGGGCTGCAATTCAAGGAAATTTCCAGCACAAGCTAAGAAGCAAAAAGAGAAAAGAATGCCAAAGGAAGAGGAAAAGCTAGAGATTGTCATCAACCAAGCAAGCAACATATGAATACATTCTAATTGGGTTTTATCATCTCTTGCTTTCCTTTGAATTTGTAATTCTAATTTATTATGAACACCATGTGTTTGATGTTTTGCTTAGCTACCATGAACTAGACCTTAATTTCTAAGATTTCAATAGAACCCAACACATAGTTTGAATTGATTTCTCTCTCGTTGTTATTAATTACTCATTTGTGAATTGTATGTCATAATTTATGCTTCATATATTAATTGCCTAGCTAGTAATTATCATGGGAACCTATATGAACTTGACGAACGGATTATAGTGTTTAGACCTTATTATGATGTCATGCGAGAGTTAAAGATTGTTGTGGGTAATTAATTGAGATTTAGTGACGTGTGTCTTGTTGATGATCCTCAATAATAGGTAACTTGATAGTATTTAGGATAGATATATACCTAGATACCGTGTGCAATCAATGGAGAATCTATTCTTAATGACTTCCTATGTGAAAGTTGGTAATTGAAGGGACGGTAAATGAGATTTAGTGACACGTGTCTTGTTATTGTTCTTGAAATTGGTCTCTTGATAGTGTGTAGGATAGACATATACCTACATGCCGCATTAGGAAGATTCGAATTTGACCATCGACAGAAGCTTATAAGTAGCTTTTATTTCTCGGTTGACATTTTCATGTTGTTAATTAGTTCAAATGAGAGAGTTAGGATATTTAAATGAAGTGTTGGGGGAAATTGTAATATTAGACTTGTTAATATTAGAGTTTAATTATTTTAATGCTTTTCATATCTCTTAGTTATTATCAAACATCAAATCATCAATTGTCTAAATAAAATCGAGACGATATATAGTTGGTACTTGGGATACACTAGAACAATTCCCTGTGGGTTCGACAACTCTCTTATCACTTTATTACTTGTTGACCGCGTATACTTGCGCGTATTTATCGGTTGCGAAATCGACCAACATGCGTGTCCGTAACGGAGTGTCCATAGCACGAACGGGGGAACGTGGCGTCTTCTAACTGTTGGAAAATAACTGAGGTCGGGTCTACACCGACTGGGCTGGGCTTTCTGGGGTCCCAACCTCTCATTTACCAATCCTCCAAATCAATCTTTAACTGATCCCCTAGACTGAGCCGTAGGGTCGATTGAATTTCCAGCCTGATCCGATGTCTTGTTCACCATGATTATTATATATGTCATTATTTGTCAAAGTGATTCTAAATTTTACTGCACTAAAGGCCCTCCTTCTAGTGTCAATGTTAACGCCAAGATTTTTCCACACATCCAATCACTAAATACGCATCAAATCCTGCACAGACACGAGAACACACTCAGAAAGCTGACGGTCTAGGCTGCCAGGGGATAACTCCGGTATGAGAATAAGTACAGGCTACTCAAGGAATTAACAATGGAGGTTTATAGTTTTAGTGCTCAAAAGGTCATTACTTGTAAACTAGGGTATAACCTTGTATTTATAGATGATCACACCTACTTTATCGTCTTGTCCCTGAATTGTAATAGGATTCCTTATCATAGTAGTTACCATGATAGGATAGAAATCAATCTCCTTAAAGAAAGGAACTCAGATATAATTCTGACCATTTTCTTAGGAACTAGAGTTTAAATACAGTTAGGATAATAAATTTCTTAACTGTTAAATATCCAGACAGAATATACCTATACATAGGGAAAATTCCTCCACGTGGGATAGGGCCCACCAAATTCACTGAACCCAATAAATGATGTGACTAGTTGTGATTGGTTGCTATTATGTGGATCATCCACTAATTACACTCTACCACATCATTTTGTAAACTAATTTTTGTAAACTTTTTTTTAGCACCTTAGAAACACTTTTGTTATTTAGTCTCCTCATGCAGAATACTATCCCTGATCCACCATACCATATGAGATAGTGAGATAGTTTAATATGTATATAGAGATATGCTACTAAGTGTATTTTCAGTCATGACTAGAATGACTCGAAACGATGGTATTAAGAGAAAATTGTACTTCCTTTGGTCCAAAAATAAGATCATTATATGTAAATTTTATTATTCCGTGATTGTCAATGAATTATATTAACTTTGGGCTTAAACTTTTTCCAATTTTTGAGTTTTAAAATGATCTTATAATTTGAAATAGACGAAATATCAAATTAGGTTCCTTAATATGTTAAATAAATAGATTTGTTTTAATAATCTAGCCAAGATGCATGCAAGTTCAACACCAAGAATATTTTTTTTGAAAGTTAATCTAAAGTGACTGATTTTTCGAATTAAAATTGTTGTGGCCAACCAAAGTTGAAATTAAATGAATTTTAAAAGTAAATGACTTGAATTGAAACGAAATATATAAAGGAGGGACTTAGTTGAAAGTATAATTTGAAATTAGGCGAAAGAACACATTTTGTCACGGAATTTTAAAGTCATCCTCCATGTTTAAATTTTGACAACGCGCATCCACCATAGTTTCCGACCAACTCCATAACCCATATTCTAATTGAAGGAATTTAAATGACATCCTTGCTTAATAAAATCCCACAAGGAGGGGTAAGTAAATTTTATTTTATTTTTCAAAACAGTCTATCGACCGGAAGATTTTATTATTCTAAAATATAAGAAACAATAAATGGAAGGATGCTAACATACTCCTTCCGTTCTAAAATTAAAGATATAATTTGATTTTTGAGATCAAACGATAACGTATTAAATTTCAAATTGAAGTGAATTTATTTAATTTTAGTTGATAAAATTATTATAATTGTATTGTACATAACAAAAATTATTTTATTTATGAGTTATACTAATTTTGAAGTTTAATATGAAATCGTTTCCCTAATTTTGGAACAAATGGATTATTAATTAAATAACTCCCATGTAAGTCAAAATATGCTATCAAATTTTAAAAAATTAAAACAATCGCATCAATTTTAAATTTAAAAATATCTCATGTAGACTTTAAAGAGTCAAATTTGATCTTATATTTTTGAATTAATTTTTTCATACTACTATTTTTTTCTTTAGGTTACTTATAAATAATGTTTGATTCTTATACAAAATATTAACTAAAGTATTATGTTCATATATTAATTTTTTTGACTTAGTCAAAGATGGGAAAGACTTGAAATTTAAAAATCAATTACTAGTTGGAGTATTTAATATTACAAGCTCACCAATCCCGTGCAAAGCACAGATGACATGCATAATAGTTTATTAAATTAATAATCAAAATAAATTGTGATTTCAAGAAACATAGTTGTAGTTATTAAATAGGTAAATATTTATTCAAATAAGTAACAATTGAAATTATATATTGTCGGTTATTTCAATCAATTATTAAGCTAAATATTTGAATAGATTATTGTAACTTTATTTAGTTATGATTATGTGAAAATAATTGTTTTAATTTTATTTAAGTTTGTAAGGGAATTCAATATTAGTGTTTATATTTACAAAATTTGCTTGAAATTTTAATCCGAATAGAATTATGAAACTCATGTTTTAATAACTTTTAATTTAGTTATGACAATTAGTTAGAAATGAATCCACTATAAATTTTTAACTAATGTTACAGTTATTATGTTTCAAGTTCACATATATTATTAATACAATTAGTCATACGAGTTGATAAAATTTAAACTTTAAATGAATTAAATTAGTTAGGATAATAATTTAATATTGAAATTCATGACTACAATTAATATAATTAAATCCCGTGATATACCTCTTTAGTGTGTTTAACTTTAATGTGTTTAATTGATTGTTTGTATTTGTTTTGCAGGTAATTTTTTTAGTGAAGTGTGTTTTACCAATTTTGTAATAAAATTGGTAAAATCAAAAATAAAAATTCTTTTAGAAGTTACTTTTTCTATTAGAGATTGGTTGAGTTTCTTTGAAATACTTTATAAATTTAGATAGCATATATTTAATTATTAATTATTATAAATTTGTATAGTATTCCTACCAATTTGAATAGGAAAGAAACAAATCTTCTTTTTTTTCTATTCCTCTTAGAGATATGTGTATTTTTAAATTTGGATAGTATTTAATTGATACAAATTTGGAGAATACTTATACTAATATGAATTAGGAAAGCTGAACCAAAAATTAATGAAGTCAAACCAAACTAAGTCTGTGCTTCTAATTATATACAAGCTCACCAACTCGTGCGAAGCACGGGTGACATAAATAATAATTTATTATATTAATAATTCAAAAAATTAATTGTTATGTCGAGAACATAGTTGTAGTTTATTAAATAGTTAAATATTTATTCAACTAATGATTGAATTATATATTGCAGGTTCTTTCAATCAATTATTAAGCTAAATATTTATTGGATTATTGTAGATTTATTTAGTTATGATTATGAGAAAATAATTATTTTAATTTTATTTAAGTTTGTAATGGAATTCTATACTAGCGTTTAAATTGACAAAATTTGCTTGAAATTCTAATCCGAATAGAATTAGGTAACTCAAGTTTTAATAAGTTTTAATTTGATTATGACAATTAGTTAGGAATGAATCCACTATAATTTTTCAACTAATGTTACAGTTATTATGTTTCAAATTCACATATATTATTAATACAATTAATCATGTGATTTTATAAAATTTCAAGTTTTAATGAATTAAATTAGTTAGGATATTAATTTAATAATAAAATTCATGAATAATATTAATTAATATAATTAAATCGCGTGATATGTAAGAGATTTTTTGACAACTTAATATACTAATAAAATTGTAGCAATAAAATTATCCTATATTAATTTATTAAGATATATTAACTAAATAAATTTATTATGTAGTAATTATTGATGGATAACATGTAGTAATTATTAAAATTTGTAGAGTATTTATACTAACTTGAATATGAAAGAAAAAAATCTTCTTTTTTTATATTCTTCTTAGAGATAGGAATATTTTTAAATTTGGATAGTATTTAATTTATACAAATTTGGATAGTACTTATGTTAATATGAATTATGAAATTTGAACCAAAAATTTGTGAAATCAAACCAAACCCAGTTTATATTTTTAATTATATAGTTGATAGTTGATTTCATTTTGGGCCTAACCTCTAGTTCAGTTGGCAAACTCAGTACCTTGACTGATTTATTTTATTGGGCTATATTTTTGCTGGGCTGTTTATATATGTTTAGGCAATCTATGAAGGTAGTGAAATGCTAATGTACTAGTGGGTTGTTAAGGTTGTGTAATGTTGTCTAGAATTACTCATCGGAAGCACGCAGTGGACGCGTGACATATGTAGTTAGCTTCATAAAATTAACTAAATAAGAAGATATAAAAATTTTAAATTAAAGAGAATAAAATAGTAATATAATAACTAAATTTATAAGGGCAAAATTAAATTAAATAAATTTGTTGTGACACAAAGACACCGCTGACATGGCGTCAGCGACTTACGCTGCTTTTATAATATAGACCAGCTATCAAAATTTAATGTTGTCATACATGATGAGGTGGCTGGTCTTTTGCTATTCATATGGATTATCGAACTTGATTGGATCCGATATTAGGTTTTTTTGGACAACACTCTTTAATTCAAAATTTATTTGTCATTTGAACCTTTTTATCCTCACATAACAATATTTTATAAAGTCTAACACAAAATCATTTTCCATGTGTGGCTGAAAGTATAAAAAGTTATCCATATTTTGTTCTTATTCAATCTCTCTAACTCAAAGAATTTACAAATCCTATTTTCTCTCCCCTTTCTGTCGTGATGACAAACACACGTGAGCTGCACGTGATTTATGTGGTAAAGTGTTGCCAAATCATCCCTAACTAATATGCCACATAAGCTTTCTCTCTCCTCATGTCGTACGTTACACTTTAAAATATGATTAAAATTTTTAAAAATCCGATTCCACTTTGTAAACACAATCTCTTTGATGTTATCCTTATAACTTAATAGAATAGGTCTGGTTTAATGAATGTAAGGGATTCATCAAGAAAAGCTAGTATTAGTAAACTGATCATTTAATCCTATAATTTTTTTTTGCTTAATTTCAAGTATTGCTCTAAGTCTTCTATTTTTCTTGCATAACCTAAAGCACAAGTACATTTAGGCAATGTTTTCAGAATCAGACTGTTCATCGAACCGAAAAAGCTATCGGGTGGATGGGTCATTGGTCCAACCAGTGGTTGGACCGTTATTGACCTAGTGACGTCATTAATATGTAATAAATAATAAATAATTAGATATATTAATTATTATATATTATATATAATATTTAGTAAATATGTAAAATCAATCAATTTATCTATAAAAAAATTAAACCTATTTGTACAATGTTTACTTTTTACAATTCAAATAAATATTAAATATATAAAAAAAGAAAGATATTAAATCATGATCATAACTCAAAATTCAAGACTCAAGATTGATAAAATCAAACACAAATAAATATAAACATCTATAGGATATATTCAATCAAATTCGGTAAAAAAAAAACTAAATCTATTTGTACAATGTTTACTTTATAGTTTATGCAATTCAAATAAATACTAAATCTATATGAAAAGAAAATATTAAATCATGATCATAACTCAAAAATCAATTAAGGATACATTCAATTAAATTCAAAGATTTAAATTAGCAACAAAAAAAATGAGGTAGGGAACCGGTAAAACCGGTGACTCGGTTACCAGGCCACTAGGTCGACCGGTCCAACTGTCGGGTTACCGGGTTTGACCGATTTTTGACCAAAAATGGGTTTTTTATACGAACCGGACCAGAGTGCCAACCGGTTCCCGTTTTTACCAGTCGAACCGGTGGTCTGGTCTGGTTTTTAAAACAATGCATTTAGGTATACTATAAAGGCAACCCAATTTTAAACTTAGTAAAATAGGCTATAATTGTTTTATTTTTACTAGTATGCTTCTTGTAGGCCCAAGTATAAAGTAGGATTCACATGTGACCTAACGAATTGAATAAAAAATAGAAAAGTCAAAAATAAATGAACAAGACGGACAATAAATAAACGAAAGGGGGAAACACCAAGGGTTTTGGCCCTCTAGGGTTCGCCACCCCTAGGTGGTCCCATTTTGTGATAAATTTAGACAACAACTTCTCTGACTGAACTTGATTTGAACTACCAGAACGAAACAATAATAACAAAATCAAGGAAACGAACGGAAGATGAAGAAGAAAACTAGGGTGACCCCCTAGTCATAATAGGGTTCGCCCACCATAATGTTCAGCCACCTTAGGGTTCAGCCATCCTAGGGTTGGCCTCCTAGGGGGCACACTTCTTTGTATTAATGAATGTCATGTTGGACAAGCCTTGAACGGTGTAATGATGGAATAACAAGCTTGAAACCAAGAAAAGAGACAAGAAAACTCATGAGGATTTAGGAATGATTTTCCTGGAATCCTCCATGACAAGAGAAACTTCTTATAGGATCAAGAATCACGAGAAAAAGGATGAAAACTGAGCAAAAATGGCCAAGACGAATGAAAGATATCGAAAGAGGTACGAACCTAAGATTTGGCCACCCTAGGGTTCGCCCCCTAGCGTTTGGCCACCCTAGGGCCGTGTCGAGGTCCTCTAAAGCATTTCGACAATGAATTCACACTACAAGAAAAGAGCCTATCAGCAACCGGTATCCGTCACTAATACACATCTGCAACTGACCGCGGTCGCTGATATTAGTCACATATAATCTGGTCGCTGGTTGGACATCAGCGACCGGAATATCAGCGACCGCTAATAGCGACTGACCCCGTCGCTAATCTAAGTCATGGCGAGTCAGTTGTGAGAGGTGACGTGTCCCACGATTACGCGACCAACATTAGCGACCGCATGCGGTCGTTAATAAATTCATATTACCAGCAACTGCTAGAAGTATTAGCGACCGCATGCGGTCGCTGATTCTAATTTATAAAAAATAATTGGTTGTTTTGTGGATTTCCGAAAACACTGTACCTGCTTTATATCCCAACACACAGCAGTATTGCTAAGTGCATAATATTCATTTATTTTCATTCCTTTATTTTTAGTTTATTGCATGTTTCATTGTGTATATGCACTTATTAAATTGTTTATTGATTTCAGGAGGATTCAGAGTTAAATGTGGAGAAAGATGGAAAATCGGAGCAAAAACGAGAAAAAGACGAAAAATTCAAAATTTGGAGTTTCTCGCCCCGCTGAGTTTTTTGGCTTGAAGATTCTCACCCCGACGAGGAAGCCTCTGCCCATCTTCGCCCTAGCCGATCCAGAAGCTGCCCCGGCCCAGACCTCTTTGGAGTTTCTCGCCTCGGCGAGAAACCTAGTACAAAATCTTCGCCTCAGCGAGAAAATCAAGTACAAAATCTTCGCCCCGACGAAGATAGCGGAAAAAGGAAAAAGAATATTCTGTTTAGGCAGGAAATCTTGGGGAATTCTAAGTGTAATTGGATTCTTATTTCTTAGAATATTAGGATAATATCTTAGGACTATAAATACATGTAATTAGTTAGATATTAGGATGATATCTACATCATCTTGACAACTACAATTGTAACCCTAATTGGAGAAAATTGAAGGCATGTCAGACTAAACTCTTACTTTCAGTTCTAAGGGATGTTGAACCTTTTTCATAATTAATGGTTTAATTAGGTTTTATTTATTTATTCCTTCTTGCATGAGATTTATTCTGATGATCTGATTTTAACTGATTATATGTTATTTAATCTTTTGATTTGATTTGGCCAATTGAATTAATTTGATTAATATCATCTGCTAGATTAAGATATAGTATTAAGCAAACGATATTATATCCGATCATAAGTAGCAACTGATACTACATGATTGTAGACAAGCTTTTAAGTATTATTAAGATTATTTGAAGACAAGTTAAATAATTCCTGATTGTGTAATTATTGCTTAGAATAACCTAATTCTCTAATCCTTCATGATGTTGTTATATTAAATCTAGACTGATAATTCTAGGTTATATGATAGTTAAGGTTTCTTGAGGAAATTCACATTAGATTTACACGTAAGGAGAATTTCGGATAATTAGCGATTGCGGTTATCTAGGGGTATTAATCTCATTGAATGGTAAATATTGCTAAACTTGACTTTTCCATAATTGTGATAGGGTGATATTGAACTGAAGAACTGAAGCTTTTTATTCATTGATTACTCTTAATTACTTTTGTTAGATTAGTTAATCAAACACAAAACCCCCCATTAATATAAATAATAGGAATATTATAATAAGTAAAAGATTAAGTCACTTCTCTATGGGATCGATCCTTGCTTGTCATTGTACTAAGTTTTGTGCTAGTAGAGTGTTAGTAAGGTATTCATTTTGGACCGTGAAATGACAGCTCTCAAATTTTGGCGTTGTTGCCTGGAATGTGTTATTTATCTTTATTTATTATTTATTTTATTATATTTTTGTTTATTATTGTAGTTTATGACACGATCCTCTCAATCCGGTGATTTAAATTTTGATCCAGAAATTGAGAAAACTGCACGCAGGCTAAGGAGAGAAGCTCATCAATCTCGAGGCACCACTGCAGATTCAGACGACGTTCCATCACCGGGACTTAACATAGCACTTGAATTATTTTCAAATAACTCGTCCACCGAATCAGAGGAAGAAGAAGAGATAGCGGTGCCAAATAATAATAGAACATTTAAAGAATTAGTCGTTCCTAATCTCAATCAACAACCCTTATGCATTGAATATCCTGCGTTAACTGCTGCTTTTGAATTTAAATCTGGTCTAATTCATCTTTTGCCTACTTTTCGTGGTCTCATAGGTGAAGATCTGTACAAGCACTTAAAGGAATTCCATGTGGTTTGCTCCACCATGAAGCCACATGGAATAATCGAGGATCAAATTAAGCTAAGAGCATTTCCATTCTCATTGGGAGATCTAGCGAAGGACTGACTGTACTATCTTCCTTCAGGTTCAATACAATCATGGAATGACATGAAAAGGCTGTTATTGGAGAAGTACTTCCCTGCTTCAAGAGTTGCCAACATTAGGAATGAGATATGCGGCATTCGACAGTTCAACGGAGAGACACTGTATGAGTACTGGGAAAGATTTAAAAAATTGTGTTCCAGTTGTCCTTCCCATCAAATAGACGATCAACACCTGATCCAGTACTTTTATAAGGGATTATCACCAATGGATCGGAGTATGATCGATGTTACAAGTGGAGGAGCACTAGTAGATAAGACACCGGAGGCTGCGAGGACTCTAATTGCAAATATAGTTGCTAATTCTTAGCAGTATGGGACAAGGAATGACCATGCACCTACAAGAGTGAATGAGATGACCACAAGTAATCTTGAATAATAATTTTTTGATTTGACTGCAATGGTTAGACAAATGGCTACAGGAAATACACCAACAGTAAAAGTTTGTGGGATTTGTTTAATGGCTAGTCATAGTACTGATTCTTGTCCGACATTGCAAGAGGATGAAACCGCACAGCAAGCTAATGCGATGGGAAACTATCAGGCATAACCCCAGCGGAAGTATGACCCATATTCCAATACTTACAATCCTGGATGGAGGGATCACCCTAACCTTAGTTATGGAGGAAATAGGCCACCAGCGCATGACATGCATCCGATTAGACAACAAGGGTTCCCACAAGGCTCTCAACTAGCTCAACCCCAATATCAACCTAGACAGGCAGCTCCTACAAATTCTGGAACATCTTTGGAAGACATGTTCAAGGCATTCATGAGTCAGACACAGCAGTTCCAGCAGGAAATGAAAAATTCTGTTCAAGACTTGAGAAATCAAATAGGTCAACTTACCACCACGGTGGGGAGGTTGGATTCTCAAGGTTCAGGAAAGTTGCCCTCCCAAATTGTTATCAATCCAAGGGAGAATGCTAGTGCGATTACACTAAGGAGTGGAAAAGAGTTGGAAGTACCCAAAGATGTTACAGAAATTGAAGAGGAAAAAACTAAAGAGGAGACTGAGACACCGAGGGAAATTGTTACCCCATCTACTCCAGTTAAGACCCCACCATTGACATTCCCACCTAGAACACACAAGACTTCAAAGAAGGAGGAAAAAGATAATAAAATTTTGGAAACCTTCAGGAAGGTAGAGGTAAATATTCCTCTTTTGGATGCCATCAAACAAGTACCCAGGTATGCAAAATTTTTGAAAGAATTGTGCACTAACAAATGAAAATTGAAAGATAATGAAAAAGTCACTATAGGAGAGAATGTGTCAGCAGTGCTTCAAAGAAAAATGCCCCTTAAATGTAAAGATCCAGGAATGTTTACAATCCCATGCAGAATAGGTAATACCAGATTTGAGAAAGCCATGCTAGATCTAGGAGCATCAATAAATGTCATGCCATTATCTGTGTTTGCTTCTTTAAATCTAGGACCTTTGAAACAAACTGGTGTTATCATTCAACTTGTTGATCGTACTAACACTTACTCTTAAGGGGTAATTGAAGATGTCTTAGTGCAGGTGAATCAGTTAATTTTTCCTACAGATTTTTACATTGTGGATATGGAAGATGATAAATCTCTAAATCCTTCGCATATCTTGTTAGGGCGGCCATTCTTGAAAACAACAAGGACAATGATCGATGTGCACAATGGGACCTTGACCATGGAATTTGATGGAGAGAAAATTCAGTTCAATATATATGATGCCATGAGGTACCCTAGTGACGTTAATCATATTTTTACCATTGACATCATTGATTCTATAGTGCAAGGATCTTTTGAACAAGAACACAAGGAAAGCTTGGAGATGACCATTATTAACAACTTGGACATGGATAAAAAGGAAAAATTTGACCATAATCCGTAATTGAAGGAAGTTATGGCTGCATTGCACTCTTTACCAAAATTCACAGATAAGTATGCAGTTCAATCTATTCAATTGTCTGTTTCTCATAAAAAACTGTTACCGTCTGTGGAGCAAGCTCCAATCTTAGAATTGAAACCCTTACCTTCTCACTTGAAATATGCATATTTAGGAACTAATGAAACTTTACTTGTGATTATTGCTAGTAATCTAACCAAAGTACAGGAAGAGAAACTGTTAAGAGTCCTAAGGGACCATGCCATAGTGTTTGGTTAGACGATATCAGTTATCAAAGGTATAAGTCCCGCGATGTGCATGCATAAGATTTTTTTGGATGATGGAGAAAAGCCCACGAGAGAAGCACAGAGAAGATTAAATCCACCCATGATGGAGGTAGTCAAGAAAGAGGTGATTAAATTACTTGATGCAGGTATTATCTACCCCATCTCCGACAGTCAGTGGGTGAGTCCAGTACAGGTAGTTCCGAAGAAGTCTGGAATAACTGTCATCACGAATAACAATAATGAGTCGGTGCCCACACGGATGTAAACAGGATGGAGAGTGTGTATTGACTACAGGAAATTAAATGCTATAACTAGAAAAGACCACTTTCATCTTCCTTTTATTGATCAAATGCTAGAAAGATTAGCGGGACATACTTATTATTGCTTTCTAGATGGTTTTTCAAGTTATAATCAGATCGTGATTCTACCCGAAGACCAGGAAAAGACCACATTCACATGTCCATTTGGTACCTTTGCATACCAGAGGATGTCGTTTAGACTTTGCAATGCACCAGGTACTTTCCAGCGATGCATGGTAAGCATTTTTTTTGATCTTTTAGAAAATTACATCAAGGTATTTATGGATGATTTCACAGTACATGGTGATTCTTTGGATTTGTGCTTGGATAATCTAACTCGTGTGCTAGATAGATGCTTGGAAACTAACTTTGTTCTTAATTGGGAAAAGTGTCACTTTATGGTAGAACAGGATATAGTGCTTGGTCATGTTGTGTCAGCTAAAGGTTTAGAGGTTGATAAAGCTAAGATAGATATTGTGTCTGCTTTGCCTTACCCCGCCAATGTGCGGGAGATTCGCTCTTTTCTTGGACATACAGGTTTCTATCAGAGATTTATCAAAGACTTCTCCAAAATAGCTCTGCCATTATGTAAGTTGTTGTAAAAGGATGTGGAATTCCAGTTCGATGATGCGTGTAAGGAGGCATTTGACATGTTGAGGAGTTTATTGACCTCCGCACTTGTGATTCAACCGCCAAATTGGAAACTTTCCTTTGAAATAATGTGTGATGTAAGCAATTATGCAGTCAGAGCTGTTTTGGGCCAAAGAGTTGACAAAGTTGTCCATATCATCTATTATGCCTTTAGAACATTGAATACAACTCAGATTAACTACTCGACAACAGAAAAAGAACTTTTATCTGTTGTTTTTGCTTTAGATAAATTTCGATCTTATTTACTTGGCACTAATGTTGTAGTTTATTCTAACCATGCAGCTCTCAGGTATTTATTAACCAAGAAGGACTCCAAACCCAGGATTATCATATGGATTCTGCTGTTGTAGAAATTTGACTTGGAAATCAAGGATAAGAAGGGAGCAGATAACTTGGTAGCAGATCACGTTAGTAGATTGGTGAGAGATGAGGAGGCACTACCATTATATGTTTCCTTTCCGGATGAACATCTCTTTTCTATTCAGGAGGAATTGCCTTGGTATGCTAACATTGTCAATTATTTAGCAAGTGCATATCTTCCCAATGAATTTTCTAAAAAACCAGAAGGATAAGCTTAGGAGTGATGCTAGACATTATGTTTGGGATGATCCATATCTGTGGAATTTTTGTGCTGACCAGATAATCCGTAGATATGTGTCTAATTCTAAAACATTGTTTATTCTAACCTTTTGCCATTCCTATGCTTGTGGAGGTCATTTTGAACCCAAACGGGTTACTCATAAGGTTTTAGAAAGTGGTTTTTATTGGACAACAATTTTTAAAGACTCATATCTATTTTGTAAATCATGCGAGAATTGTCAACGAACAGGTAACATATCACATAGAAATCAAATGCCACAAACCCCCAATTTTAATTGTTGAGATTTTTGATGTTTGGGGTATTGATTTTATGGGACCTTTTCCTGTTTCTCATGGTAATATTTACATTCTCTTGGTTGTTGATTATGTTTCTAAATGGGTGGAAGCTATAGCCACAAGGACTGCTGATTCTAAAGTTGTTACAGTCAAAACTAACATATTTGTCAGATTTGGAACTCCTAGAGCTATCATCAGCGATCGAGGCCCTCACTTTTGCAACAGGATGCTAGCCGCACTTTTCAGAAAATACAATGTTTTGCATAAGATTTTTACATCTTATCATCCGCAAAGCAATGGTTAGGCTGAAGTATCCAACTGTGAAATGAAATCCATATTGGAGAAAGTCGTCAAGCTAAGTAGAAAAGATTGGAGTCTGCGGTTGGAAGATGCATTGTGGGCGTATAGAATGACGTACAAAACTCCCATTGGTATGTCTCCATATAGGTTGGTTTTTGGAAAGCCATATCATCTACCCGTGGAGTTAGAACACAAAGCTTTTTCGGCGATTAAGTAGTGTAATATGAGTTTGGATGAAGCGGGGATGCATAGGAAGTTCCAGCTACAAGTATTAGAAGAGATGAGGAATGAAGCATATGAGAGTTCTAGACTCTACAAGAATAAAACAAAGGCTTTCCATGACAAGCAGATTTTGAGGAAAGATTTCACGGTTGGCCAGCAAGTTCTTCTTTATAATTCGAGGCTGAAATTATTTCCAGGTAAGTTGCGACCTCGTTGGGAAGGTCCATTTGTTGTTACTAATGTGTTCTCTCATGGTGCTATAGATATACAAATCCAAAGACAGGGAAAGTATTCAAGGTCAATGGACATATGCTGAAACCGTTCTTTGAAGGATTTTCGATGGAGAATGTGGAGATGTTGGACCTGGTGGATCCAATTTATGATTGATTGAGGAGAATCGATGTCAGGCTAACGACGTTAACCAAATGCGCTACTTGGGAGGCAACCCAAGACATCAGATTTACTTTTCTATCTCTTTTTATTTATTTAATTGCTTTTTAGTTATTTCTGTCGTATTTTGCATGATGGTCTTACATTGGGGACAATGTAAGGTTTAAGTGCGGGGGAGAGGTTTAGGGTAGATTAGGTTAGTTTGTTTATGATTTAATCGGTTAATTGGAAAGATTTGTCTTTTGCCTAAATTTTGATATATTTGGCCAAGTTTTTAAAGGTTTTTGGTTTAGAATTTGTTTGATGCTAAATTAACTGATGAATGATGGTAACCGAGTTAGGACTCATAGTTGACTGATTTAGATTGAGTTGGTATTGCATGAGTACTTGAGTATGAGATACATGTTTACTTGACTGAGTTATTTGTGGAGTTATCTATATGCACTGATTTCATGATTTAGAACTGTTTTATCTGCTTGGATTGTTTACAGGACCATGAAAAAAAGAAAAAAAAAAGAGAAAATTTGAAAAAAATTGAAGCTGAAAAAAGAAGAAGATTTTCTTGTCTCTAAAGGAAAACATGTGATGGGTTGAGATGGAGCATAAAATGCACTCACCCATAAACACATACAGCGAGATGGAGCGTAAAATGCACTCGTTGGTGAGAAGAAAAGTGAGATGGAGCATAAAATGTACTCACTTAAGAAAAGAATGAGAAAGGTGAAATGGAGCATAAAATGCATTCACCATGAAGGAAAAAAATGAATAACAAAAAGAAACATGTTTTGGGTTTGAGTTAGTGTGCATGGTTGTTGTTCCATACAAACTAAGTTGAGTATCTGTGTTAATCATAGGAGATGTTTGTACTTCCTTTTTCTTTTGTAATGTTCAATCTGTTTGCCATATATAGATCCTCTGAATTCTTCCGTTGAAATGAGACCGTTACATCTGATATTCCCGTTGAGATTTGTTGCTGAACTTAGGAATAGTTTATTTCTTATTGTGCTAAGTAGTAGGGTGAGTCAGTATCCATTAACTTGCTCCAAGATAGTGGTAAAGGTAGTGTCCTGACTTTCTGCAGACCATAGCTGTTTGTTCCCCACTGACCTTGATTTCTTCATTTAGATCAATTAAGTATTCTGTAACTGTCTTGGGTAGGTTATACATCAGACATGGACATTGTAATCCATTTAGGCGTCAAAGAATATTCTATTCAAATCTTGATTCTTTCGTCTGATGAGGTTCGTAGAGTTCTTGGTTGATACTATGTCATGACTCTACGATCTTGCTAGTCATAGTGACATCAGAGGGATCGTAGAGTTCTTGTCTTGATCTACTCTACAATCTTTGATAAGACTTGATGCCTATAGACGATTACTGTGATCTTCATATGGATGTTTGATCACCTAGAGATAGCATCAATGTTTGCCTTATGATTTACTTTAGTTGTGCTGACTTTGCTTTGAAAGCTAAGGCAGAGTGGACTCTACGATTCTGCACTTGCTTGTAGACAGTCTTATAGGAGTCGTAGAGTGACTGACTAGATTGACTCTACGATCTTGAGAGACAAGACTCTATGATGCTAAGAGAAGACTCTACGATCTGCCGAGACTTGCTCATCGTCTGCCTGTCAGACTCTATGATCTGCCGAGACTTGCTCATTGTCTGCCTGACAGTTTATTACTTGATAAACAATTGCATTAGAATTGATGATATGATTCAAAACTACTGGTTTATGTTAACATAGTTAAATTTGATGTTGTGATATTAATGTATATATGTCATAGTAGTTGAATTATAAAGTACTTAAAATGATTATGATGTACAAGGACTTAGAGAGAAAAGATCAAAGCTGTTAGGTTGATCTAAAAATGCTATAGTAGTTGATCGTAGAGCAGCCAGAGAATAATCAAAGAACAGTCAGCCAGCTTGCAGCTCAGTTAGTTAAGGCATCGTACTTAAGGTACAATGAGCGACTGTATTTCTAGATAAAAGCATGAATTTTATTGATGTTCAATTGAGTATTACAGTGTATAGAAGTTACAAAATTTTCAAGAAAATGAGAAATACAGAATAAAAAAAAAACTTAGCTTCTTCCTCTGCCTCTTGATCCTCTTTTGGTCCTTGGGGGATTCGTTCATTCATATGCCACTCTCTATCTACGTCTTTCTCTTTGTTTATCCGTCATGCGTTGAAATTCTTCAATTTGCTCTTGACGAAGCCCAGAAGATGGCTCATGACTTCTTTCTTCTCCATAAGGGTGAGTCCCATGTAGATGGTGATTTAAAAGTGCAGGATTACCTGATTGTATGCTTACTCCTGTGGTGGTTATATCAGGATATCTTCTAAAGGAACCAGGGACTTCATTCCTTATTGGAATAGCATTGATGGGCTCATCATGGGGGTTTGATGGATTTGATGGTTTTTTATGCTGTTCCTCCCCATGTATGCTTCTATTGCTTGATTCTCCCCTATGACCTTAACTATTCTCCCCCTTTATGTCAGCATCCAGAGTTCAAACATCTTGTGATAGCTGCTGCATACCGCTCACCAATTCTTGCATTTGAGATCGAGACTGAAGAATGTCGCTTCTGTTTTCTTGGACCATTTCTTCGGTTTGTATTCTCTGTTGGTGAACCATGGCTAGGGTTATATCTTTTCTTTGCATTTGCTAAAGGGAGGCTTCTTTGAAATTATGAATGGAGTCGTGAAGCTCAAGAATTCGTTCATTGGTGGCTTTGTTGGTTTGTTCAACGACTTCCTAGAGGGATATAACAGTGGCCTTATGTTTGGCAATTTCAGCCTGATAGAGATTATCCCTCATGTCGATCCCTGCCATCAATTCTCTGAGTATTTCCCTCAGCCATTTGGTTAGTATAGTACCCAGATTGTTAGAGTGATTATTCGCAGCATCAATGACTTTGTCAAGTTTTCGATGGAGGGCTAGAGAATTTGCTTCAAGATTCTCCTCCATATCGGTTGCCATATGTGCTATGAGGTCGGCCATCTGATCCTTAGTGGGAAATATGTTGACTCGATCAAGGATCTGTTTTACCTCAGTTGAAGGTTCTTTCTTATGGCTTCTTTAAAAATTGGACAGAGCAGTAATAATATCAAAGTACTCATGATTGGAAGATGATGGAATGTTAGAGGGAGCGATTGGGGCAGTGGTTTGCTGTGTGGAAGACGAGACTACTAGAGGGGAAATTATAGTGTTATCATACTCTACGATCGTAGAGTCGATCGTAGGGTGAGATGACTCTAGGTTTGGTGTTGGGAGTCCGAGCTAGTCATTTGTCGTAGAATGTGGGAACTCTTTGATTGGAGATGGCTGTAAATTTGGTCCATCAGTTACAGAGTGTTGAGACCCTGTAACTGAAAGCTGATTCCTTGGATCAAGGACCACCTCAAACCATCTTGGCATTTCATCAAATGTATAGCACTTTGGTGATAGAGAATGATTTATTTTTAAGAATGGGGGGATAAAGTATACCTTCTGCTCGTTAGAGTGTGATGGACTGTTGGTGATCAGCCTTTGAGCAAAGATAACTTCTTTTAAAAAACCTTGGACAAGCACTGAGATTGTTGCGTAAGCTTTGAATGCCCAGAACATGTGATCCCAAGAGTTTAGAATTAGAGCTTGATGAAAGGACATCCGTGGCAAGTATGTGAGCAACCAGTTATAACTGATGTACCTTTCCTCATTTCTGCCTTTAGCAATGATTTCCATACTTTCATCTTCACTATCATCACTTCCTCCATCATTGATCTCTATGGTCTCAATGTCTTCAGCCCTTATGCCTTCCTCATTTGTTTCTTCATCAATGAGCTTCACAAGCTTTATGATTTCTGCCACATTCTTCTCAGCATTTGGATTATCTTGTTCCATTTCTTGAGGGATTTAGGAGTTTTCAAACACGACTTTTGGGATTTCTTCCTCAACCTGAGCATGAGATGGCTTAAGGACATCAGGTTTCTCCCCCTGAATATCAGCATTGCTTAGCTTATCAGCTTCTAGTTGCTCCCCCTCAGTTGAAGCATTTTTCTTAGTGGGAGAGCTGAGTGCTTGCTCTTGTACTTCCTCTTCTGTTGAAACAATTTATTTCTCAGAGGTAACTGGTGGAAGTTGAACCTCCCCCCTCAGTATCAGCAGCACTTTAATTAGAGGTCAATAATCTTCTTTCTTCTGCCTTGATTCTTAGCATTGCCTCTTTGAGCTCTTTTTGAGGTACAGTCATCAACCTTTTCTTCAGTTTCCTTTGCTTGGGTTCAGCAACCTTCCTAGCCATTTGCTCGTCGGCAGTACTAACAGTGTTAGGCTGACTAGCCTTATCAGCAGTATCTTCAGCCCTTGACTCTACGATCGTAGAGTTAGGATCTTCAACGATCGTAGGGAGGCTTTTCTTTGAGCTGCGTTTTCCCTTCTTATGATACACCTTAAGGATCGGGGTGGTCTCATCAGAGATTTCTTCATGCTGCTCCCTTTTCCTTTTCTTTGGTGCAGTTAATTCGGATGGTGAGGATGACTTTGGTAGAGCAACAGAAGGTTCAGGTCTTTGAAGGGCTTCATTAGTTGATCCTTGAGGTTCATCTTCCATAGGAGGCACCTCTACTGCCTTTTTCTTCCCTTTGTTTTTCCTGTTGAGAGCTGGAGGTTCCTGATTTACTTCTGCAGTGTCCTCTATAATAGACAAGTTTCTTATTGAGTGCCTTTTTGCTCCACTTGTCTATGCATTAGATTCAGATTGGAGTATTCGTAAGTTCTCCACCAGATTTCTCTTCCAGTTTTCAATCAGTTTCTTTGTGATCCTTTTGTTGGAATTAAGGGTTTCACCTTCATTATCCCCAATTTTGTCGTCCAGAGCTGATTGTAGAAGGACGCTAATGAACCTCCCATAAAATATTTTCCCGCTACCCTAGGACTTCTCTGCAGCTTGAACTCGATTGCCAATCCATTCTAACAGCAAAGCTCCCAAGTTGAGGTCGATTTTGAAAACGAGTGTTGTCATAATTTTTAGTTGAAGCTCACCTCAGACCCTAGTCATCCCTGGCAACGAGCGAGACTCAAACGTCTCTCTCTAGCTCGTTGTCGGGGATGACTAGGGTTTTAGCGAGCGAGAGAGAGAGAGAGACGTTTGAGTTTTGGAAATCAGCTACCCACAAATGAACAGTTATGAATAAATTTGAAAACTTCCCTATTTACTTGCTGAGTGGGGAACGTGTTCAATTATGAGGGGAGGCACGTCTTTTATTCTGAGGGTTAAGACCTTTTTGTCCTTAGCTCCCTTTGAGCTCTACGAACATATGGCCACTCAACGATTTCCCTTTCACTCTATGATCACTGTTACGAGCCAAGTTCCACTCTACGAACTGGTTTTACTCTACGAACTCTACTTGACTTTTGCATTGGACAACTTTCTTTCTGCAGAGTTAGTGGGGACTGAAGCATGATATTTAAGATTGTAAATTTAACATTCCTAGCTCACTTATTAATATATTAAATCTAGATTCATCCAGAGGTTTTGTGAAGACATCAACAAGTTATTTTTCAGTAGGAATATAAGATAATGAAATATTTCTATTTTGCATATGGTCTCTAATGAAATGATATCTTATATCTATATGCTTGGTTCTTGAGTGCATTATAGGATTATGAGTTATAACAATAACACTGGTATTATCACAATGAACAGGGATAGATTTAAACTCAAACCCATAGTCAGCTAGCTGATTTTTCATCCACAAGATTTGTGCACAGCAACTGCTTGCAACAATGTATTCAGCTTCTGCAGTTGAAGTTGATACTGAGTTTTGTTTTTTACTAAATCAAGATACAAGGTTGTTTCCAAGCATTTGACATGTTCCACTTGTGCTCTTTTTATCAATTTTACAGCCTGCATAATCAGCATCTGAGTAGCCTATTAGACTAAAAGGTGATTCATTAGGATACCAAAGTCCCAAATTGGAAGTGCCCTTAAGATACCTGAAAATCCTCTTTACAGCAATAAGATGTGATTCCTTAGGGTCAGCTTGACATCTAGCACAAATACAGGTGGCAAACATAATATCTGGTCTATTGGCAGTTAAGTATAGGAGAGAGCCTATCATACCTCTGTATTGAGTAATATCAACACTTTTACCTTTCTCATCCTTGTCAAGCTTAGTTGCAGGTGCCATGGGAGTTTTTGATGAGTGTGTTTTATATACACAAATTAGGTGCTTTTGAGCTTGATAATTTGTAAATCCTAAGTCATTTCGGTTGGTTTTATGTGTTATCTTATTGTTATGTAATGTAGTTTTCTATTGGTTTTATATGTTTTTGTATGCTTTTATGTGTTTTTATGTTGTTTTGTATGAATTGAAATAAAAGCTCCTTGGAATCAATACCCATAACTTGCTTTTCGGTACTGTAGCTGCTTGTTTCCCAATTTCACCCATGATCCAATCCGAATCTCTCAAAACTCAAAGAACGAAAGTTGTAGATATTTGTCTTCGCTTTCCATAACATCTTGAATCATCCAATTTGAAGATCGTATAAGAGAGTTATGGCTATTTTACCATCGGATTTGGCATAAATTTTACACAGCAGTTGCTTCGGGCTCAATTTGAGCCTTTCTCCGGACATTTTCTCGTCAAGCTCCAGTTATGAACGTTGTAGAGCTCCTTCTTAGCTTTCCATAGCCTACTTAATCGCCTTAATCCGAGTTCGGACGAAGACATTATGGCTATTTTACTAACAGAGGTCAAAGCTGAGTCGGGCTACAGGCGTTGGGCGTGGGCGCGGGGAATGGGTGCGGGCGCGCGGCGTGGGTGAGCTGTGGGCGTGCGGCATGGAAAGGGGCTGGGCGCGGGCGCGGCAGGCGGCGTGCTGAGTGCGATCTTTTGAGCTCCTAGTGCGATTCCAGCTCACTTTTTGATCCAAAATCTGATGTTTGGCTAGGGTTTTTCATGGAGGCACTATATAATATCTCTTTGGAGCTTCATATTTCACATCTAGGGATTGGGAGGCTACACTAAAACATCAATTTGAGAGCAAAAGTGCTGCAATAGAAGGAAAAACTCAGCACAAGCCCAAGAACCAAGAAGGAAAGGATTGTCAAGGCATATCTAGACCTTGGGAGGCTACACATACATCATCAAAAAGAGATTGAGGGCTGCAATTCAAGGAAATTCCAGCAACAAGCTAAGGAGCAAAAAGAGAAACGAATGCCAAATGAAGAGGAAAAGCTAAAGATTGTCATCAACTAAGCAAACAACACATGATTATCTTCGAAATGGGTTTTATCATCTCTTGTTTTCCTTTGAATTTGTATTCCTATTTCATGATGTACACCATGTGTTTGATATTTTGCTTAACTACCATGAACTAGAGCTTGTATTCTAAGATTTCAATGGAACCCAACACATAGTTTGAATTGACTTTTCTCTCTTTGTTATTAATTACTCATTTGTGGATTGAATATCATAATTTATGCTTCATATCTTAATTTCCTAGCTAGTAATTACCGTGGAAACCTATATGAACTTGACGAACGGATTATAGTGTTTAGACCTTGTTATGATATCATGCGAAAATTAAAGATTGTTGTGGGTTATTAATTGAGATTTAGTGACATGTGTCTTGTTGATTATCCTCAATGATAGGTAACTTGATAGTATTTAGGATAGACATATACCTAGATATCGTGTGCAACCAATGGAGAATCTATTTCTTAATGACTTCCTATGTGAAAGTTAGTAATTGAAGGGACGGTAAATGAGATTTAGTGGACACGTGTGTCTTGTTATTGTTCTTGAAATTGGTCTCTTGATAGTGTGTAGGATAGACATATACCTACATGCCGCATTAGGAAGATTCGAATTTGACCGTCGACAGAGGATTATAAGTAGCTTTGATTTCTCGGTTGACAATTCTATGTGGTTAATTAATTCAAATAAGAGAGTTAGGATATTCAAATGAAGTGTTGGGGAAAATTGCAATCTTAGACTTGTTAATATTAGATTTAATTATTTTAACGCTTTCCATAGTTCTTACTATTACAAAACAACAACAAATTTAAATCATCAATTGTCTAAATAAAATCGAGACGATATATAGTTGGTACTTGGGATACATTAGAACAATTCCCTGTGGGTTCGACAACTCTCTTATCACTTTATTACTTGTGCATATTTTTCGGTTGTGAAATCGACCAACAATTTTCATGATAGTAGCTGAGTCCATGCCATACTTTTTCAAAAGGTCTTTAATATATTTATCTTGGTTAATGAAGATGCCTTCATTAGTTTGCTTCACTTGAAGCCCAAGGAAGAAGTTCAGTTCTCCCATCATGCTCCTTTTAAACTTACTTTGCATCAGTTTCGCAAACCTTTCACATAACTTTTCATCAGTAGAACCAAAAATGATATCATCCACATAGATTTGAACTAGTAATGTTTTATCTTTGTGTTTCCTTAGGAAAAGTGTGGTGTCTACTGTAGTACCCATGCTTTTTAGTTCCACATCGCCTATATTACCAACTTTCTCTCCTTTATTAGTCTATATATATGTAACTAATACTTTTGTTTTACTTACTAAATAATAAGGATTTTCTTATTTTAAAAAAATACTTTTTGTAAGAGGGACTCTTTCAAGGAACTCATTAGTTAAAATTTTCAGTATTGAGGACGTAGGCAGACTGCAAACCTCATAATTTCGTGTATGTTCTTTTTCTTTCTTTCTTTCTTATGTATTTATTTAATTTAATTTTCTGTATTATTATTTTATAATTTTAATTAGTATATTTTAGTTAGTTTGTTAGTTAATATTTTGGTATTATTTTGGCTAAATATTAAGTATCTCAATTATAAGAAAATGTTCTCTTTAATTTATTAATTTAATTTAATAATATGGAGGGTTCAATATATGCATAAAAACTATTAAATACTAATATTGTAGTATTTAATAAAATGTATTATTTTGGTGAATAGATTATATTGAGCGAGTCTAACAATTGTATCTGTAATTGTGGGTATTGCATTACGTACTCCAGGTACGGATTCTGTGCGGGCGCGCCCGGGCGTGCTGAGTGCGATCTTTTGAGCTCCTAGTGCGATTCCAGCTCACTTTTTGATCCAAAATCTGATGTTTGGCTAGGGTTTTTCATGGAGGCACTATATAATATCTCTTTGGAGCTTCATATTTCACATCTAGGGATTGGGAGGCTACACTAAAACATCAATTTGAGAGCAAAAGTGTTGCAATACAAGGAAAAACTCAGCACAAGCCCAAGAACCAAAAAGGAAAGGATTGTCAAGGCATATCTAGACCTTGGGAGGCTACACATACATCATCAAAAAGAGCTTGAGGGCTGCAATTCAAGAAAATTCCAGCAACAAGCTAAGGAGCAAAAAGAGAAACGAATGCCAAATGAAGAGAAAAAGCTAGAGATTGTCATCAACCAAGCAAACAACACATGATTATCTTCGAAATGAGTTTTATCATCTCTTACTTTCCTTTGAATTTATATTCCTATTTCATGATGTATACCATATGTTTGATATTTTGCTTAGCTACCATGAACTAGAGCTTGTATTCTAAGATTTCAATGGAACCCAACACATAGTTTGAATTGACTTCTCTCTCTTTGTTATTAATTATTCATTTGTGGATTGAATATCATAATTTATGCTTCATATCTTAATTGCCTAGCTAGCAATTACTGTGGGAACCTATATGAACTTGACGAACGGATTATAGTGTTTAGACCTTGTTATGATATCATGCGAAAGTTAAAGATTGTTGTGGGTTATTAATTGAGATTTAGTGACATGTGTCTTGTTGATTATCCTCAATGATAGGTAACTTGATAGTATTTAGGATAGACATATACCTAGATACCGTGTGCAACCAATGGAGAATCTATTCTTAATGACTTCCTATGTGAAAGTTAGTAATTGAAGGGACGGTAAATGAGATTTAGTGACACGTGTCTTATTATTGTTCTTGAAATTGGTCTCTTGATAGTGTGTAAGATAGACATATACCTACATGCTGTATTAGGAAGATTCAAATTTGACCATCGACAGAGGCTTATAAGTAGCTTTGATTTCTCGGTTGATAATTCTATGTGGTTAATTAATTCAAATGAGAGAGTTAGGATATTCAAATGAAGTGTTGGGGGAAATTACAATCTTAGACTTGTTAATATTAGATTTCATTATTTTAACGTTTTCCATAGTTCTTACTATTACAAAACAACAACAAATTTAAATCATCAATTGTCTAAATAAAATCGAGACGATATATAGTTGGTACTTGGGATACACTAGAATAATTCCCTGTGGGTTCGACAACTCTCTTATCACTTTATTACTTGTTGATCGCGTATACTTGCGCGTATTTTTCGGTTGTCAAATCGACCAACAAGTTTTTGGCGCCGTTGCCGGGGAATTGTTCTTCTAGTGTTTTTCCAATAATAATGACAATCGATTTGGTCTTAATTTAGACTTGTAAATAATTTTCTTATTATTATTTTGTTTTGTTTTGATTTTGTTTTCAGTTAATGGATGAGCATAATTATCAATGGGATTATGAGGGGACGATGCAACCAAGTTCGTCAAAACTTCTTGAGCAATTGCAAGAACAAGTTGCAACGCTTTCAAGGGCTGTTGACACTCTTAAAGGCCAGTCCACTCAAAATGCCTACAGTCAGAATCAAGTTGACTACTACCCAAACTACTATTAACCGGGTTGGCAAGATCATCCAAGCTTTTATTGGGACAACAGTCAAGATCAATGCTTTGATCTAAGTCTCTCATACCATTTAGAATTTTCATTCCAACCTCCACCACACCATGAGGATACATCTAATATGGAGGAGATTCTTCCCATGTTCATTGAGCAACAAGAATTGTTACGAAACCTTGAGAACCAAATCGCATAACTTGTCGAGGCTGTGCTTATTCACCCACAAAGCACCTTACCTTGTATTACACAGATTAACCCTATAGAGAAAGGTGAAGAGCAATGTATGGTAAATTCGCATAGATGTGACAAAGAGGAAAGAATGAGGGAGGAGCTCAAGACACTGTACATATCTCATATCTCTCAAAATGAGGTTAGGATGGCAAATATACAAGCTTCAGTGCAGAGCATCATGAACTATGTTGCCAATTCTTACATTATTCACCCGCAAATCACCTTACCTAGCGATACAGAGATCAACCTCATAGAGGAAGGTGAACAGGAGTGCTTGGTGGATGATCAAGGAAATGGCGCGGAGTCGCACGAAGCTATTAGTGAAAATTTTGAGGTGTACATCCTATTGTGGATGATGATTCTGAGGTTGATGAGACGAGGAGTATGAATGGGGATCATGAAAAGGAAATTAAAGATCAAGAAGTCACATTCGAGGTTTTCAAACCCATCGAGCACCCATTGGTTCATGAAAAAGATCTTCATGTCGATCTTGACACAAGTGCAATAATTGATGATGCGGATGAGGAAAGCTTCTTCTTGCCATCGGTTGAAACGAAGTTTGAGGGTCACCAACCAGGCATGCATGCCATGCAAATCAAAGAAAGAACAGCGAGGCGGCATGCAATGGTCAATTTTGCGATTGAGCCGGATTGAAAGGAAATAAAGGAGTCGGGCTAACGACTTTAAACCAAGCGCTTCTTGGGAGGAAACCCAAGTTTACTGTTTTGTTTTTATTTTTGTTTGATTGCATTTTAGTGTTTTAATTGCATTTTAATTCCTTTAGTAATTTGTTTTCAGGTACGCTCCCAACTTAGAGGTATTCAAAGATGATATCAATGGCGCTTGACATAGTTTCAGGGAAGTATTCTATTTTAAGTTTTCCTATATCAGACATTGAGGACAATATCAAGTTTAAGTTTGGGGGTAGTACTTCGTATTGGTGTGTTTTTAATTTAGTTTTTATGTGATTTAAGGTATATTTTTTTGTTCAAAAAAAAATTCATTTATTTTTAGGATGTGTCCCTTGAGCATTGTTTTAATTTGATTTGAACCATAATCCATGGTCTATGATAATGGCTTGTTTGAAGAAAATCTAACTCATGAGACGTAGACAATTGTTGCTTAGTCTTTGTGCTTATCGTTTATTGGTTATTATTTTGCTTATGCGTCCTTTCATTTTTATGCACTTACCCATGAGTATGAAGCTAGTTGTAAGCTTAGTGAAGGTTTTTATAACCGAATGCTTGTGAGAAATATCTATAAACTCTAGAACTCGTTTAAACATCACTCGAAGCAAGGTGTCTAAATTTATTGTGCTTGAATTGATGGTCATGTGGTGTATTGAAATGGAGCGTAAAACACACTCACCCATGGACACATGCGTAGGAGAGATAGAGCGTAAAACGCAATCTCTTATAACTGTGAATAAAGAAAGAAAATTGTATATTGCAAATCTTGCGGTGGGTTGAGATGGAGCGTAAAATGCACGCACCCACAAGAGCGGGCTTAGGGTAAGATGGAGCATAAAATGCACTCACCCAAAGTCCTTTGATCTCAAAATTTTCGGAAATTTATGATTTGTATACATTTGCGATGAGTGATGTGTCAAGCATGTGGTTTTTGAAGTTTGTTTTGATTTCTTTCATAAGGTAATGTGGTTGCATAAGTTCATCCGAGCTACACATGATTTAGTGCTATTGGGTACTCACACACACGGGGAATGGGCCTTAAGCAAAGTATGACTAGCTAATTGAAATTTTAGACTTACAACGTTTTGCTTGTTCTCTTGAATTCCATGTGTTGATGCCTTTGAGACCATTGTCAGCTTATTAATTCATTGCTCAAGTTAGGTTGTATTACAAGTGTTTGAAGTATGTAGTTTAGGTTTGTTTTGTCTGAGGACAAACAAAGATTTAAGTTTGGGGGTATTTGATGAGTGTGCTTTATATACACAAATTAGGTGCTTTTAAGCTTGATAATTTGTAAATCCTAAGTCATTTCGGTTGGTTTTATGTGTTTTTATCTTATTGTTATGTAATGTAGTTTTCTATTGGTTTTATATGTTTTTGTATGCTTTTATGTGTTTTTATGTTGTTTTGTATGAATTGAAATAAAAGCTCCTTGGAATCAATACCCATAACTTGCTTTTCGGTACTGTAGCTGCTTGTTTCCCAATTTCACCCATGATCCAATCCGAATCTCTCAAAACTCAAAGAACGAAAGTTTTATATATTTGTCTTCGCTTTCCATAGCATCTTCATCATCCAATTTGAAGTTCGTATGAGAGAGTTATGGCTATTTTACCATCGGATTTGACATGAATTTTACACAGCAGTTGCTTTGGGCTCAATTTGAGCCTTTCTCCGGACATTATCTCGTCAATCTTCAGTTATGAAAGTTGTAGAGCTCCTTCTTAGCTTTCCATAGCCTACTTAATCGCCTTAATCCGAGTTCGGACGAAGAAGTTATGGCCATTTTACTAACAGAGGTCAAAGTTGAGTCGGGCTACAGGCCTTGGGCGAGGGCGCGCGGAATGGGTGCGGGCGCGCGGCAACTGGCACCAGGCAGCCAGCGCACGTGCGCGCGACGTGGGTGAGCTGTGGGTGTGCAGCATGGCCAGGGCTGTGCACGGGCGCGGCGGGCGGCGTGCGGGCGCGCCCGGGCGTGCTGAGTGCAATCTTTTAAGCTCCTAGTGCGATTCCAGCTCACTTTTTGACCCAAAATCTGATGTTTGGCTAGGGTTTTTCATGGAGGCACTATATAATATCTCTTTGGAGCTTCATATTTCACATCTAGGGATTCGGAGGCTACACTAAAACATCAATTTGAAAGCAAAAGTGCTGCAATAGAAGGAAAAACTTAGCACAAGCCCAAGAACCAAGAAGGAAAGGATTGTCAAGGCATATCTAGACCTTGGGAGGCTACACATACATCATCAAAAAGAGATTGAGGGCTGCAATTCAAGGAAATTCCAGCAACAAGCTAAGGAGCAAAAAGAGAAACGAATGCCAAATGAAGAGGAAAAGCTAAAGATTGTCATCAACTAAGCAAACAACACATGATTATCTTCGAAATGGGTTTTATCATCTCTTGTTTTCCTTTGAATTTGTATTCCTATTTCATGATGTACACCATGTGTTTGATATTTTGCTTAACTACCATGAACTAGAGCTTGTATTCTAAGATTTCAATGGAACCCAACACATAGTTTGAATTGACTTCTCTCTCTTTGTTATTAATTACTCATTTGTGGATTGAATATCATAATTTATGCTTCATATCTTAACTTCCTAGCTAGTAATTACCGTGGAAACCTATATGAACTTGACGAACGGATTATAGTGTTTAGACCTTGTTATGATATCATGCGAAAATTAAAGATTGTTGTGGGTTATTAATTGAGATTTAGTGACATGTGTCTTGTTGATTATCCTCAATGATAGGTAACTTGATAGTATTTAGGATAGACATATACCTAGATATCGTGTGCAACCAATGGAGAATCTATTCTTAATGACTTCCTATGTGAAAGTTGGTAATTGAAGGGACGGTAAATGAGATTTAGTGACACGTGTCTTGTTATTGTTCTTGAAATTGGTCTCTTGATAGTGTGTAGGATAGACATATACCTACATGCCGCATTAGGAAGATTCGAATTTGACCGTCGACAGAGGATTATAAGTAGCTTTGATTTCTCGGTTGACAATTCTATGTGGTTAATTAATTCAAATAAGAGAGTTAGGATATTCAAATGAAGTGTTGGGGAAAATTGCAATCTTAGACTTGTTAATATTAGATTTAATTATTTTAACGCTTTCCATAGTTCTTACTATTACAAAACAACAACAAATTTAAATCATCAATTGTCTAAATAAAATCGAGACGATATATAGTTGGTACTTGGGATACATTAGAACAATTCCTTGTGGGTTCGACAACTCTCTTATCACTTTATTACTTGTGCATATTTTTCGGTTGTGAAATCGACCAACAATTTTCATGATGGTAGCTGAGTCCATGCCATACTTTTTCAAAAGGTCTTTAATATATTTATCTTGGTTAATGAAGATGCCTTCATTAGTTTGCTTCACTTGAAGCCCAAGGAAGAAGTTCAGTTCTCCCATCATGCTCCTTTTAAACTTACTTTCCATCAGTTTCGCAAACTTTTCACATAACTTTTCATCAGTAGAACCAAAAATGATATCATCCACATAGATTTGAACTAGTAATGTTTTATCTTTGTGTTTCCTTAGGAAAAGTGTGGTGTCTACTGTAGTACCCATGCTTTTTAGTCCCACATCGCCTATATTACCAACTTTCTCTCCTTTATTAGTCTATATATATGTAACTAATACTTTTGTTTTACTTACTAAATAATAAGGATTTTCTTATTTTAAAAAAATACTTTTTGTAAGAGGGACTCTTTCAAGGAACTCATTAGTTAAAATTTTCAGTATTGAGGACGTAGGCAGACTGCAAACCTCATAATTTCGTGTATGTTCTTTTTCTTTCTTTCTTTCTTATGTATTTATTTAATTTTATTTTCTGTATTATTATTTTATAATTTTAATTAGTATATTTTAGTTAGTTTGTTAGTTAATATTTTGGTATTATTTTGGCTAAATATTAAGTATCTCAATTATAAGAAAATGTTCTCTTTAATTTATTAATTTAATTTAATAATATGGAGGGTTCAATAAATGCATAAAAACTATTAAATACTAATATTGTAGTATTTAATAAAATGTATTATTTTGGTGAATAGATTATATTGAGCGAGTCTAACAATTGTATCTGTAATTGTGGGTATTGCATTACGTACTCCAGGTACGGATTTTGTACCCTTTCAGCAATACTCTTGTGAAATTTAATTAATTTGTTTTGTTCCTCGTTTTGAATTCGTTATTATTTCACATAATTGTTTCTTGTGAAATTCATATAATTCAACTGAGTGTTTCACCGTGGGGAGCTCTGGTTTTATTAGATCGATGGCACCATTGGAATTGCAAGAGTTGAAGGAGCAGTTGCAGGAATTATTAGATCGTGGTGTAATTCGACTGAGTGTTTCACCGTGGGGAGCTCTGGTTTTATTTGTAAAGAAGAAGGATGGGGCATTGAGGTTGTGTATAGACTACGGAGAGTTAAACAAGATTACCATCAGGAATCGGTACCCTTTACCGAGGATTGATGATTTATTTAACCAACTTCAAAGGGCGAAATATTTTTCAAAGATAGACTTGAGATCGGGTTATCATCAGTTGAGGGTGAGAGATAAGGATGTCTCTAAGATAGTTTTCCGTACTCGCTATGGGCATTACGAGTTTTTGGTGATGCCATTCGGGTTGACTAATGCTCCGGCGGTGTTTATGGATTTGATGAATCGGGTGTTTAAGGAGTACTTGGACAATTTGTCATTGTCTTTATTGATGACATTTTGATTTACTCTAAGTCTAAGGAGGAGCATGAGGAACATCTTCGCATAGTTTTGGGAATTTTACAAAAAGAGAAATTATATGCTAAATTCTCTAAATGCGAGTTTTGGTTGGAGCAGGTTATATTTCTGGGTCACATTGTGGCTGCTGACGGCATTAAAGTGAATCCTGCGAAGGTTGAAGCTATTACTAAATGGTCGAGACCTACTGCAGTGATGGAGGTTAGGAGTTTTTTGGGTTTGGCAGGGTATTATAGGCGATTTGTAGAAGGGTTCTCTTTACTTGCCTTGCCATTGACTCAATTGATGAGAAAGGGCACGAAGTTTGTGTGGAACAAGGAGCGCGAGAAGAGTTTTGAGGAGTTGAAGAAACGGCTTGTGACAGCTCCAATACTTACATTACCATTAGGGACAGGAGGTTACCAAATTTATAGTGATGCTTCTAAGAAGGGTTTCGGGTGTGTTTTGATGCAGCAAGGTAAGATGATTGCTTATGCTTCTAGACAACTTAAACCTTATGAAGTGAACTACCCCACTCATAATTTGGAGTTGGTAGAAGTAATCTTTGCTTTGAAAATTTGGAGGCACTATTTGTATGGCGAGACTTGTGATATCTTCACCGATCACAAAAGTCTTAAGTACATCTTCGCTCAGAAAGAGCTCAATATGAGGCAAAGGCGTTGGTTGGAGCTTCTCAAAGATTATGACGCTAGAATTCAATATCACCCTGGAAAGGCGAATGTAGTTGCAGATGCACTTAGCCGAAAGAGTTCAGGGAGTGTAGCAGCCCTTATTACACAACCACAACTTATTTCAGATATGGAGCGGTTGGAATTGGAGTTGTATGTACAACTTATTTTAGCAGGTATGAGAGTGGAGCCCTCTCTTATCTCGAGGGATAAGGAAGCTCAAAAAGAAGATGGTGAGTTATGGGCTATAGCGCAAAATTTGGAGGGGGAAAGCAGTCTGAGTTTCGTCTTTATAACCATTGCGTGATTTGGTTGGGTAAGCGGTTGTGTGTGCCGTTAGATCCAACTATTCGGGAGGCAGTATTGGCTGAGGCTCATAGTTCACCATTTTATATTCATCCGGGTTCTACGAAGATGTATAGGGATTTAAAGAATAATTTTTGGTGGAATGGGATGAAGCGAGATGTGGTTGAATATGTGGGAAGGTGTCTTATTTGTCAGCAAGTGAAAATTGAGCATTAACGTACTAGTGGATTACTGCAAAAATTAGATATTCCTGTTTGGAAGTGGAAGGATATTACAATGGATTTTGTGACTGGGTTACCAAAAACTTTCAGGAAGAATGATGCTATTTGGATTGTAGCAGATCGATTGACCAAATTAGCTCACTTCTTAGCTATCCAAGAGGGTTATTCTGTAGATAAGCTAGCACAAATCTTTCAACAAGAGATTATTAGACTTCATGGAACTCCAGTGTCAATTGTTTCAGATCGAGACCCACGGTTCACTTCACGGTTCTGTAAAGGGTTTCAGCGAGCTTGTGGCACTTGACTAAAATACAGTACTTCTTTCCATCCACAAACTGATGGGCAATCTGAGAGGACTATCCAAACTTTAGAGGATATGTTGAGGTCTTGCGCATTAGAATGGTCGGGTAATTGGGATGATTACTTGAGCCTTGTTGAGTTTGCTTATAACAATATCTGGCATGCAATCATTGATATGGCTCCGTTTGAGGCATTGTATGGTAGGAAGTGTCGAACAGCAACTTGTTGGGATGAGGTTGGCGAGAAGGCCATAGAAGGGCCTGAGTTAGTTCAAATCACTATGGAGAAGGTAGTTGTGGCTAAGGAGAAATTGAGGTTTGCTCGATCTCGGCAAAAGAGTTATGCTGATAAGCACAGGAGGACTTTAGAGTTCAAACTTGGTGAACATGTATTTTTGAAGGTTTCTCCTTGGAAGGGTATCCGATGATTTGGATTGGTTGGGCCATTTGAGATTTTAGAAAGGGTCGGCGAAGTTGCGTATTGGTTAGCTCTGCCTCCACAATTAGCTCATGTGCATAATGTGTTCCATGTGTCGGTGTTGAGAAGTTATCATTATCATCTGTTACATGTGGTACAATATCCGTTCGATAAGATTCGGAAGGATCTTACATGTGAGGAACAAGCCGAGAAAATTTTAGATCGTCAAGAACGGATTATGAGGAGGAAAATAATTTCGTTTGTTATAGTTTTGTGGAAAAATCATTCGAAACGAGAGGCAACTTGGGAGATGGAGGAGTCTATCCGGGCGGAGTATCCGCATCTTTTTGATAATTAGACATGTTCCTTTTCTTTTTGTTCCGGGGACGGAATCCTTTTTAAGGGGGAAGTAATGTAATACCCATGCTTTTTAGTCCCACATCGCCTATATTACCAACTTTCTCTCCTTTATTAATATATATATGTAACTAATACTTTTGTTTTACTTACTAAATAATAAGCATTTTCTTATTTTAAGAAAAAACTTTTTGTAAGAGGGACTCTTTCAAGGACCTCATTAGTTAAAATTTTCAGAATTGAGGGCGTAGGCAGACTCCGAACCTCATAATTTCGGGTATGTTCTTTTTCTTTCTTTCTTTCTTGTGTATTTATTTAATTTAATTTTCTGTATTATTATTTTATAATTTTAATTATTATATTTTAGTTAGTTTGTTAGTTAGTTAATATTTTGGTATTATTTTGGCTAAATATTAAGTATCTCAATTATAAGAAAATGTTCTCATTAATTTATTAATTTAATTAAATAATATGGAAGGTTCAATATATGCATAAAAACTATTAAATACTAATATTGTAGTATTTAATAAAATGTATTATTTTGGTGAATAGATTATATTGAGCGAGTCTAACCAATTGTATCTGTAATTGTGGGTATTGCATTACGTACTCCAGGTACGGATTCTATACTCCTTCAGCAATACTCTTGTGAAATTTAATTAATTCGTTTTGTTCCTCGTTATGAATTCCGTTATTATTTCACATAATTGTTTCTTGTGAAATTCATATAATTCTTTCATTTTTGAGTTGATACATATGACTCGTATTTGTATTATTTAAGTTGGAATATCATGTCTACTATTTATTTTGATATCTGTAGAGTGGTACAGGTTGTTACCTTCTTGTGAGACATTATGATTATGATTCGATTTGGTTCAACATGTACGTATAGAACCCTTTGTTGGTATTGTGTCGCATGTGTTGTGACATGATATCTTTGTTAGAATATACCGTAGGGTATACTTAAGCTATAACCACCTGTGGGGGTACCACAGACATGTCGTCTTGGCATGAGAGATATGACACTTCCGTGGCAGTGTGATTAGTCCACAGCGTCTCTGTTTTGTACTCCGATGGGAGTTAGCCATTTGGTGATTTGTTGTGAGAGGCGTATGGGTCGACCCTAGTTTTCTGTTCTGTTCTGCGGATTGGCGATGTTGTGCCAAACACCCCTTCCGATTTTGCATGCATTTGGATCTGCAGTCCAATGTGTGATTTGTCTATGTGACATTATTTAATTTGCCTATGTGGCATTATTTGACTTGTTTGTGTGGCAAGCTATATTTTTGAGTTTGGTATGAAATAACACCCTGCCATTTCTTCATACTATTAAGTTATTGTGATACAACTCAGTTCAGTTTAGTTGATTTTGTTATTTATTTCAGTTCAGTTCATAATTTTATTTTCTATATCCGTACTAGGCACTTAGCTCATGCTGTGTTTTTCTTCCGGCAGGTACTCAAGGGGATCATGGGCAAGTGTGATGATAGCTCCTTACCTAGATGGTTTAGATATTTTAGTTATATTTTGATGTTTGGGTCTCTGGTATTGAACATTTATTAAGATTAGAATGTACTAAACAGTATGTATTTTGAACTGGTTGGACAATTATTAATACCTCTTTTAAGACTAATCTTTTTCGGTTATAAGTTTGATATTAGTTTATATTTCTATTATATCTGTGTATAGTCTCCCTTTCTATTTTGGGAAGGGGGTGTTACATCTACTCTACCTCTAGTGAATCTTTTTTCAATAAGAAATTTTTCAAGAGTTTCATACCATGCTCTAGGTGCTTGTTTTAAACCATATAGAGTTTTTTCTAGGCTATAGACATAATCAGAAAGAGTTGAATTAATAAAACCTGGGGCTTGTTCCACATAAATTTCTTCTTGAAATTCCCCATTAAGAAAAGCACTATTGACATCCATTTGAAAGACTTTGAACTTCATGTGAGCAGTATGGGCAAGAAATATTCTGATGGCTTCCAATCTTGCAACTGGAGCAAAGGTTTCATCATAGTCAATTCATTCTTCTTATAAGTAACCTTTGGCCACTAGTCTTGCTTTATTCCTTGTGATTACACCTTATTCATCCATTTTATTCCTGAACACCCATTTGGTGCTAATGACTGGATACTACTTTGTTCTTTCAGCTAATCTCCAGGCTTTGCATCTTTCAAATTGATTGAGTTCTTCTTGCATGGCTTCTATCCAGCTAGAATCTCCCAAGGCTTCTTCAATCTTCTTGGGCTCCATTTGAGAAAGGATGCTTAGGTGGAAGCATTCATTTTGAGTTGCAGATCTTGTTTTTACTCTTGCATTAGGATCTCCAATGATGAGATCTTCAGTATGATCCTTTGTCTATTTTCTCCTTCTTGGAACATCAGTTCTGGTGCCTTCTTGTCTGAGTTCTTCTAGATTGACATTAGCTTCAGGTCGTAGAGTCTCATTGTCTGGTACAGTGTACTCTACGATTTCTTTTTGTTCGATGATTTCTGCTCCTGGCTCGACGATCGTAGTGTCAAACTCTACGATTTTGGACTCTGCGATCGTAGAGTTCTTCTCTGCTGAATCATTGAGTGAAGTAACTTTCTTCTTTGATTCTGATTCATTAAATATGACATAAATAGAGACTTCAACACTTAGTGATTCTTTGTTGAATACTCTGTATGCTTTGCTATCAGTAGCATAACCAAGGAAGATTCCTTCATCTGACTTAAGTTGGAATTTGGTCAATTACTTCTTGCCATTGTTGAGAATGTTACAGAGACATCCAAAAGCACGAAAATAGCTTATGTTTGGCTTTCTTCCTTTCCATAATTCATAGGGGGTCTTCTTGAGAGTGGAGTGAACAAGAAACCTGTTTTGAGTGTAGCAAGCAATGTTGACAGCTTCAGCCCAGAAGTATTCAGGTAGATGGGCAGCTGCAAGTAAAGTTCTTCCTGCTTTTATGAGAGTCCTGTTCTTTCTTTCAGCCACTCCATTTTGTTGAGGAGTTCTTGGAGCTGAGAAGTTGTGACTGATGTCATTCTCTCCACAGAACTGGTCAACTATTGAGAAATCAAATTCTCTTCCATTATCACTTTTGATAGCCTTGATCTTCTCTTCTTTCTCATTCATGATCAAGTTAAATAGCTTGATAAGTTGAGAACTAGTTTCATTTTTGGAGCTCAGAAAAAATACCCATGTGAATCTAGTGTAGTCATCTACTACTACTAAAGAATATCTTTTTCCTCCAAGGCTTGAAGTTGGGATAGGTCCAAAAAGATCCATGTGTAGCAACTGAAGGGGCTTGTTATTTGAGTTGACTACTTTGCCTTTGAATGAGCTTTTTATTTACTTTCCAAACTGACATGCTTTGTAGGGTTTTTCTTTGATGAAGTTGAACTTTGGCAATCCTGCTACAAAGTCTTTGGAAGCTAGTTTGGACAAACATTTGAAGTTTAGTTGAGATTACCTTCTATGCCATAGCCAGCAAAGATCTTTAGAAGCGTTGGCAAGAAAGCATATTGCCTCATCAGAACTTAGATCAGCAAGGTTGATAATGTAGATATTTCTTTCTCTGGTTCCCATTAGCTTTAATGAGTTTGTCTTCAAATCTCTGACTTGACATTTATTGTTGAGGAAGGTGGTTTGATGACCTTTATCACATAACTGGCAGATACTGAGACCACATTTATGACATGTATAGTTTTGAATATAATACATGCTTGTAGATGAGTATGGATTCCTTCTTGTCTTGGATATATGTGGATAGTAGTTATTCACAGGTTCTTTATTAGGCTTATGTTCTTTTTGCTTCCTCACAACTCTGCGTCTTGCAGGTTTTGTGGGGTGAGAGTCAACTCTACGTTTCTTGCCTGGTAGATTCGTAAAGTTATTCTTTTTTGACTCTACAACCGTTTGAGGTTTGATTGTAGAGTTTGACTTACCCTTTGATCTCTTAAATCCTAGATTTGTGTGAGATCCAGCAAAGTTTACATAACTTGGCTCAGCTGTTTGTGAGGATTTAACAAATATAATTCCCTTATTTAAATTAGGAGAACTGTTGTCATTTGTTTCCATAGTTTTATCCACAGGGGATTCTGAAGAAGGTTTACAGAACCCTAGACCTGACTTACTGGTTGCTGATCTTTGACTAGAGATTAAGGAGTCCATAGACAGAGAAGACTTATTCCATATTGAGATAGTTTTCTCAAGTTCCTGAATTTTAGACACAAGAGTTAACTCTCTATGAGTGCCCAGCTCAGCTATCTGTCTTAAGTTATCATTCTCAGCTTCAAGACTGGTGCAAGAGTTAGCAGTTCGTAGAGCAGTTTCCAACTCCTTGATTGCTTTCTCTTTTTCCTCTTGAAGAAGGGAATGATACTTTGATAGAACTCTAAACATTTTCATATATTTATGCAATTTTATCATGTAGTTATGTATTTGAGTCTTTGTCTGAATCACTCCATGAACTTTCAACTACAAAGCCTTTGCCTTTCTTCATGAATTTGTGATGGCCTTTAGATTCACTCTTTTTCTTCTTTAGTTCATCCCTTAGAGATTTGGGATAGTTTGCAATGAAGTGTCCTGGTTGTTTGCAGTTGTAACATAGGTCGTTTCTTTGTTCTTTGTTGTTTCTGTTGTTGAACCTTCTTTGCCGGCTATTAATAAACTTCTTGAAATGTCTGACTAGCATTACAACTCCTTCATCACTGATTTCTTCATCATCATCAGAGTCAGATTCGTTGTTGGCAAGGTTTTTTGATGTAGATGTTTTAAGTGCAACTCCTCGTTCTTTCTTCTTAACTTCTAACAAGGTTTCTGCTCGTTGGAGTAGCTCTAGTTCATAACTGAGAAGATTCCCATATAGCATCTGCACAGTCATCTCATGAAGATTCTTTGATTCTCTAATGGCAATGGTCTTGGCATCCCACTTGCTTGGTAGAGATCTCATGAACTTGATAATGAGATCCTTATTTGGATAGATCTTTCCATATGCTCGAAGAGAGTTGAGTAGCATGTTGAATCTTTCATATGTGGAAGTAATATTTTCCCCAGAGATGTGGGTGAACATTTCATATTATTGTGTAAGCAAAAGACTGTTTGTTTTCTGTTACTTCTTCAGTCCCTTCATGCATGATCATTAGTGCATCCCAAACTTCTTTTACTGTTTTGCAGTTAACAACATTTTCAAACAACTCATCGTCTAGAGCCATGAATAAAATATTTTTAGCTTTCTTATCCAGCTGGACTATTTTCTTCTCTACATCCGTCCAATCTTTTCTTAGCTTGATTGAGACTTTGTTTGGGTCTTCAGTCTCATCGATTGCATCCATGTATGCCTGCATACGAACTTTCCAGTTAGCAAATTTTTATTTATTGCAAGGAGGTGGTTTATTTCCACCACCTAACTCAGAACTATTTTTGGTTTGTGTCATTGATCTACTCAAGCGTGTTAAACTTTAATAGTGAGAACCTGCTCTAATACCAATTGTTAGTTTCCAAAGGCTCAAAAGATATCTAGAAGGGGGGTTGAATAGATTCTTTAAAACTTTCACTTGTTTTGAGAAAAATAACTTATCAGATTAATTGACAGGTAATTAAGCACGGCGAAATGAATGATTTAATCCTCCTTCAAAGATAGATAAAAGATAGCAGATATGATAAAACAATGATGTAGCAGTCATGGCAGTTATAGAGTAGAATGTAAAGAACACAAACTTTAAGTGGTTCAGAGTACTCAATACTCCTACTCCACTGTTCTACTCCTCGAGTAGCAAATCCACTAAGGATATCGTTACAACTTGAATCACTAAGATTCCTTCAAGACCCGCAGCCTTGGAACTTCAGCACACTAAGTACTCTTCAAGACCAACAGCATTGGAACTCTAGTTCACTAAGAACTCTTCAAGACCAGCAGCCTTATAATAATGTAGACTAAGACCCTCCGTCATAAAATCACCAGTACACTTAGTACTCTTCAAGACCAACGGTCTTGGAACCATTACACTTCAATAAGAGAGTGTGTTGTGTTACTAAGTTTGCTTAAGCATGAGTTCTAATGAACTTAGTAGCGAAGCAAGATGTTTTTCTCTTGCTCGTAGAGTGGGGCTTTGACAGATATTGATTTGATCGTTTGTACTTCCTTTTTCTTTTGTAATCTTCAATCTGTTTGCCATATATAGATCCTTTGAATTCTTCCATTGAAATGAGACCGTTGCATCTGATATTCCCGTTGAGATTTGTTGTTGAACTTAAGAATAGTTTATTTCTTATTGTACTGAGTAGTGGGGTTAGTCAACATCCATTAACTTGCTCCAAGATAGTGGTAGAGGTAATGTCCTGACTTTCTGCACACCATAGTTGTTTGTTCCCCGCTGACTTTGATTTCTTCATTTAGATCAATTAAGTATTTCGCAACTGTCTTGGGCATGTTATACATCAGATATGGACGTTGTAATCCATTATGGGCAACAAAGAATATTCTATTCAAATCTTGATTCTTTCGTCTGATGAGGTTCGTAAAGTGTTTGGTTGATACTATGTCATGACTCTACGATCTTGCTAGTCATAGTGACATCAGAGGGATCGTAGAGTTCTTGTCTTGATCTGCTCTACAATCTTTGATAAGACTTGATGCCTGTAGACGATTTACTGTGATCTTCATATGGTTGTTTGATCACCTAGATATAGCATCAATGCATGTCTTATGATTTACTTCAGTTGTGCTGACTTTGCTTTGAAAGCTAAGGCAGAGTGGACTCTACGATTCTGCACTTGCTTGTAGACAGTCTTATAGGAGTCGTAGAGTGACTGACTAGATTGACTCTACGATCCTGAGAGACAAGACTCTACGATGCCAAGAGAAGACTCTACGATCTGCCGAGACTTGCTCATCGTCTGCCTGGCAGACTCTACGATCTGCTGAGACTTGCTCATTATCTGCCTGGCAGACTCTACGATGCCTTAACTGACTGAGCTGCAAGCTGCCTGACTATTCTTTGATTATTCTCTGGCTGCTCTACGATCAGCTACTGTAGCATTTTTAGATCAACCTAACAGCTTTGATCTTTTCTATCTGAGTCCTTATACATCATAGTCATTTTAAGGACTTTACAATTCAACTACTGTGACACATATACATTAATAACACAACATCAAATTTTACCATATGATTCCTAACATATATAAACATCCATCCATATGCAAACACAAAAACAAACACAATATAAACTATAGAAACATTAATAAACCAATATATATGAACTGAAGAAATATCTACAAATTGAAACCTTAAAGTAACATACAGTTGTCCAAAGCGAATGAATATAAAAATACATAAAAACTATATCTAAAAACAAGCCTTGCTCTTCATACATCATGCATCGTCCAAATTAGTAGGAACCTGTAATTAACAAAAGAATTAAACACGTTATATATGTTGATATTGGTATGACTTATGCAAAGCAAAGTGAGGATAAACTAAACACTATATGATTATTTAAACATAAGTAAGACAGTATATGTATAAGTGACTAATTTGATTATAATTTATAAGTACTACGATTACCTCGTCGCCATCCTAATGTCGTGCTACTGTTACCACTGCATCTGCTAACTCATCATGACTCAGAGACTGCAGATGCCCACCCGGAATACGAAGAACATCACAATCTTGACAGATCGCTCTCACACAGTCAGCAGGAGTATGATAGGTTGGATGACCCGATGACTGTGTAGACTGGGTAGCAGAGTTGCATGTGCCACTGATGGTTGGGCGTCGTCTTTGTCCTTGACCTTTAACGTAGTTCTTCTTGACGATTGACGCCTTCTCCCACAGTTCTTGATCAATCGGCGGACGCAGGGTGCCTTCAGGATAGCGCTCGTTCATTAAGTTCTTATAAATGTCATGTCAGCAGGTTAACAATAAAATAGTTAAAAGTAATTTTAAAATGACGTAAAAATTTATATATAACATATTCGTTGCAATATAAAATCTTATTACCGCTATCTGAATAGCCTTAGGCAGACTATCACGGGTAGCCACATACATCCAGCCAATTGATAAGCTGACCCTGAGACTGAGCCTCATGCAAAACATTTCTCATACTAATTAGTATGTAAACATATATATGATATTCTACAAATTAACCATGAGTATAAACATTAAGTCAACAAACTTGTTATTCATACGTACCCTGGCAGCAATATGCTGCAACTGTGATATACTATCGCCCGTGCCTTTTGCCTTGTCGCCTTCAGGTGCACCTGAGGATCTGTTCGAGGCGGCAGTCTTGCGTCTCTTGACCCAACTCTCAGCTCTCCACTAGTCACACATACTAACCCATATGTCCTGCGTGCACCACCATAGGCTATGCTCATACATGAACTGGTCCCCCTGTTCTGGATGGTCGATCTCTGCATTATGCAAGGCTTTCTGTCGTTCTTTGTTCATATTATCTTTAGTTCGGATGGCACACTTCTGCCAGAACAACGTCTGAATAACTGATGCTTGCGCGTCGTCCCATCTATACCTTTTCTACAAATAAAACAATAATAATAATATTAAACCGGTGATATTATCATAATCCAACACTACTAAACAATATTATTTCAGCTACTATATTATATGCCATTTATAAAAAAAAATACCTGAAATTCAGCCCAAACTACATCTTTGTGGGCGAGAGGTGTGCTCGTCCACATAATCACTGGCATATGTCAGTTCTATAAGCATAATTGTGAAATACATTTCACAATCTTACTATCTTGAAAATCACTACAATATACAACAATTTACATTAGTGATAAGTAATTTTAGTACAATATATAACAAGGAAAATTTAAATTGCTTATATATAAATAATGATTTTCATACGTGTTGTTCGAAGGTAGGCGAATCTGTATCAGAATCCGGTCATCCGGATTAGCCAGGGCCTTCGGCACATGATTAGGGCCCCGACCCAAGCCGTGTTTTCGTTACGCTACTTCATATAAATGAAAATCTTAGGATGTTATTTTGAGTTATATGATTTACATATACAAATAAAATGACACTACCGAAGAAGTAATTGTATGAAATAGTTAACTATGACTACTTAGTAAATGAAAGGTACATAAACATGATAAGAATATAGTGAACATGTATATATGAAATTGTATGTAATACAAGTCAAAGTAAACATATATTTTAATGAAAATCACTATCTGAGTCAGAATCATTTTGTATACGTATTGGAGATTCATAACCACCATCTTTTTCAGATTCAGTGTCAGTTTAAGTGTCAGTCAATAACTCTTCCTTCTCATTATCAATGTCATCTGACATAAGTACTGACTCGGGATCCAATTGATCAGGTTCATCTCCACCCTCTAACTGCCTTAATTCATTGTTGTCCTCCACATTTATTATAAGAGGTCTATGAAGCATCTCCTCTTGGTAGAACTCCCCGTCTACTATGTGGGCAGGACTACACGCGGGACTATGAATTACAACTTGTTAATCTGCAGGCAGTCTATTCCTTTTCCTAACAGGACTATGAGTGTAATATACTTGTACTGCTTGAGTTGGCAACACAAATGGTGCATTGATATACGTGGACTTATGGATATCAATATCGACGATTACATGTCGATCGATACGTATCCCTTTTTCTGAATCAAACCAATGACACTTGAACAAGTTAATATAACCCCCATAATAGTAGTAGTTATCGGTCAATTTTTTACCGTTAGGCAACATACTCTTAATAGCCCTCAAGAGCGATTCAAAACATTCATGGCTCATGTTGTGATCAGCATTGATGTTAAGTAACGTCGCAACAGCAGATAATGTACTGTGCTTGGTGCAACCATACCACAACGGCTCGCTACCCTTGTCTAACAACTTAAAGAATGCTTTGGCATCAGAATTCATTGCTTGATCTCTGCCATGTTCCCAATCAAAATCCGGCCCTACAATATCATGTATCATGTCATTCATTCGATGAGTACTACTGCCTGTATTGTGTACTTGTGTGATGCCACTATCTCTTCTCTGCCTATGTGCCCACCATCATTCTTCGTAATTTTTCATGAACCCACACATAAATAAATGATAGTTTACCATGTCTCTGTCCATATAATTTACATTCTTACACTTCAAACAAAGGCATCTTATCTTGTTCTGCCCATTCACACATTCCGGGTGACTATACGCATAATCTAGAAATACTTGACAACCAGCTCTAAATTCAATTGTAGCACCTATCTGGACACTTGACTTTCGTCATCTCATCCAACTACGGTCTGAATAGAAATCCATGATATCACCGTACCTGTTTTGACAATATCAACTGATTAATGTATAGCATGGTCAGACTATCTAAGCATACTTGTAAGCATATGACTTGAGAAAACTTGTAAGTATATGATTATCATTTAAGCATACTTGTAAGCATAGGACTTGAGCATACTTGTAAGCATATGATTATCATTTAAGCATACTTGTAAGCATATGATTATCATTTAAGCATACTTGTAAGCATATGACTTGAGCAGTAAATGTAAGCATATGACTTATAAATCATACTTGTAAGCATATGATCTTCCTCTTAAGCATGCTTGCTTTACTTGAGCATACTTGTAATTGCTCATGAATTAAGAAAATGTAAGTGTAGAGCAATTCATCATAAATATTTTCATAGGGCACAATGTAAAACTTTGTTAATTTCATATTTTGGTTGAATGGATTTATAATGTAAGTTTGAGACTTGTAATTTATGTTTATATTGAATGAATATGGATTTGTAAGGATATAATTATGTTAATGCAATTGAATTTATATTTAGTTTATTTTATTTTATTTTTTATTATTTTATTTAGTTCAATTCATTATATTATTTTTTATTTTAATTACATTTATTTTGTATTATAGTCGCACATATTATATTTTATTTTGTTTTATTTTATATTATTTATATTAATTTAATTTAATATAATTTAATAAATTTAAATATATTCCAAACCTATTATATTTCTGGAGTAAGAAGGAAATCCTACAACATCAGAAAGACCACTTTTATCTCCAATCACTAATAAACTATAAGAAGCTAATTAACTAAATGAACAGGTGACAAAAATACAACAAAATGAATACCATAAAATTTAGCAAAACAGGGAGAATTGTCCAACAAAAAGTGAAAACAATCGCATAAATAATGCCTCATTCTAAATAATAAACTATCATAACAAATAGACATTTACAATGCTAAAAAATTGAAATCTTCAAACAGTGTAACTCAATAGTTCACAACAAGCATAAACGATCCAGAACTAAATCTAACACAATAAGAAAAAATTAATTGGAAAACTTAACTGGGAATGAAAAACTGAATCAAACAACACAAATTTGCATAGAAATAAATCTGATGAAGTGCATATAGAATAATAAATCAATACCTGAGAAGAATGAGGGAGAGAATAGATGATCAAAAAACCCTAAATCGACGATATATCCAAATTATGAAGCTAATAGGTCTGACGACGGCGTGGGCAGCTCCGACGACGGCTTGAGCAGCTCCGGCGATGGGGCAGCAACAGTGGCGTGGGGACTCAGTTGTCTTCTCCCTCTCTCTCCCTCTCTTCTTTTTCTTTCTTTTTCTTCGTCTGAATATGGCCTGGGTCTGTTCAACTAGTAGAGATCTAAACAAATTCACGACCGCCATCAGCGACCGCATGCGGTTGCTGATTTTTGTTGACGTGGCTTTATTAGCGACCGCAAGCTGTCGCTAATATCATACTGGACGCAATTAACATGCCCGCCAACAACCGCGCCAAATTTTTGGGAGCCAAAATTAAACTCGTGACCGATCAGCGACCGCATGCGGTTACTGATATGAACTAACGACCAGATTTCATTTCGGTCGCTAATATAGGTCGCTATTAATATTATCAGCGACCAGAAATAGCGGTCGCTGAAAGTCTTGGTCGCTGATGGGCTCTTTTGTTGTAGTTTCAAGTCATATGGTGTTTGAAAGAAGAAAGAAGCTCGGACCAACATGAATTAAGCAACAAGACCTTAAAGAATGATGACTTGAGAGAGGTCTCCATGAGTCCATGATAGAAGGCTTATGGAGGCAACACATAGTGGAAGACGGTTGAGGGATATGATTTAGATTGATGGCTAGAAGGGTAGGACAATTTGGGCATCACTTAGGGCAACTAAGGGTATCTCTGGAATTTCACCTGAGGTCACATGTCAGGCACATGACTCAGACACGTGTCAGACACATGATCACTTACCAAGAGGCCCTATAAATACACCATTCATTCCAATAGAAGGGACTTTTGATTATCTCACATTTCAAGACACACAAGAAGACTCTCTAGAGTTCTACCACTTATTGTCTTGGTGATCACCTACTCGTTCTTCTCCCCTCTACAAACCCTCGATCATTTTTCATATGCTTTATGTGTTTCTCTTGTAACGAATGTGATTTCTGTGAATAAATAAAATATTTATTGAGTTAAATAAATATTTTATTTGATTTATTTATTGAATAGAATAAATAATTGAAGAAGTTACCGTGAAGTAATTTATTTTAGTATAATTATGTTAATTATTATTTGAATAATGAATTAATGTTATTCTAATTTAATTTAATAATTAAATTAGATGATTAATAATTTATTTGAATAAAATGAATTGTTTGGATTAATTTGTAATTGGCCAAATAAAAGTTATAATTAAATTAGTAAGGTTTAATTGAATTTGTTTAATAATAGGTTTAATTAAATTGAAGGTGTGACAATTAAACTATATGGTAAATGGATTATTAAAATAAATTAAAAAGAAGATTAATTTAGTTTTACCAAACAAAGCCTTGTGGCTTTTGAATTTCTAAATTAATCTAGTTTTTGTCAAACAAGGCCTTATAACCTTTTGAATTGTTAACTGATAAATCTTTTGGGGTTTGGTAACCGATAAGTGTTAAGTGAAGGTTACGTTAAAAAAGAGTCATCAATTATTTTCTAAGCCTAAGGAAGAAAGAACAGAGTTTTAATAGAGAAAGAATATAGAGAATATTGGAGTGGAATAGCTTTGTGAATTGAGAAGGAGAAGGAAGAGGATTACTAAAGCTAGGATCATTATCTTCTCATAATCTAAGAAGAATTATTAAGTAATAATCTAACCTAAAACTTTAGTTCTTATTTTCTTCGAACTAGTTCTCTGTGAAATATTGGTAAACCAAAATTGCTAGAAATTGTTTATGTAATGATTATGCATGTTAGTATGGGTATATAAACCATTATATAGCAATTGTAAATGATTTTCTGTAACTAGAATCCATGAAAATAAGTTTTAAATGGGTTTTGTGTTCTTGAATTTATACATATGAATATGGCTTACTTTGGGTTTAAAATTAGTGTTCAATCCATGTAATAATCTGTAAATTGGTTGTTGTTATTGTTAGTAGGTTCAATAACGAAAAGAATGCAAGTGGAATGGATGAAAATGGTTTAGAGATGAATTCACAATGTTCGATTTCATTAAATGGGCCAAAACATGAATATTTTGTATAAACAATGAATTTTTTGCCTTTAATTTGATTACTGGAGCTTTGGGTGTTGTTTGAATCAATTTAAAATTGTTGAATACATGTTGGGTTTGAGTTTTAATAAAGTTTATAACATCTGGGTATGCTAATTTAGTCTTTAAGTGTTGTATGTATGGGATTATGACTTGAACAGAGTCTGAAATCGCGAACTGGGAAACTGACTCTAGTGTCCAGCGCGGCCGCGCTGGACAATAGCCTAAAGTAGGCGCTGCCGGGCGTGTTTCTAGTATAAAAATGGCGCGGTCGTGCCATATGCAGAACAGACCTAGTAGTGAGTTGTTGCATGATCGGCTGGGATAATGTTATCCTAACTTATTTTAATGATTGTAGGGAAGCTTAGAACACATAAAAAGATGTAATATCAGGTTGTAATCATATTGATAGTGTTGCTAATTATAAATTTAGAATTTATAGAAGTTTGTGATTTGAAGTTTGTAAGGAATGAAGGTGTTATCCGAACGCATGTCTTGTGTTGTAACCGAGCAGGGAAGTTCAAATTTATGAATAAATAGGATATTTAGATCTTGAATTAAGTTAATAATTTAAACCAATGAAGTTAGTTGCGATGTAACTAATTTATATTGTGATCCTAATGGTGTGTAGGCCATTTGGTGAACATAAGTTGTGATTGTGTAGATTACGCACGAGGCAAGTTTCTTAACTTTACTTTTTATTGAGAAAGTTCTTCTATCTTGTTAATAAATGTCGAAAGTTTTCTATACCTAACTTTTTACCCTTCCATTAAGCAAACTTATTCACCTTAGCTTATTATTGTTCAAGCAAGGTTGTTATAATATCAAATGCTTATGTTATATTCAAGTCATTTGTTATCCGATTATGAGTGTTATTCAAACTTCAAACATAAATCTCATTATACAACTCTATTGCTGAATCAAATGATTTAGTGACTAGCGACCCCTTACTGATTCAGCTAGTCCATAGTTGATGAACATTCTAAAGACTTAGAATTTATTGAAGTTATTCCAAACCAAGTTTCTTTTGGTACGGATTCTGATGTCAAACTGAGATGAACAACCCTAATATAGGGGATTAAACTATGCAATAGCGTTAAAATGTTTGTGCACAATACATTGTACAAAAGGCTGATCCCCCGGAGTACGAGACGAATAGTCCATAGTCTATAAGACTGTTAAAGGTTACGGTAGAAATACTTGTTAACCTAGGATATAGTTCGAAGTCTTACGACCCTCAGATATACTTTTAAATCTTGAAATCTAAATTCAATTCTTAAGCTGAGCTTTATGTTGAGCTTTTAGTTCTTGATTATTGTTGAACTCAGAAAGGTTATTACACCTCAATTAAAATCTATTTTGTTTATTATTCTATTGTTATTGTTATCATATTTGTGGACAATTGTTTGCTCACCCTTGCATAAAACATTGCAGCTACGACTGAGAAGCCGGATGAACCATCCACTAGTAAAGGCAAAGGCAAGATGCAAAAATAGCTGGCGAACTATTATTTATTTGATGATTTATTGTAATAAGACTTATTTGATATTTGGTTTTCAGTTCCGCATTGATGTAATAAATGTTAGATGACCTGAGATTTATTTGTTAAGAGATTTAAGTTGTAACCCCTTTTGTGGGAAGATGTTTTATTCAGTTAATAGTAATATCCTTTATTATGGGTAGTTCGTAGTAAATGTTTTGGATAGTGAGCATCAGATCTGTGGGAGTTAAGTACCCGAATTTAGGGGCGTCATATCTCTCCTACTCAGCCAATTCAAAATTAAACCCTAATCGAGCAAGGTACGATTTCCTTGCCTACACTTCTTAATATTTGAAATTAAAAAAATTACAAATGAGGCATGGTCTTTATGTGGAACATAGTGAAAACGTAATGTTGAGTGTCCACTGTGGGATATAGTAATTATTTTACTCAACCAAAACAACAATATTACAACATATATCTATTATCATATACAAGCATGCAACCTGTGCAAGGCACAAGTTAGCTTCTCTTATACTTTCGAACTGAGGAAATATATTATATTTTACTATTACCAAAAGTGTTTGAAGATCACTAACCTTTTTCCTATTTTTCTGGCTGTTTCCTTTGACATAGATATTTGTTTCAAAGTGTTTTTTTTTGAGTTTTAGAGAATTTTTTAAATAGTATTGAATGAGTGACGGGTAATAGTTTATTGTCATTTAATAACTTATTTGTATTTAATATGTGAATGTATCTGAGTATGTCTAGAAGATTTGTGATTGTTGGTTAGATGCATAACGTAACAAACTAACTATTACTTTTATAAATTTGATTCTCAAAGGTTTGACGTATTTATTTTTTTTCTTTTGGTGTAAGTGTATTTAAATAGAGATTAATTTTATGACCAACCAAATTAACTCAATTCAGTTAGATGTTGATCTTCTCTTGGAATATTATATATAAGTATTGATAACAAGAGAAATGATGATCTTATCTTAAGTCAACTAGCAAATTAATTGAGTTATTTTGATTGGTCATGAGTCTGTCCCGAGTTCCTTATTCTAACCTCTCCATTAGAGAAATGATGATCTTATCTTAAGTCAACTAGCAAATTAATTGAGTTATTTTGATTGGTCATGAGTCTGTCCCGAGTTCCTTATTCTAACCTCTCCATTATGTTGGTTTCTGCTCTAATTTTGAAGAGTTGCATAACATCTCTATTGATATAATGCCATGTTAATAATCATACTAAACTATTCATTGGGATTTCTAGCTCTATCTCTCGGCTCTTACTTATAGAAGAGCCTTCCAACTCATCTTGTGATATAGATCCCCAAATATGACTCAACCATTCATTATCGCTTCTCCGATTTTTCTAGGGAGATATATGCGTTCCATAGAGTTTCACATAGCCTTTAGGAAGGCTTTGGGGTCAATGCCTTCTCCGATAATCGATATGCGAGACGGATTAATTATTCTCGTCCTCGCCCTAATAACAGTTCTAATATCCAATGAGTTGGGTGAGGGAAAGGCCGACTATTGATGCCATGAACTTGACTCCTTTAAAGAGTCCTCCTTCCAAGGGGCTATGCTCTTTCCTAACCATTCTTTGCGAAAGCCCTAAAAAATAAAAAATAATAGAAGCTTTCTTCGTATCATGTAGTTGTATTATTTTTTGCATGTATGTAGAAAATATATACAATCATTTAATCTACATGTAACTGTTCAATTTTCATGTTTAATGTATTGTTACCATTCATAGTACACTATTTATAGTCAAATTATAATACTAAATAATGCGCATTACAATTTTAAATTGTATTTATTGACATTAGCCCATGTGAGAGAATTCAAAATGACATTCCATGACAACCTGCAGATCAAACAAGCAAACAACTAATGAGCCACACAAGAAGAGAACAAAAATAAAAATAAAAGGAAAGTAAAACAAACAAGCAACTAGAATCCAAACAACATTTTTTATGGCTTTTTTCAGTTGCTCCAATAATTGAAATTACCATAGAGAAGGCAGTGGGATCAGGCACTCAACCATTCATTTTATGTAGAGCATTTAATTTCTGTAGTGCTTTTATTTTGGGACTGATAAGATAAGAATGCTAAAGAAATTTCACTTTGATCAAATGCCTATATAAACTACTAGAATATGAATTCAGATTTAATATGAATTCAGATTTAATGTCCCTCTCATCTATTATCATGTCTCATATATAAGTACTAGATTTATCTATTTAATTGAAAAGTTAATTATAAATCAATAATTACATTACATTTAGAAACAATATATAACATGAAATAGAAGGATAATATGTTGATCTTCTCTTGGATTATTATATTTATAGTTAGTGAAACACTAACTATAATTATAAAAGAACAACAACCCATAGATCAAACAATCATAAAAATTATAACTAGAAGAATCCAAGGACATATCACAATCGCAACAATGATAGAACCAAAAGTTTAGGTTTATATTCACCGAGCACATTTCACAATCGAATTCATGTGGATGATCTTGGATGGAAGGATACATCGAGTAGTGGGTGTGGATCCCATTCCCATCTGTGACATAATAGCTCGATTTTTACTTAGGTAAAAACTAGATCCGGTAAAATATGGTTATGGCTTAGTTTTTGTTTACAAAATTTGGTTATGGTTCTATTTAAGAACTAAAACCACATTACTTATTTTTAATATGAGTTGTGTGGGTTGGAATCATATAATTATGGGTCAAATATAAGTCAAACATATATTTCAAATTTCAAGCTTACCATTATTATGCTCCAATTAAATAAATTATTTATGATATTTAATTTCTATATTCCTTCACCTTCTATCTCTAATGTTTTATACATTCTTCCTCTCTAAATTTTTTTATACACTCTTAAAAATTTTAGATTTTCTCTCTAAAATTTTTGTACACTTGCTTTCTCTAAAAATTCTTCTGCGCTCAATTTTTTTTATATACTTTTTTTTTCTCTCTAAAAATTTTATACTCTCTCAAATTTTTAAATAATTTCTCTCCCTCTTAATTTTTTATACACTCCCTCTCAATTTTTTTTATACATGGAAAAAAACAGCGAATCAAATACATTAAATAATTTTATCATTTTTCAAATTTGACCAATAATTAATTTACTCTCATATCCAGGCTATAATATTGAATCACCAAAACATGTACATAAAACCAAGTTTAATTAAAGATTAATGCACGTGAAAAAGGAAGAAATCATATATGTTATTTATATAAAATAATAATCCTATATATGCAGTGAACAGATGTGGTGGTACTAATAGCAATCTGGAGACAGTGAAGTGGATTAAGTTTTGCACTAATATTGTTATTCATTATAGCTTAAGATTATTAAATTTTATTTAAGGTTAAATACGAACATTAATTAGTAGAAAATATATAGATATATAAATTTATCTATGTTTTATGTATTTGGTTCAGCTGACTTGGTTTGCTATAATGATTAATCCGAATCAAACTGACAATGATCAATTTATAAAAAAAAACATCTAACCAAACGAAACCAAACCCAATTAACTTTTATAACCTGCCATTTCTTTTCGAGAAGGCAAGTAATATTTGATTTTGGACTGAAAAATATATGTTTTTGTTCGGTGCCCCAAAATTATATTTAGCACTTCTTGCAGTTACATCAATTCTGAATTTAAGTTGATTTCACAGACACCCTACATAAATAAGATAACTAATGCATATTCCTTAATTAATCATTAATGCACATGCTCCATTAATTATTTACACTGTATATTGTATAGTGTATAATATTGTTAAGTCCTCAACTTAGACGTATTATATTCTCTACTTTATTGTTTTTTAAAAAAGGTGAGAACTTAAGTAGGTATAACAAATATTAATTGGGTGATAGTAATATACAATTACTCCAGTTAGTGTTAAATGTTATTGCAATACCTATATTGTATTTCAACTAAAGTAATTAGCATCCACATTGTTAGGAGTGGTCCTCAAATTAAAAAATAAATATTTTAGAGCCAGAAAATGAATACTTTAAAAAGAGAAAGTAAATATTTTAGAAAGAGAAAATATAAAAATTTTAGAATGAAAAAAATGAATTATAATTTTGAAATGAATAAACTTTTGAAAATAAGTGAATAGATAAATGAGGTCCAATGACAACCCATATTTTATTATGTGGGTGGATATGTGTGAGTCCATTTAAAAAATTATCCTTGTAATTTGTAACTCAAACCCATTTATTATGGGCCGATATGGATTGCTTAATGGGTTTCAGCCCATATTGTAAGGTCCAGTGTAAACATAAAAGTGTGTCCAACAATAAAATATAGTTCTATTAATAAAAACGAAACACTATTTTAACTTGTAATTTTGATTTTTTCACATGGTCTTCTCTCACAAGAGAGTGGGGTGGGTCACACTTTTATATGAGAGGAGCATATATGAAAACATCAAAATTACATGTGAAAATATCATTTCTCTTAATAAAAATATTGTGCTCCAACAATATATTGGAATATTGAAACAAAGTTTATATTCGATAATTTTTTTAATTGGTTAGGTTTCTTAATGACAACATATTTTGATTTAGGAGAGCACTATTTCCACATGTGTTTTGATATTTTCACATGGTTCCTTCTCACATGAAGGTGAAACCGGTTTGTATGCTCATGTGAGAGAGAACCATGTCGAAATATCAAAAGTACATGTGAAAATATTAGTTCCTTTTGATTTATAAGGGAGTTATTTAATTTATAGCATTTTAGCCACCATGGGTGCTCAACGAGTATATATCATGCCATTCAGGGACGAAGCTAAGTGTAGACTGGAGGGAGCCATGTCCTCCCCCCCCCCCCCCCCCAAACCCAAGGTTTAAATTTTTTTTATAGAGCATTTCACAGAGCATGAGAAATGTCAAAATTTTGGTTAAAATTAAATAAAGCATAAAATGGGCGAAAAATGCATGTGAGAGAAAAGAAGAATACATGTGCAGGAGAAAAAGGCAACACATGTATATGAAAAAATGAAGCGGCCATGATTGTAATATTATTCACATAGTAAATTTTCTCTAGTTGTTTTTGACAACGAAAGTGATTTTTTCTCCGGTTTTGGAGTTTCCACTATAATTCTTGTGTTGTGTGATTGTGTTCTAAATTTTCAATTTTTTATTTCTCTATATCGTGAAACGTTCTATTACTATATTATCTTTGTTTTAGTAAAAATATGTTTGTAATGGTGGAACCTTACTTTTTAGTGATGAATATATATTATGTTGTTAAAAAAATTTTTGGCTCCCTCTAAAATCAAATCTTCGCTCCATTACCATCACCATCTATCCATATATATTTAAATTTTCTGTATACGTCACGCGAGACTAAGGGGGTGAAGAGATTACAATAATATTATAATTAAATAACTAACTAACAATATATGACATCAAGGACTCGTGTAGTAATTTTGACAGAATCTGTTGCTGCATAATGTGGTTTTGAAATATGTTGGTGAAAAGTGATAATATTAATATTATCGGTAAGCTTACTAAGATGACACCGGATAACTCATACCTTTCGTATATTCTTGAATACTGTTGTTTGATAACAAATAGTTTTGAGTCATAATTTTTTACACTTAGTTGTAGGGAGGGTAATAAAGTGGTTCATGATCTTGATGAGCTTACCCAAATTTTTTATTTTCAATATCCTTATGTTTCGGTTGGATGATGTTCGCGTTAGCATCCTTGCTCTTGTTGTTTTCAATAGTTTGGCACAATAAAATCTTCCAATTGATGGACTATTTAAAAAAAAAAAAAAGTACTCCCTCTATTCTGAATTATAAGAGCGTTATTGACTTTCTAAAAGTCAATTTGAGATATATTTTAAAATTTAATATTGAAACGATTTATTTAAGTTTTCAAAACAATAAATCTTATAACTAATAGTACTTTTTAGATAATTTATGATATCATAATTGTACTGACATAAATTAAATGAATTTATCTTAATTTTGAGTTTGAAAATGACTTTTAAAAATCAATGTTGATCTTATAAGTTAGAACGAAGGGAGTACTTAAAGGTCCTCTAATTTTTTGAAACAAAAAGGTCCTCTAATTAGAATAAGGGTTATGGAGTTGGTCGGAAACTATAAATTGTAGATGCCTGTTGTCAAAATTTGAACATGGAGGATGACTTTAAAATGTGGTGACAACTGGACAAATGCATTATTTAGCCTAATTTCATATTAAACTTTCAATTCAGTCACTTCTTTAGATATTTCGTTTCAATTCAAGTCATTTACTTTTAAAATTCATTTAATTTCAACTTTAGTTGGCCACAACAATTTTAATTCAAAAAATCAATCACTTTAATTTATTTTCTGAAGAAAAAAAAAGAAAAACAGAGAGAGTTCTTTGAAACAATCGCGGAACAATTAATCTTATAAATATATAATAATATTATATTTAGAACAAAGGAAACACTCTTCTGTCAATAATATTTTTTAGGTCATCTGGTCATTATTAAAGCTACACTTAATAGCAATTACGATTCTTAAATACATATATATCAAACTATCTCACATGTATGATTGATGTGTGATAGTTTTCTACATGAGGCGTCTAAAGTCTAAACAACAAACTTAAAAAAAATACTACACCTTGTTTGGATAAGTAATTAGTTGAGTCACCTCTATGTTTACACCAACTAATTACTTTTATTATAGTCTCCCATTTTTGTTGGTTGACTCATGACATTTTTGTAAGCAACTCTTATTGATATGTTAAATATCAAGCATTCTCTAATAATAAAATCAATTTTAGTAAAAATATAAAAAAACATCATGTATAGTATACTACGAGAATATATCAAAGTACATTAAACACGTACAGTTATTTTTGGAGAATGCTAATTATTAATTAGAATTTAGATTTATTAAAATGTGTTTAATGGAGTGTACTTAATTAAATAAGGAGAGTTTAAGTACCAATAACAGAAGTTTGTAATAGTCAATATTGCTTTACAAATATTCCTAGCTAGGCACTCGATCAGTAGCAGGACAGTCATTTTTCAGTTAATCAAATAATATAGCTTCAATCTGAACTAATTAACTCTATATATAACGCATATGCATGGTTAAAGCAAATAGTAAGTCTAATAGATCATGCATAATTAATTGCTCTACCACGAGACGAGAAACAATTATATTGCAAGTACGTACGCTGTACGTAATTGAGGAATATATAGTCTTTTACTCCCTTCACTTAATGAGGTGCTGATCAAAATATAATAACCATCATAAAATAAGGAGGAAAAATATTAGACTAGTAACGTTAATAAAGGGAGGGAGAGAGAGAGATTTCAAAAACCTTAACTTACTAATTCCAGGGATGAGTTTAATTAATTATACATTTACTTGTCAGCTAATTTTCTTTTTAATTAATTTCTTCCATTTGTAGCTAGCTTTGCCAAATTCTCGGATAGTACTTGACTAGCTAAGATCGAGAGAAGAGATGTTGACAGGCATAAGTCCAAGAAAATATATAGGCTATACATTACTACTACTACTACTACTTTAAATGTCGTCATAATACTATAGTACGTATGTTAGCAATTTCAGACCAACTTTTATTTATTTATTTATTTATAAATTGGTATTCTATTTATTTTTTTCATTTCCGAACGGAGGGAGCATTTGGCAGAACTAGCTAGCTAGCTAAGTTGTGGTTGATCATGAATATAATTATATATATACTTGTAATTTTAGAGCGAGCAGTTAGTAACAGTACTAAAACATACGTACGTATATCTTAATTAACATGATTGATAAAAGGGTAAAGATGCACATTTTTTATTGGTCCGCGCGCGCGGCCGGGTGCAACCAAGAATAATAACTGAACTAATGCAAAAATCTACACAATGCAGGTAATTAGTTGACTCAAGGTGTAGTAATTAGTTGGTGTAAACATAGAGGTGACTTGGAACGAATCTATAATAAAAGTAATTAGTTGGTGTAAACATAGAGGTGACTCCAACAATAAAATATAAAGTGATGCTAAATCAAAGCAAGTTTTATATTCATCAAGTTTCGTAATTGGTAAGGTTTCTTAATATCAACACATCAGAGTTATTTAATCAATGGAATCTATTTCACACATTTTCACACTCCAATATTGTATTACAAGTGGTTTTAATGTCCAATCAAAGCGGACTTTTGTGATCAAGTTTTCTGTTTGTTTATCTATTTTTTTTATCTGCTTGATAAGCAGGAAAAATATTTTATATTAAATTTTTGTAATATATTTTAAGAACATAAACAAAGACTAGATAGTAGACTTTGCTATTCCATTCCAACTTCCCAATTTTCATCTCTCTCCCTCTCTCTTTCACATATTGAGATTTAGCAAATGAAACACTTCAGCCATGAGCGTAATTGTTTTGTATAATCATATACACTTAATTACTAAGTCTTAATTTGTACATAAATGTGTGCTCTTCAAATTTGGAATATGCTCTAACGGTAGTGATGATGAGTGAACCATTGCATTCTTCTAGTTGCAATTTTTGGTTGTTTGATCAATGGGTTGTTAATGTTCTTTTAAATTCTTAGCTAGTTATTCACTAAAAAAGAAGTATTTAATGTAAGAAGCATCTTTTGTCATCAAAACATTATTATTTTAATTAAAAATTTATTTTATAATAAGTACAATTAATTAAAACGTAGTCTAATTACATATCATTTTTCAAACCATCTTTTTTGTGTTTAAGATGCGGTACTCTTTGTCCTGTATGCATATATGTACAAAGACTTGGTAGTAGACTTTGTTTTATATGATTAGGTCTTGGTGTTAAAATTTTCACACGACTGTCTTGCCAATTGTAATCCTCTTCTCTCTCTCTCTCTCTCTCCTTGTCTTAATTTTACCCGTACTCACATATTGAGATGGAGCAACTGAAACACTTCAGCCATGAACATCCATTGATCCTCAACGTTGAGGATGATGCTCAGGAGGATGTTAATTGTTGTGGGTGCAATAAATCAATACTCATAGGTGAATCAGCATATAGTTGCAGCACTAGTAATACTAGAGATAATAGAACCCAAGGTGATTGTGAAAATTTCTATCTACACAAAACATGTGCGGAATCGCCCCAAGAACTTGAATATCCTATGCACCAAGATCACCGTCTTACCCTGCATTCTCGTCCACAGAATATGAGCCAGTCTTGCATTTGTGATGTTTGCGTCAAGAGTGGTTGGAAGTGGTTCACCTATCAGTGTGTAAGTTGTGAGTTTGACGTTTGTTTGACATGTGCTTTGCAGGATCGCAGCTTTCATCATAAATCCCACAATCACCCATTAACTTTAATGCCTAGGGAAGCCTTGTTCAGCTGTGATGCTTGCGGCATTAAAGCTGAAGATTTATCCTACTTTTGTACCACCTGTCTATTCTGGTTACACAAGAGTTGTGCCTCTGCAACAACCAACCTCAAATGTCAATTTCACGAAGATCACCCTCTTGTCCTAGCCTATTCTATGCCCGAACAATATCGTAGTTTCTGGCAACGTTGTAGTATATGCAACGGAGACCTTTTTCTGAGCTATTGGATTTATTATTGTGCAGATTGTAGATTTTTTGCCCACATCAAATGTGCTACTTCAACAAAGACGGCAGAACCTTTGACGTTGAGGTTCATCATCTTCCTGTCATATTTTTATTTTCTGTGATTTTTGTTCATTCTAACTTGGCTTCTTTCTACTTTCTGAAGATTCTTAATTAAACTTTCTTTTTTTTCTTGGTTTCAAATGTAGTGAAAATGAGAATATTTATGAAGGTGATGATGAGAATTTGATGCACTTCCCAACACCTGATGAAGCCTCACTTGGTTCATTAATACGCCAATTTATCAAGGCCATTAGTCTTACAGATGATACCTCTACAATAACAGATGATCATATCAATCATTGGACACATGAAGCTCACCCACTAATCCTTTTTCATGAATTTAAAAGGAATAATAATGAGATGAAAAATGAGGTAATGCTATGTGACGGGTGTGTGCAACCTCTCACCGGCGATCCATTCTATGGTTGTCTGCAATGTAAATACTTTCTGCACAAATATTGTGCCGAGCTGCCAGAAGAGTTGCAACATCTATCTCACCCAGAACACAAGCTCGTTGCAAATCAATATCCTAGTCGTCATTATTACTTTGAATGTCATTTTTGCCAAAGCTATTGCAACGGCATATTCTATCGTTGTGACCTCTGCGAATTCTACATGGATATCGTGTGCGCTTCACTGCCCAATAAGATCAAACATGAAGCTCACACACACCCACTTAAGCAACTTATAATCTCGGAATGCAGTGCAAGTGTTTATAAATATTCAGCTTTTGGATTTGGGTGTGAAACTTGCAATTTTTACCTAAGTAAAAGTCGTGCTATTATGCCACGTACAGTCAAGCACAGATGGGACCCACATCCACTCCACTTGATGTATCCGCCTGTCAAACAACATCCACATGATTTCGACTGTGAAGTGTGCTCAATATATATAAATCCGAATTATTGGTTCTATCATTGTCGCGATTGTGATATGTCCTTTCATATTGGATGTCTCTTGGATGATGGTTATTACTCAAATATCAAGTTTGGGGTTACCGTTAAAATTGACAATCTGCACCCTCACCATCTCACATTTGTTCAAAACAAAATGAAGAAAGCCTCATGTGGCAAATGTCGTACTAGAGATATTGGCATTGGGACATCAATTCTTGAATGTGCTCCATGTAAGTTTGTAATCTGCTCGTCATGTCGTCGAGAAGTATAATTGTTTGACAGTGAAAATCTTTTACTCGTCCTCTGTTTTATCTTTTATTCCATGTGATATCTTGTTTTTAAATCTAACTTAACTATTAATTTACAATTAACTTAGGTATGAAACAGAACAATAGATGAGATAAAAAAACGGACAACAAATCTTAATTCATATTTGAATACTCAATGCATCTGATCAAAATGAAATTTCTTTAGCATTCTTATCTTATCAGACCCGCAATGAAAGCAATATAGCAAACGAATGCGCTACAAATGATCAATGTCGACCCACACAAATTGAATGCTCTACAAAAAATGAAGGGTCGGGTGTCTAGTCCCACTGCCTTCCCTAAAGTTATGTCAATTATTGGAGAAACTGAAAAAAAAATGACAAATGTTGCTTGTTTGTTTTACTTTTCTTGTTCAAGCTATGTCAATTATTGTTTGTTTTACTTTTCCATCCATTCCGCATACAAAATATTTTCTATTTGTAATTTTTTTTATTTTAAATATTAAGAAGAAGTCGAGTTAAAATAAAACAAGTCACGGCTATACCTCAAAATATACTTATGCTTTTGGTTCTACAAGGAAAATAAAAGGGTGAGCAATATTTGAAAATACAGTTTTTCACTACAAGAACAAGTTTTACTTCGGATGAAATTAATTCCGATTGAATAATTTCCTCAAAAGCTTATTTTTCTTGTAGTGTTCCATGGGATTAAATCATCAGTTTACTAATACTAGCTTCTATCATGAATCTCGTACCTTCATTAAACTAGCCTATTCTATTAAGTTATAAGAAGAACATCAAAGAGATTGTGTTTACAAAGCAGAACTAGCTAGATTTATTTAAAATTTTCAATTGTATTTTTAAATGAGTAATGCTAGAGACACAAACTATTTTACAAACATTTTACAAACTGGCTGATGTGGCACTGTTGTATTGGTGATAGTTAAAAAAAATACCTCCTCACTACAACACTATCACCAATACAACAGTGCCACATCAGCAAGTTTGTAAAATATTTGTAAAATAGTTTGTGTCTCTAGCATTATTCTTTTTAAATATAACGCACAAGCACAAGGAGAGAAAAAGTTTATGTGGCATATTAGTTAGGGATGATTTGGCAACACTTTACCACGTGAGCTACGTGCACCTCAAGTGTGTTTGTCATCACAACCAAAAAGGGAGAAAAATTAGGATTTACGAATTCTTTGAGTTGGAGAGATTGTATAGGAGCAAAATCTGGACAAGTTTTTAAATATTTTAGCCACACTAATGAATTTGTGTTGAACTTTACAGAAGAATGTTACATGAGGGTAAAAATGTTCAAAGGATAGGTAAATTTTTAAAATTGAAAGTGTTGCCCAAAAAACCTAGAATATGATCCAATCAAGTTCGATAATCCATATGAATAGCAAAAGACCGACCACCTTATGACGTCAACAAAATTAAATTTTGATAGTTGGTTTATATTATAAAGTAGTGTAAAGTCGTTGACGTTGTTCAGCAGTGTCTTTGTACAACATCAATTTTTATTTTTATTTTTTTCATTTTGCCCCTACAAGTTTAGTTATGTTACTATTTTGCTCTATTTAATTTAAAGTTTTTATATCTTCTTATTTAGTTAATTTTAGGAAGCTAATTACACATGTCACACGTTCACTGTGTGTGTTTGTGATGAATAATTCTAGACAATATAGCACAACCTTGACAACCCACTATTAAATTAGCATCACACTACCTATCGAGATTGCCTACAAATGTACAAACTTAGCCCAGCAAACATATAGCCCAATAAAATAAATCAGTCAAGGTACTAGGTTTGCCAACTGAACTAGAGGTTAGGCCCAAATGAAATATTCAACACCCCAACTAGTAATTGATTTTTAAAATAATTTTGTTTTTTGCCCATCTTTGACTAAGTCAAGAAAATTAATAAATGAACTTAATACGTTAGTTAATATTTTGTATAAGAATCAAATATTATTTGTAGAATAATGCTAGGGACACAAATTATATACAAAACATTGTGCACAAACAGTATAAAAAATTAGAGAAAATAAAAAGTGAGACCCACGATTAGATGTTTTATATATTTTCATTGATAAACAATACACGAGTCTTACTCTTCGTACACAACTTTTTGTGTACAATTTGTACAACTAGTATTATTCTTATTTTTAAATAATCTCAAGAAAAAATAGTATTATGAAAAAACTTAATTAAAAAATATAAATCAAATTTGATTTTTTAAAGTTTACATGAAATATTTGTAAATGAAAATTATATATACATGTTGATAAATATTTGACGAAGTTGAATTGTGACCAACGTAAAAGTATATGCGATAAGATAGAATAAATTAAAGCGGGACATTTCTTAATTCTTACATATCTCATGTATGTACATACGTTACAATCATATATAATTCGGTTGAAAATTTTCGCAATGTATAGCAAGACTGATTTTTAAATTCAAAATTAATGTGATTGTTTTAACTTTTGAAAATAATAAATCTTGTAATTAATGGTACTCTTTTGATAATTTATAATTTTTAAAATTGTATTATAAAAAATTATATTTATTTATATCAATTTTGAATTCAAAAATATCTCAAAGACTTCAAAAGGTCAATATTAAATAAATATTTTGAACACCCTCTTACGTATTAAGTAAGACTAAATCTCTCTCCGGACGATCTTAAGGACACATCCCCCACATCAGCCTGATGCATTTAGGAGATTTCTCTTATGTCAAACTCAGAAAATCAAATAACAGAGCAAACCCCCTTGACTACCAAATCAACCCCTTAGTATTACAAATGTGGTAGTTATTAGCATATGTTATTGTTGTGGAATAGTATTAATTCCTACTCCCTCTTGTCCAAAATAAAGATACAATTTAACTTTTGAGATCAAACGATGATATATTAAACTTTAAATTAGTGTAAATTTATTTAATTTTAATTGATACAATTATTATAATTGTCTAGTATATAACAAAACTATTAATCACAGCATTTATTTCATTTTAAATTTTTATTAGTCATACTAATTTTAAAGTTTAATTTGCCGTCATTTGACCATAAAAGTCAAATTGTATCTTTAATTTTGAATGAGATGGAGTATATGATACGAAGATTCCTTTTGGTATTTGTTTTAGGAAACACTTATACTTTTAACACTTGTTGCCTGATAACAATATCAACCACCCAAACTTATTTGACACAAAACCAAGAAAATGAAACCCTTTTTTCTGAATTCTAGTAAACAGAAAAGCTAATAACTATTTGTTGTCAACTTCAGGAGAACAAATAAAATTCATGAAAATCTAAGCAAGACATTGAGCTTTTGATTACAAATCAATCAAATGATTGAATCATAGTTTCCATTAACATCACATTTAAACAAAAGGGTACTGAGGCTTAAACATTTACAGAGATAGACAGACATTTGATCTAATTTTACCTCAATTTGTGGGTAAGTCCAGCTTACCTTCTGGACAGGCTCTCTTATTGCAGATTCTTCTAAACTTTCCTTGAATCTCTCAACTAATCACAAAAACTTAAATTACCAGAATCTAAATCATCTTCTTTTGTTATAACTTTCCATCTTCCTCAACGTCTAATAATCTTTGCAGAAAGCAGGTCATGCTGTAGGACTTGTTTGTTTTACTCAAACATGTACACCTAGCTTGAGTCTCGTTTAGAGTCTGCACCAAAAGAAGATAATTGGTAAGGAAAAATAGATTTTTGTTCGTGATTGACATGATGAGCTTGAATGAGATGGGTTTTTATATTTACCTGAACTTCTTTCTGGAGGTCTTCAATGAACTCCACTGCCAAGTCTAACATATCTGCCATATTTGCTTGTTGTCAAATGGACAAGAAAAATGTGACTATTCTGGACTTCAAGAAAAGAACAATAGTACGTGATCTTGATAGTATGAAAAATTACCTTGTCCATGTTCAGGAAAAGCTCTTGCAGCTTTTTCATTCTTTCACTAATCCGTGTTCGTCTCACCATTCATGAAGAAAATAACACCACAATTGATAGTTAAAGAGTTACTTGAGAGCCCATATAATCAATCATTGGAAGGAATAAAAGCAATTCGGATAAGATGATTGTTACCGGTTTAAAGTCTCGGTTAGACTTTGATATAAATTGCAGAGAGAAAGATAGATCGGAGAAGAAGTTTTTAATTCATTTCCTACCCATCTCAGTACAAATCTTTGCCTTATATAGGCCTTACTAATACTATTACACCTCCAAATGAAATCTTAGCTGTAGATTAAGATTATATAAGAGGATTAATCATAGCCTTCCATTACCCCTATGCCATTCTAATGAAATAATCCGTAACAATACTCCGTCCTTCAAAAACCACCTTGTCCTCAAGGTGGCACTACATCTTGAGTATAAGACCGAAAACATCATCCATAATCTTTAATAAAACAATTCGCTCCATGACAACTCCTGTGAATTGTAGATGATCCACACTTGCTCTCTGGTTGGATAACTCCTTAGACAACTCAATCTCCTTATAACCCAAACTTGTATCACTTCATATAATGATTTGAAGTAGACCTCCCACATGTTAGTAAGTTCAAGGGAAACTTTCTTCCAAAAGCCGTGGAACCTATTCTGAATCTCATGAGTAACTCTATCCTCAAATGATTCATTTTTACACAAATCCAATATTACTCTCCCCACTTCAAAAACCACCTTGTGCTCAATGTGGCACTGCACTTTGAACTCAGGAATGCAAACATTTTCTTCAATGACGTTCTCCTTGTTTCATTCTGCACTAAATTTCCCATAACTGCCCTATAAATCACCTTCTGGTTAGCACATATGTATGCAATGAAGATAAGATGACTTCACATTCGGAATGTCCAGCTAAGATAAGATGCACTGATAGATTGACTCTGAACCCATGGTAAATCGCATCAGATTTATAATTTTCATGAAGAATAACCAAGCCTCTTGTGGCAAGCCAGTTAGTGTCTCTGATCCTTGTCCTTTCACATCTACACACCTGAACCATACAAACCTGAACCAAGCTACTAGGTTGGTAGTCTGGAGACGTAGAGAAACTCTGCTCTTGCTTGGTGGGTATGGTTATGTTCATGGGAATCAAAACAGTCATGACAACTTCAGCCGTCTCCAAACCAAGGAAAAAAAAGATGGCATCCACTAGGAGGAGATCCCGCACCTTCTCATTACCCACACCCCTCAAAATGGCAGCTTGTACAGCAGTGCCATCCTTGTAATTTCCAATAAGCTCTACCTGCAATCCATGGTGAGTGTACTTCATTGAAGTCACAAAACCATCAAATCGAAACCCACCTTGGGTGTACTTCTTTCCCTTCTCCATCCTTAAGGAAATATGAACACCCAAGTATGCTTCCCATGATATCATAATAAAATAATTTAGAACATCATTTCCCATTCTGTTCACCACTACAATTAAGGCATGACTCACGTGTATGGCATAACATATAAGTTGTTGCTCCACATTTATTTGCTTCCTGGAAGAGCATGGTGATTTGGATGTGTAAATGGCATTAAAACCCAGCTTGCCAGTTTTAAGAGCTTCTTTCCTTAACGCAGAAAACAAGTGCCTTGCTAGTATCTCCAACTCTAATGATTACAAAAATTGTACCTGGCAGTTCGTTGGTGTCGAAACCATTTGTTGTAAATTTCAATAAGATAGCACCACCAGCTTGTATAGTAGCCACCAAGTTGTCAACATTTTCGATTTGATCTCGCACAAGCAAACATTTAATTTTTTTTCTTCACCTTTGACATTTTTGAAATCACGAACTTGGTCACATTGTACATAATTGAGTAGACAAAAGCATTCCAGTAGCAATCAGGCCTAGCGATAGCAATTATACTAACTTGCCTCGTGTCTATATAACTTGTATTGAAAGGCAGCACGTTTTCAGCTAGTTCTTTAATGCAGCTCCTCTGTTCAAGTTTAAATCCCAACTTATCTGTAGTTTCTTTGTTTTCTAAAACCAACCCAAGAAAGTTAAATGTGGACCTGTGAAAAAGATTAAGCCATGAACGAGCAGCAAAAGAATTTAATAAAGAGACCCAGTAAAAGAATTTCACCGGTAGTAGCGACAAGCCCATATTAAACCCAAATATTCTGCAACAATTCTTTTCTTTGTAAACCCCAGATAGCAACAATTTAAAAGCAATATTGGGCACATATCGATTTTTCAGAGCTTGCCAAAGAAGGTCACTATTTGGAATACAAATGGCTTGAATTAAGGAAGTAATAGTCTCAACACTAATCACAACACCACAATCCATCATTTCAGCATATTATTTCCAAATAACAGTATAACCAACTTGAATTGAACCCAATATAGTCGTATCCCATGTCAGCAATGAAAGGCAACTGCCATTATATTTCAATTGATCAAACACATTTAGTGTTTCTTCACTTTCCACATTTCCACATAAGCAGCACATATATATCTTTAAAGAACCTGGTTCTAGATTATATTTGGTAAACTGAGTATTGACAGTCTTGGTTGGCAAGTATGGGGTTAAAATTCGGGTAAAGAAGAATTCAATGCTCTCAAGCTCTGATTGCTTGCCTATTGCTGACCAAACATTGCTACAAAGACTCCTTTTGAACTTCTCTTCAACTGATAACAGCAACTCTAGGTACTTGTTCCTTCCCTCAGCCTTAAGAGTCCAAAATGTCAGGAAGAAAGACAACAAAACAAATGGCAGTTGAACCCCACTTTTCTTCCATTATATCTTGGTCATAAAGCTCATACAGACGCCTTACAAATGGACTCATTCCCTTAGGACACAAAACTACCACACTTAATGTCTTGGGGAAATCAAGGCCAATGGACTGTAAATGGCCCAAAAGGAACCCATGGGAAAGTCCAAGTATGCAGTTTGGTTTCATGCAGGAGAACACTTTCTCATAATTATCGGTCTGGGTTGCATCAGAAATCAAGAGTAGGATCAAGTTACTGCTAGAAATAGTCTCCCATATATCGCCTAAGGTTCCATTCTCTTCTGTGAAATCAGCAGCATGTGTCTCAGCAATTGCACGAGAGCCCTTCCTTCAACCTATCTTGACTGTGATATCAGATTTTGTGACATGATATCTTTGTTAGAATATACCGTAGGGTATACTTAAGCTATAACCACCTGTGGGGGTACCACAGACATGTCGTCTTGGCATGAGAGACATGACACTTCCGTGGCAGTGTGATTAGTCCACGGCGTCTCTGTTTTGTACTCCGATGGGAGTTAGCCATTTGGTGATTTGTTGTGAGAGACGTATGGGTCGACCCTAGTTTTCTGTTCTGTTCTGCGGATTGGCGATGTTGTGCCAAACACCCCTTCCGATTTTGCATGCATTTGGATCTGCAGTCCAATGTGTGATTTGTCTATGTGACATTATTTAATTTGCCTATGTGGCATTATTTGACTTGTTTGTGTGGCAAGCTATATTTTTGAGTTTGGTATGAAATAACACCCTGCCATTTCTTCATACTATTAAGTTATTGTGATACAACTCAGTTCAGTTTAGTTAATTTTGTTATTTATTTCAGTTCAGTTCATAATTTTATTTTTTATATCCGTACTGGGCACTTAGCTCATGCTGTGTTTTTCTTCCGGCACGTACTCAAGGGGATCATGGGCAAGTGTGATGATAGCTCCTTACCTAGATGGTTTAGATATTTTAGTTATATTTTGATGTTTGGGTCTCTGGTATTGAACATTTATTAAGATTAGAATGTACTAAACAGTATGTATTTTGAACTGGTTGGACAATTATTAATACCTCTTTTAAGACTAATCTTTTTCGGTTATAAGTTTGATATTAGTTTATATTTCTATTATATCTGTGTGTAGTCTCCCTTTCTATTTTGGGAAGGGGGTGTTACATCTACTCTACCTCTAGTGAATCTTTTTTCAATAAGAAATTTTTTAAGAGTTTCATACCATGCTCTAGGTGCTTGTTTTAAACCATATAGAGTTTTTTCTAGGCTATAGACATAATCAGAAAGAGTTGAATTAATAAAACCTGGGGCTTGTTCCACATAAATTTCTTCTTGAAATTCCCCATTAAGAAAAGCACTATTGACATCCATTTGAAAGACTTTGAACTTCATGTGAGCAGTATGGGCAAGAAATATTCTGATGGCTTCCAATCTTGCAACTGGAGCAAAGGTTTCATCATAGTCAATTCATTCTTCTTATAAGTAACCTTTGGCCACTAGTCTTGCTTTATTCCTTGTGATTACACCTTATTCATCCATTTTATTCCTGAACACCCATTTGGTGCTAATGACTGGATACTACTTTGTTCTTTCAGCTAATCTCCAGGCTTTGCATCTTTCAAATTGATTGAGTTCTTCTTGCATGGCTTCTATCTAGCTAGAATCTCCCAAGGCTTCTCCAATCTTCTTGGGCTCCATTTGAGAGAGGATGCTTAGGTGGAAGCATTCATTTTGAGTTGCAGATCTTGTTTTTACTCTTGCATTAGGATCTCCAATGATGAGATCTTCAGTATGATCCTTTGTCTATTTTCTCCTTCTTGGAACATCAGTTCTGGTGCCTTCTTGTCTGAGTTCTTCTAGATTGACATTAGCTTCAGGTCGTAGAGTCTCATTGTCTGGTACAGTGTACTCTACGATTTCTTTTTGTTCGACGATTTCTGCTCCTGGCTCGACGATCGTAGTGTCAAACTCTACGATTTTGGACTCTGCGATCGTAGAGTTCTTCTCTGCTGAATCATTGAGTGAAGTAACTTTCTTCTTTGATTCTGATTCATTAAATATGACATAAATAGAGACTTCAACACTTAGTGATTCTTTGTTGAATACTCTGTATGCTTTGCTATCAGTAGCATAACCAAGGAAGATTCCTTCATCTGACTTAAGTTGGAATTTGGTCAATTACTTCTTGCCATTGTTGAGAATGTTACAGAGACATCCAAAAGCACGAAAATAGCTTATTTTTGGCTTTCTTCCTTTCCATAATTCATAGGGGGTCTTCTTGAGAGTGGAGTGAACAAGAAACCTGTTTTGAGTGTAGCAAGCAATGTTGACAGCTTCAGCCCAGAAGTATTCAGGTAGATGGGCAGCTGCAAGTAAAGTTCTTCCTGCTTTTATGAGAGTCATGTTCTTTCTTTCAGCCACTCCATTTTGTTGAGGAGTTCTTAGAGCTGAGAAGTTGTGACTGATGTCATTCTCTCCACAGAACTGGTCAACTATTGAGAAATCAAATTCTCTTCCATTATCACTTTTGATAGCCTTGATCTTCTCTTCTTTCTCATTCATGATCAAGTTAAATAGCTTGATAAGTTGAGAACTAGTTTCATCTTTGGAGCTCAGAAAAAATACCCATGTGAATCTAGTGTAGTCATCTACTACTACTAAAGAATATCTTTTTCCTCCAAGGATTGAAGTTGGGATAGGTCCAAAAAGATCCATGTGTAGCAACTGAAGGGGCTTGTTATTTGAGTTGACTACTTTGCCTTTGAATGAGCTTTTTATTTACTTTCTAAACTGACATGCTTTGTAGGGTTTTTCTTTGATGAAGTTGAACTTTGGCAATCCTGCTACAAGGTCTTTGGAAGCTAGTTTGGACAAACATTTGAAGTTTAGTTGAGATTACCTTCTATGCCATAGCCAGCAAAGATCTTTAGAAGCGTTGGCAAGAAAGCATATTACCTCATCAGAACTTAGATCAGCAAGGTTGATAATGTAGATATTTCTTTCTCTGGTTCCCATTAGCTTTAATGAGTTTGTCTTCAAATCTCTGACTTGACATTTATTGTTGAGGAAGGTGGCTTGATGACCTTTATCACATAACTGGCAGATACTGAGACCACATTTATGACATGTATAGTTTTGAATATAATACATGCTTGTAGATGAGTATGGATTCCTTCTTGTCTTGGATATATGTGGATAGTAGTTATTCACAACTTCTTTATTAGGCTTATGTTCTTTTTGCTTCCTCACAACTCTACGTCTTGCAGGTTTTGTGGGGTGAGAATCAACTCTACGTTTCTTGCCTGGTAGATTCATAAAGTTATTCTTTCTTGACTCTACAACCCTTTGAGGTTTGACTGTAGAGTTTGACTTACCCTTTGATCTCTTAAATCCTAGATTTGTGTGAGATCCAGCAAAGTTTACATAACTTGGCTCAGCTGTTTGTGAGGATTTAACAAATATAATTCCCTTATTTAAATTAGGAGAACTGTTGTCATTTGTTTCCATAGTTTTATCCACAGGGGATTCTGAAGAAGGTTTACAGAACCCTAGACCTGACTTACTGGTTGCTGATCTTTGACTAGAGATTAAGGAGTCCATAGACAGAGAAGACTTATTCCATATTGAGATAGTTTTCTCAAGTTCCTGAATTTTAGACACAAGAGTTAACTCTCTATGAGTGCCCAGCTCAGCTATCTGTCTTAAGTTATCATTCTCAGCTTCAAGACTGGTGCAAGAGTTAGCAGTTCATAGAGCAGTTTCCAACTCCTTGATTGCTTTCTCTTTTTCCTCTTGAAGAAGGGAATGATACTTTGATAGAACTCTAAACATTTTCATATATTTATGCAATTCTATCATGTAGTTATGTATTTGAGTCTTTGTCTGAATCACTCCATGAACTTTCAACTACAAAGCCTTTGCCTTTCTTCATGAATTTGTGATGGCCTTTAGATTCACTCTTTTTCTTCTTTAGTTCATCCCTTAGAGATTTGGGATAGTTTGCAATGAAGTGTCCTGGTTGTTTGCAGTTGTAACATAGGTCGTTTCTTTGTTCTTTGTTGTTTCTGTTGTTGAACCTTCTTTGCCGGCTATTGATAAACTTCTTGAAATGTATGACTAGCATTACAACTCCTTCATCACTGATTTCTTCTTCATCATCAGAGTCAGATTCGTTGTTGGCAAGGTTTTTTGATGTAGATGTTTTAAGTGCAACTCCTCGTTCTTTCTTCATAACTTCTAACAAGGTTTCTGCTCGTTGGAGTAGCTCTAGTTCATAACTGAGAAGATTCCCATATAGCATCTGCACAGTCATCTCATGAAGATTCTTTGATTCTCTAATGGCAATGGTCTTGGCATCCCACTTGCTTGGTAGAGATCTCATGAACTTGATAATGAGATCCTTATTTGGATAGATCTTTCCATATGCTCGAAGAGAGTTGAGTAGCATGTTGAATCTTTCATATGTGGAAGTAATATTTTCCCCAGAGATGTGGGTGAACATTTCATATTATTGTGTAAGCAAAAGACTGTTTGTTTTCTCTTACTTCTTCAGTCCCTTCATGCATGATCATTAGTGCATCCCAAACTTCTTTTACTGTTTTGCAATTAACAACATTTTCAAACAACTCATCGTCTAGAGCCATGAATAAAATATTTTTAGCTTTCTTATCCAGCTGGACTGTTTTCTTCTCTACATCCGTCCAATCTTTTCTTACCTTGATTGAGACTTTGTTTGGGTCTTCAGTCTCATCGATTGCATCCATGTATGCCTGCATACGAACTTTCCAGTTAGCAAATTTTTATTTATTGCAAGGAGGTGGTTTATTTCCACCACCTAACTTAGAACTATTTTTGGTTTGTGTCATTGATCTACTCAAGCGTGTTAAACTTTAATAGTGAGAACCTGCTCTAATACCAATTGTTAGTTTCCAAAGGCACAAAAGATATCTGGAAGGGGGGTTGAATAGATTCTTTAAAACTTTCACTTGTTTTGAGAAAAATAACTTATCAGATTAATTAACAGGTAATTAAGCACAGCGAAATGAATGATTTAATCCTCCTTCAAAGATAGATAAAAGATAGCAGATATGCTAAAACAATGATGTAGCAGTCATGGCAGTTATAGAGTAAAATGTAAAGAACACAAACTTTAAGTGGTTCAGAGTACTCAATACTCCTACTCCACTGTTCTACTCCTCGAGTAGCAAATCCACTAAGGATATCGTTACAACTTGAATCACTAAGATTCCTTCAAGACCCGCAGCCTTGGAACTTCAGCACACTAAGTACTCTTCAAGACCAACAGCATTGGAACTCTAGTTCACTAAGAACTCTTCAAGACCAGTAGCCTTATAATAATGTAGACTAAGACCCTCCGTCATAAAATCACCAGTACACTTAGTACTCTTCAAGACCAACAGCCTTGGAACCGTTACACTTCAATAAGAGAGTGTGTTGTGTTACTAAGTTTGCTTAAGCATGAGTTCTGATGAACTTAGTAGCAAAGCAAGATGTTTTTCTCTTGCTCGTAGAGTGGGGCTTTGACAGATATTGATTTGATCGTTTGTACTTCCTTTTTCTTTTGTAATCTTCAATCTGTTTGCGATATATAGATCCTTTGAATTCTTCCATTGAAATGAGACCGTTGCATCTGATATTCCCATTGAGATTTGTTGTTGAACTTAAGAATAGTTTATTTCTTATTGTACTGAGTAGTGGGGTTAGTCAACATCCATTAACTTGCTCCAAGATAGTGGTAGAGGTAATGTCCTGACTTTCTGCAGACCATAGTTGTTTGTTCCCCGCTGACTTTGATTTCTTCTTTTAGATCAATTAAGTATTTCGCAACTGTCTTGGGCATGTTATACATCAGATATGGACATTGTAATCCATTATGGGCAACAAAGAATATTCTATTCAAATCTTGATTCTTTCGTCTGATGAGGTTCGTAAAGTGTTTGGTTGATACTATGTCATGACTCTAAGATCTTGCTAGTCATAGTGACATCAGAGGGATCGTAGAGTTCTTGTCTTGATCTGCTCTACAATCTTTGATAAGACTTGATGTCTGTAGACGATTTACTGTGATCTTCATATGGTTGTTTGATCACCTAGATATAACATCAATGCATGTCTTATGATTTACTTCAGTTGTGCTGACTTTGCTTTGAAAGCTAAGGCAGAGTGGACTCTACGATTCTGCACTTGCTTGTAGACAGTCTTATAGGAGTCGTAGAGTGACTGACTAGATTGACTCTACGATCCTGAGAGACAAGACTCTACGATGCCAAGAGAAGACTCTACGATCTGCCGAGACTTGCTCATCGTCTGCCTGGCAGACTCTACGATCTGCTGAGACTTGCTCATTATCTGCCTGGCAAACTTTACGATGCCTTAACTAACTGAGCTGCAAGTTGCCTGACTATTCTTTGATTATTCTCTGGCTGCTCTACGATCAGCTACTGTAGCATTTTTAGATCAACCTAACAGCTTTGATCTTTTCTATTTGAGTCCTTATACATCATAGTCATTTTAAGGAATTTACAATTCAACTACTGTGACACATATACATTAATAACACAACATCAAATTTTACCATATGATTCCTAACATATATAAACATCCATCCATATGCAAACACAAAAACAAACACAATATAAACTATAGAAACATTAATAAACTAATATATATGAACTGAAGAAATATCTACAAATTGAAACCTTAAAGTAACATACAGTTGTCCAAAGCGAATGAATATAAAAATACATAAAAACTATATCTAAAAACAAGCCTTGCTCTTCATACGTCATGCATCGTCCAAATTAGTAGGAACCTGTAATTAACAAAAGAATTAAACACGTTATATATGTTGATATTGGTATGACTTATGCAAAGCAAAGTGAGGATAAACTAAACACTATATGATTATTTAAACATAAGTAAGACAATATATGTATAAGTGACTAATTTGATTATAATTTATAAGTACTACGATTACCTCGTCGCCATCCTAATGTCGTGCTACTGTTGCCACTGCATCTGCTAACTCATCAGGACTCAGAGACTGCAGATGCCCACCCGGAATACGAAGAAGATCACAATCTTGACAGATCGCTCTCACACAGTCAGTAGGAGTATGATAGGTTGGATGACCCGATGACTGTGTAGACTGGGTAGCAGAGTTGCATGTGCCACTGATGGTTGGGCGTCGTCTTTGTCCTTGACCTTTAACGTAGTTCTTCTTGACGACTGACGCCCTCTCCCACAGTTCTTGATCAATCGACGGACGCAGGGTGCCTTCAGGATAGCGCTCGTTCATTAAGTTCTTATAAGTGTCATGTCAGCAGGTTAACAATTAAATATTTAAAAATAATTTTAAAATGACGTAAAAATTTATAGATAACATATTCGTTGTAATATAAAATCTTATTACCGCTATCTGAATAGCCTTAGGCGTCTCTATCACGGGTAGCCACATACATCCAGCCAATTGATAAGCTGACCCTGAGACTGAGCCTCATGCAAAACATTTCTCATACTAATTAATATGTAAACATATATATGATATTCTATAAATTAACCATGAGTATAAACATTAAGTCAACAAACTTGTTATTCATACGTACCCTGGCAGCAATATGCTGCAACTGTGATATACTACCGCCCGTGCCTTTTGCCTTGTCGCCTTCAGGTGCACCTGAGGATCTGTTCGAGGCGGCAGTCTTGCGTCTCTTGACCCAACTCTCAGCTCTCCACTAGTCACACATACTAACCCATATGTCCTGCGTGCACCACCAGGGGCTATGCTCATACATGAACTGGTCCCCCTGTCCTGGATGGTCGATCTCTGCATTATGCAAGGCTTTCTGTCGTTCTTTGTTCATATTATCTTTAGTTCGGATGGCACACTTCTGCCAGAATAACGTCTGAATAACTGATGCTTGCGCGTCGTCCCATCTATACCTTTTCTACAAATAAAACAATAATAATAATATTAAACCGGTGATATTATCATAATCCAACACTACTAAACAATATTATTTCAGCTACTATATTATATGCCATTTATAAAAAAAAATACCTAAAATTCAGCCCAAACTACATCTTTGTGGGCGAGAGGTGTGCTCGTCCACATAATCACTGGCATATGTCAGTTCTATAAGCATAATTGTGAAATACATTTCACAATCTTACTATCTTGAAAATCACTACAATATACAACAATTTACATTAGTGATAAGTAATTTTAGTACAATATATAACAAGGAAAATTTAAATTGCTTATATATAAATAATGATTTTCATACGTGTTGTTCGAAGGTAGGCGAATCTGTATGAGAATCCGGTCATCCGGATTAGCCGGGGCCTTCGGCACATGATTAGGGCCCCGACCCAAGCCGTGTTTTCGTTACGCTACTTCATATAAATGAAAATCTTAGGATGTTATTTTGAGTTATATGATTTACATATACAAATAAAATGACACTACCGAAGAAGTAATTGTATGAAATAGTTAACTATGACTACTTAGTAAATGAAAGGTACATAAACATGATAAGAATATAGTGAACATGTATATATGAAATTGTATGTAATACAAGTCAAAGTAAACATATATTTTAATGAAAATCACTATCTGAGTCAGAATCATTTTGTATACGTATTGGAGATTCATAACCATCATCTTTTTCAGATTCAGTGTCAGTGTCAGTTTAAGTGTCAGTCAATAACTCTTCCTTCTCATTATCAATGTCATCTGACATAAGTACTGACTCGGGATCCAATTGATCAGGTTCATCTCCACCCTCTAACTGCCTTAATTCATTGTTGTCCTCCACATTTATTATAAGAGGTCTATGAAGCATCTCCTCTTGGTAGAACTCCCCGTCTACTATGTGGGCAGGACTACACGCGGGAGTATGAATTACAACTTGTTAATCTGCAGGCAGTCTATTCCTTTTCCTAACAGGACTATGAGTGTAATATACTTGTACTGCTTGAGTTGGCAACACAAATGGTGCATTGATATACGTGGACTTATGGATATCAATATCAACGATTACATGTCGATCGATACGTATCCCTTTTTCTGAATCAAACCAATGACACTTGAACAAGTTAATATAACCCCCATAATAGTAGTAGTTATCGGTCAATTTTTTACCGTTAGGCAACATACTCTTAATAGCCCTCAAAAGCGATTCAAAACACTCATGGCTCATGTTGTGATCAGCATTGATGTTAAGTAACGTCGCAACAGCAGATAATGTACTGTGCTTGGTGCAACCATACCACAACGGCTCGCTACCCTTGTCTAACAACTTAAAGAATGCTTTGGCATCAGAATTCATTGCTTGATCTCTGCCATGTTCCCAATCAAAATCCGGCCCTACAATATCATGTATCATGTCATTCATTCGATGAGTACTACTGCCTGTATTGTGTACTTGTGTGATGCCACTATCTCTTCTCTGCCTATGTGCCCACCATCATTCTTCGTAATTTTTCATGAACCCACACACAAATAAATGATAGTTTACCATGTCTCTGTCCATATAATTTACATTCTTACACTTCAAACAAAGGCATCTTATCTTGTTCTGCCCATTCACACATTCCGGGTGACTATACGCATAATCTAGAAATACTTGACAACCAGCTCTAAATTCAATTGTAGCACCTATCTGGACACTTGACTTTCGTCATCTCATCCAACTACGGTCTGAATAGAAATCCATGATATCACCGTACCTGTTTTGACAATATCAACTGATTAATGTATAGCATGGTCAGACTATCTAAGCATACTTGTAAGCATATGACTTGAGCAAACTTGTAAGTATATGATTATCATTTAAGCATACTTGTAAGCATAGGACTTGAGCATACTTGTAAGCATATGATTATCATTTAAGCATACTTGTAAGCATATGATTATCATTTAAGCATACTTGTAAACATATGACTTGAGCAGTAAATGTAAGCATATGACTTATAAATCATACTTGTAAGCATATGATCTTCCTCTTAAGCATGCTTGCTTTACTTGAGCATACTTGTAATTGCTCATGAATTAAGAAAATGTAAGTGTAGAGCAATTCATCATAAATATTTTCATAGGGCAACAATGTAAAACTTTGTTAATTTCATATTTTGGTTGAATGGATTTATAATGTAAGTTTGAGACTTGTAATTTATGTTTATATTGAATGAATATGGATTTGTAAGGATATAATTATGTTAATGCAATTGAATTTATATTTAGTTTATTTTATTTTATTTTTTATTATTTTATTTAGTTCAATTCATTATATTATTTTTTATTTTAATTACATTTATTTTGTATTATAGTCGCACATATTATATTTTATTTTGTTTTATTTTATATTATTTATATTAATTTAATTTAATATAATTTAATAAATTTAAATATATTCCAAACCTCTTATATTTCTGGAGTAAGAAGGAAATCCTACAACATCAGAAAGACCACTTTTATCTCCAATCACTAATAAACTATAAGAAGCTAATTAACTAAATGAATAGGTGACAAAAATACAACAAAATGAATACCATAAAATTTAGCAAAACAGGGAGAATTGTCCAACAAAAAGTGAAAACAATCGCATAAATAATGCCTCATTCTAAATAATAAACTATCATAACAAATAGACATTTACAATGCTAAAAAATTGAAATCTTCAAACAGTGTAACTCAATAGTTCACAACAAGCATAAACGATCCAGAACTAAATCTAACACAATAAGAAAAAATTAATTGGAAAACTTAACTAGGAATGAAAAACTGAATCAAACAACACAAATTTGCATAGAAATAAATCTGATGAAGTGCATATAGAATAATAAATCAATACCTGAGAAGAATGAGGGAGAGAATAGATGATCAAAAAACCCTAAATCGACGACATATCCAAATTGTGAAGCTAATAGGTCTGACGACGGCGTGGGCAGCTCCGACGACGGCTTGAGCAGCTCCGGCGATGGGGCGGCAACAGTGGCGTGGGGACTCAGTTGTCTTCTCCCTCTCTCTCCCTCTCTTCTTTTTCTTTCTTTTTCTTCGTCTGAATATGGCCTGGGTCTGTTCAACTAGTAGAGATCTAAACAAATTCGCGACCGCCATCAGCGACCGCATGCGGTTGCTGATTTTTGTTGACGTGGCTTTATTAGCGACCGCAAGCTGTCGCTAATATCATACTGGACGCAATTAACATGCCCGCCAACAACCGCGCCAAATTTTTGGGAGCCAAAATTAAACTCGTGACCGATCAGCGACCGCATGCGGTTACTGATATGAACTAACGACCAGATTTCATTTCGGTCGCTAATATAGGTCGCTATTAATATTATCAGCGACCGGAAATAGCGGTCGCTGAAAGTCTTGGTCGCTGATGGGCTCTTTTGTTGTAGTTTCAAGTCATATGGTGTTTGAAAGAAGAAAGAAGCTCGGACCAACATGAATTAAGTAACAAGACCTTAAAGAATGATGACTTAAGAGAGGTCTCCATGAGTCCATGATAGAAGGCTTATGGAGGCAACACATAGTGGAAGACGGTTGAGGGATATGATTTAGATTGACGGCTAGAAGGGTAGGACAATTTGGGCATCACTTAGGGCAACTAAGGGTATCTCTGGAATTTCACCTGAGGTCACATGTCAGACACATAACTCAGACACGTGTCAGACACATGATCACTTACCAAGAGGCCCTATAAATACACCATTCATTCCAATAGAAGGGACTTTTAATTATCTGACATTTCAAGACACACAAGAAGACTCTCTAGAGTTCTACCACTTATTGTCTTGGTGATCACCTACTCGTTTTTCTCCCCTCTACAAACCCTCGATCATTTTTCATATGCTTTGTGTGTTTCTCTTGTAACGAATGTGATTTCTGTGAATAAATAAAATATTTATTGAGTTAAATAAATATTTTATTTGATTTATTTATTGAATAGAATAAATAATTGATGAAGTTACCGTGAAGTAATTTATTTTAGTATAATTATGTTAATTATTATTTGAATAATGAATTAATGTTATTCTAATTTAATTTAATAATTAAATTAGATGATTAATAATTTATTTGAATAAAATGAATTATTTGGATTAATTTGTAATTGGCCAAATAAAAGTTATAATTAAATTAGTAAGGTTTAATTGAATTTGTTTAATAATAGGTTTAATTAAATTGAAGGTGTGACAATTAAACTATATGGTAAATGGATTATTAAAATAAATTAAAAAGAAGATTAATTTAGTTTTACCAAACAAAGCCTTGTGGCTTTTGAATTTCTAAATTAATCTAGTTTTTGTCAAACAAGGCCTTATAACCTTTTGAATTGTTAACTGATAAATCTTTTGGGGTTTGGTAACCGATAAGTGTTAAGTAAAGGTTACGTTAAAAAAAAGTCATCAATTATTTTCTAAGCCTAAGGAAGAAAGAACAGAGTTTTAATAGAGAAAGAATATAGAGAATATTGGAGTGGAATAGCTTTGTGAATTGAGAAGGAGAAGGAAGAGGATTACTAAAGCTAGGATCATTATCTTCTCATAATCTAAGAAGAATTATTAAGTAATAATCTAACCTAAAACTTTAGTTCTTATTTTCTTCGAACTAGTTCTCTGTGAAATATTGGTAAACCAAAATTGCTAGAAATTGTTTATGTAATGAATATGCATGTTAGTATGGGTATATAAACCGTTATATAGCAATTGTAAATGATTTTCTGTAACTAGAATCCATGAAAATAAGTTTTAAATGGGTTTTGTGTTCTTGGAATTTATACATATGGAATATGGTCTTACTTTGGGTTTTAAAATTAGTGTTCAATCCATGTAATAATCTGTAAATTGGTTGTTGTTATTGTTAGTAGGTTCAATAACGAAAAGAATGCAAGTAGAATGGATGAAAATGGTTTAGAGATGAATTCACAATGTTCGATTTCATTAAATGGGCCAAAACATGAATATTTTGTATAGACAATGAATTTTTTGCCTTTAATTTGATTACTGGAGCTTTGGGTGTTGTTTGAATCAATTTAAAATTGTTGAATACATGTTGGGTTTGAGTTTTAATAAAGTTTATAACATCTGGGTATGCTAATTTAGTCTTTAAGTGTTGTATGTATGGGATTATGACTTGAACAGAGTCTGAAATCGCGAACTGGGAAACTAACTCTAGTGTCCAGCGCGGTCGCACTGGACAATAGCCTAAAGTAGGCGCTGCCGGGCGTGTTTCTAGTATAAAAGTGGCGCGGCCGCGCCATATGCAGAACAGACCTAGTAATGAGTTGTTGCATGATCAGCTGGGATAATGTTATCCTAACTTATTTTAATGATTGTAGGGAAGCTTAGAACACATAAAAAGATGTAATATCAGGTTGTAATCATATTGATAGTGTTGCTAATTATAAATTTAGAATTTATAGAAGTTTGTGATTTGAAGTTTGTAAGGAATGAAGGTGTTATCCGAACGCATGTCTTGTGTTGTAACCGAGCAGGGAGGTTCAAATTTATGAATAAATAGGATATTTAGATCTTGAATTAAGTTAATAATTTAAACCAATGAAGTTAGTTGCGATGTAACTAATTTATATTGTGATCCTAATGGTGTGTAGGCCATTTGGTGAACATAAGTTGTGATTGTGTAGATTACGCACGAGGCAAGTTTCTTAACTTTACTTTTTATTGAGAAAGTTCTTCTATCTTGTTAATAAATGTCGAAAGTTTTCTATACCTAACTTTTTACCCTTCCATTAAGCAAACTTATTCACCTTAGCTTATTATTGTTCAAGCAAGGTTGTTATAATATCAAATGCTTATTTTATATTCAAGTCATTTGTTATCCGATTATGAGTGTTATTCAAACTTCAAACATAAATCTCATTATACAACTCTATTGCTGAATCAAATGCTTTAGTGACTAGCGACCCCTTACTGATTCAGCTAGTCCATAGTTGATGAACATTCTAAAGACTTAGAATTTATTGAAGTTATTCCAAACCAAGTTTCTTTTGGTACGGATTCTGATGTCAAACTGAGATGAACAACCCTAATATAGGGGATTAAACTATGCAATAGCGTTAAAATATTTGTGCACAATACATTGTACAAAAGGCTGATCCCCCGGAGTACGAGACGAATAGTCCATAGTCTATAAGACTGTTAAAGGTTACGGTAGAAATACTTGTTAACCTAGGATATAGTTCGAAGTCTTACGACCCTCAGATATACTTTTAAATCTTGAAATCTAAATTCAATTCTTAAGCTGAGCTTTCTGTTGAGCTTTTAGTTCTTGATTATTGTTGAAACTCAGAAAGGGTTATTTACACCTCAATTAAAATCTATTTTGTTTATTATTCTATTGTTATTGTTATCATATTTGTGGACAATTGTTTGCTCACCCTTGCATAAAACATTGCAGCTACGACTGAGAAGCCGGATGAACCATCCACTAGTAAAGGCAAAGGCAAGATGCAAAAATAGCTGGCGAACTATTATTTATTTGATGATTTATTGTAATAAGACTTATTTGATATTTGGTTTTCAGTTCCGCATTGATGTAATAAATGTTAGATGACCTGAGATTTATTTGTTAAGAGATTTAAGTTGTAACCCCTTTTGTGGGAAGATGTTTTATTCAGTTAATAGTAATATCCTTTATTATGGGTAGTTCGTAGTAAATGTTTTGGATAGTGAGCATCAGATCTGTGGGAGTTAAGTACCCGAATTTAGGGGCGTCATATCTCTCCTACTCAGCCAATTCAAAATTAAACCCTAATCGAGCAAGGTACGATTTCCTTGCCTACACTTCTTAATATTTGAAATTAAAAAAATTACAAATGAGGCATGGTCTTTATGTGGAACATAGTGAAAACGTAATGTTGAGTGTCCACTGTGGGATATAGTAATTATTTTACTCAACCAAAACAACAATATTACAACATATATCTATTATCATATACAAGCATGCAACCTGTGCAAGGCACAAGTTAGCTTCTCTTATACTTTCGAACTGAGGAAATATATTATATTTTACTATTACCAAAAGTGTTTGAAGATCACTAACCTTTTTCCTATTTTTCTGGCTGTTTCCTTTGACATAGATATTTGTTTCAAAGTGTTTTTTTTGAGTTTTAGAGAATTTTTTAAATAGTATTGAATGAGTGACGGGTAATAGTTTATTGTCATTTAATAACTTATTTGTATTTAATATGTGAATGTATCTGAGTATGTCTAGAAGATTTGTGATTGTTGGTTAGATGCATAACGTAACAAACTAACTATTACTTTTATAAATTTGATTCTCAAAAGGTTTGACGTATATTTATTTTTTTTCTTTTGGTGTAAGTGTATTTAAATAGAGATTAATTTTATGACCAACCAAATTAACTCAATTCAGTTAGATGTTGATCTTCTCTTGGAATATTATATATAAGTATTGATAACAAGAGAAATGATGATCTTATCTTAAGTCAACTAGCAAATTAATTGAGTTATTTTGATTGGTCATGAGTCTGTCCCGAGTTCCTTATTCTAACCTCTCCATTAGAGAAATGATGATCTTATCTTAAGTCAACTAGCAAATTAATTGAGTTATTTTGATTGGTCATGAGTCTGTCCCGAGTTCCTTATTCTAACCTCTCCATTATGTTGGTTTCTGCTCTAATTTTGAAGAGTTGCATAACATCTCTATTGATATATAATGCCATGTTAATAATCATACTAAACTATTCATTGGGATTTCTAGCTCTATCTCTCGGCTCTTACTTATAGAAGAGCCTTCCAACTCATCTTGTGATATAGATCCCCAAATATGACTCAACCATTCATTATCGCTTCTCCGATTTTTCTAGGGAGATATATGCGTTCCATAGAGTTTCACATAGCCTTTAGGAAGGCTTTGGGGTCAATGCCTTCTCCGATAATCGATATGCGAGACGGATTAATTATTCTCGTCCTCGCCCTAATAACAGTTCTAATATCCGATGAGTTGGGTGAGGGAAAGGACGACTATTGATGCTATGAACTTGACTCCTTTAAAGAGTCCTCCTTCCAAGGGGCTATGCCCTTTCCTAACCATTCTTTGCGAAAGCCCTAAAAAATAAAAAATAATAGAAGCTTTCTTCGTATCATGTAGTTGTATTATTTTTTGCATGTATGTAGAAAATATATACAATCATTTAATCTACATGTAACTGTTCAATTTTCATGTTTAATGTATTGTTACCATTCATAGTACACTATTTATAGTCAAATTATAATACTAAATAATGCGCATTACAATTTTAAATTGTATTTATTGACATTAGCCCATGTGAGAGAATTCAAAATGACATTCCATGACAACATGCAGATCAAACAAGCAAACAACTAATGAGCCACACAAGAAGAGAACAAAAATAAAAATAAAAGGAAAGTAAAACAAACAAGCAACTAGAATCCAAACAACATTTTTTATGGCTTTTTTCAGTTGCTCCAATAATTGAAATTACCATAGAGAAGGCAGTGGGATCAGGCACTCAACCATTCATTTTATGTAGAGCATTTAATTTCTGTAGTGCTTTTATTTTGGGACTGATAAGATAAGAATGCTAAAGAAATTTCACTTTGATCAAATGCCTATATAAACTACTAGAATATGAATTCAGATTTAATATGAATTCAGATTTAATGTCCCTCTCATCTATTATCATGTCTCATATATAAGTACTAGATTTATCTATTTAATTGAAAAGTTAATTATAAATCAATAATTACATTACATTTATGGACAAACAATATATAACATGAAAATAGGAAGGATAATATTGGGTTGATCTTCCTCATTTGGATTATTATATTTTATAGTTAGTGAAAACACTAACTAATAATTATAAGAAGAACAACAACCCCATAGATCAAAAACAGATCATAAAAATTATAACTTAAGAAGAATCCGAAGGACAATCATCACAAATCGCAACAATGATTAGAACCAAAAGTTTTTAGGTTTATATTCATCCGAGCACATTTCACAAATCGAATTCATGTGGATGATCTTAGGGATGAAGGGATTACAATCGAGTAGTGGTGTTGTGGATCCCATTCCCATATCTGTTGACATAATAGCTCGATTTTTTACTTAGGTAAAAACTAGATCCGGTAAAATATGGTTTAATGGGCCTTAGTTTTTGTTTACAAAATTTGGTTATTGGTTTCTATTTAAGAACTAAAACCACATTACTTATCTTTGTAATATGAGTTGAGTGGGTTGGAATCATATTAATTATGGGTCCAAATATAAGTCAAACATATATTTTCAAAATTTGCAAAGCTTAACCATTTTATTATGCTCCAATTTAAAATAAATTAATTTTATGATATTTTAATTTCTATATTCCTTCAACCTTCCTATCTCTAATGTTTTTATACATTATACATTCTTTCCCTCTCTAAATTTTTTTATACACTCTTAAAAATTTTTAGATTTTCTCTCTTAAAAATTTTTGTACACTTGCCTTTCTCTAAAAATTCTTCTGCGCTCAATTTTTTTTATATAACTTTTTTTTTTCCTCTTCTAAATTTTATACTCTCTCAAATTTTTTAAAAATAATTTCTCCTCCCCTCCTTAATTTTTTATACACTCCCCTCTCAATTTTTTTGTAATACATGGAAAAAATACATGCGAATCAAAAATTACATTAAATAATTTTAATTCATTTTTTCAATTTCTGACCAATAATTAATTTACCTCTCATAATCCAGGTCTATAATATTGAATCACCAAAACATGTACATAAAACCAAGTTTAATTAAAAGATTAATGCCACGTGGAAAAAGGAAGAAAATCATATATTGTGTAATTTATAATAAAATAATAATCCTATATATGGCAGTGAACAAGTATGTGGTGGGTTTACATAATAGCGAATCTGGAGAACAGTGGAAGTGGATTAAGGTTTTTGCACTAATATTGTTATTCATTATAGCTTAAGATTATTAAATTTTATTTAAGGTTAAATACGAACATTAATTAGTAGAAAATAATATAGATATATAAATTTATCTATGTTTTATGTATTTGGTTCAGCTGAACTTGGTTTGCTATAATGATTAATCCGAATCAAACTGACAATGATCAATTTATATATAAAAAAAACATCTAACCAAACGAAACCAAACCCAATTAACTTTTATAACCTGCCATTTCTTTTCGAGAAGGGCAAGTAATATTTGATTTTGGACTGAAAAATATATGTTTTTGTTCGGTGCCCCAAAATTATATTTAGCACTTCTTGCAGTTACATCAATTCTGAATTTAAGGTGATTTCACAGACACCCTACATAAATAAGATAAACTAATGCATATTCCTTAATTAATTCATTAATGCACATGCTCCATTAATTATTTACACTGTATATTGTATAGTGTATAATATTGTTAAGTCCTCAACTTAGACGTATTATATTCTCTACTTTATTGTTTTTTAAAAAAGGTGAGAACTTAAGTAGGTATAACAAATATTAATTGGGTGATAGTAATATACAATTACTCCCGTTAGATGTTTAATGCTCCTGTTTGCGATGTTTGGAAGGATGGAATGAGAAGAAAAAATGATAGAAAGGGATTGACGATGAGAAAAGATGAGAATAAGAATTATAATTGTTTTCTTTTGTCCTTGTTTGTGAATGGAAGGGCTATTGATATATAAGATTTTAATTTATAATTTTCATCTTGTTTATGAGTTTAGTATGTAGGGTAAGGGATCTTATTTTTTTAAACTATCATCTATTATATCCTCTATTACCCTTAAAGTATATAAATATAAGAAATGAATAAATGATTTAAAAATGTTGTTGTTTCTAATTAAAATTTATTTTGAGCTTATAGTCTTTTTTTTTTTGCTTTGTTACCAACACCTACCACACACTCGTGTGTGGGCTGTATATATATATATATATATATATATACTTTATATATATATATATATATATATATTGGACTTACTTGTACTTATATATTATTTTTGTTTTAAAAATATACATACTTGTAATGTATATTTATATTATTAATAATTTGGGAAAGTCAAAAATGTACCTCTTAATTTGGGGAAATTGTGTTGGAATATTATATTCCCTCCATACCAAAATTATAGATTGTATGACTTTTTATACGTTTCATAATAAAATTTGCAAAATCATAATTTCAATAAATTGATATACTTATCCTATTTTTAGAACTAATATAAATTTTTTATTAAATTTTAAATTTTAGAATTTTTTTAATGAATCCCTAAAAAGTTATTTCAATAAGCTATTCTCAACGATTTTATTATTGATAATTATATTATTGCATGCATATCATGTCAAATAAATTATGGGTAATAACAAATTAACTACTTTCTGGGACCTTATCTTCCATAATTGATTACAGGGGGGTGATTTTTATATGAAAAATAAAATTACTTCAAGTTGCTATATAATAGTAAGCCAGATATATATAGATCTAGTAATTGATTACGATAGGTCAACGCCAAGTGGCAAAAAGTGTTAGAAAAGAATAAAAATCTTAATTGAGAGTTATTAATAGTTGGGTGTAATATTGTCATATTAATTTATTTTACACAGGTGTATTTTTTATGGTATATGTAAAAATATCTCACTTTTTTCCCATCCGTTTTGTCATCCTTCCAATTCCTCCCACTTTGAAGGTAAAAATTTTGAACAAAAAATTAAATCAATTTTACTCCAAACTCCCTTTATTTGCTCTCCTAAAAAAAACTCACATACATGGGATTTGGAGGGATTTTTAATTATTATCCCTTCCCTTTCACTTTCCTTCAAATAAAAACTTACAAAAGAAAAAGTTGAAATCGAGAATGTATTAGTCCTATTCTCATATAAACACTTTTTTGGTCTCAAAATTATTGTTTAATTTTAAAAATAATTTCAAGAGAAGTAGTCATCGTTTATAATGTGTTATTTGCCATACCTATATTGTATTTTGATCCTAAAGTAATTAGCATCTACATTGTTAGGTGTGGTACTATAAAAAATAAATATTTTAGAGTCAGAAAGTGAGATTACTTTAGAAACGAGAAAAGTGAAATGTTTTAAAAAAGAGAAATATATAAAAAATTTTAGAATGTAAAAAATGGAATTATAATTTTGAATTGAAATAATAATAACTTTTGAAAAATAAGAGAAATAGATAAATGGTAGGCCCTAATGACAACCCACAATTTACCAATGTAATTACGTGAGTGGATAGGTGTGAAGCCCATTCAAAAAAAAAAATCTTGTAATTTTGCCATTTATTATGGAGGCCGGATATGTGACTGCCTAATTGATTTTCACAGCCCATATTTTCAGGGTCTAGTGTAAACATTTGGTAGGTGAGTCCAACAATAAAAATATTGTTCAGTCCAACATATCTTAATTGGAATTATTGAAGCAAAAGTTTATAATTATTCGGTAATTTTTTTAATTGGTTTAGGTTTCTTAATAAACAACATATTTTGATTTTATATTGGGAGTTATTTAATTTAATTAGCAATTTATAGAGCCGCCATGGGTGTCCTCAAACGAGTATCTATGCCACATGATTTACCATTCACCACCTATTTCATATATATTATAAATTTTCTGTAGTACGTACACGATTAGACTAATGGGGGGTGAAGAAGATTGCAAAAAAAAAATATATATAATTAAATGACCACCTAACAATATATGACCCCTGGTAATTAATTTTTTGACAGAATGGTGTCGCTAGAGAGAGTTGGCGGTTTTGAAATCTTGCCGGTGAAAAGTCGTGATTAATATTAATATTATTGGTAGGCTATCTTTACTAAGGATGATCACCGGATATCTTCGTACCTTTTCATATATTCTTGAAGACGGCTATTGGGTGTTTAGATAACAAAATAGTTTTGAGTCAGTGATTTTTATCTCATATTTGCAGGGAAGAGTAATAGTAATAAAAAGTGATTCATAATTTTGCTGAGCTCACTCAAATTTTTTATTTTTCACATTCTTAATGTTTTGAGGTTGGATGATGTTTACGTTTAGCATCCTTGCTCTTGTTGTTTTCAATAATTTGGAAAACAATAAATATCTTCCAAGTTGATGGGGGACCCCTGTTTAAAAAAAAAATACCTCCCTCTATTCCGAAGTCAATTTGAGACATTGTTTTAAAATTTAATATTTGACAAACCACAAACACAAGAACGCGTTTTATTCTTTTTCTTTCTTTTAATTGCTTTTTTTAATTAAAGTTTTCAGACAATAAATTTTTTAAGTAATAATACTTTTTAGATAGTTTATTTGATTATTGTAATTGGTACTGACATAAATTTAAAATGAATTTTATCTTAATTTGTGAGTTTGTAAAATGTTTTTAAAATTAATTTTTTTAAAGTCAATATTGATCTTATAAGTTAGAACATATAGAGTACTTAAAGCCATCCAATTAGAATAAGGGTTATGGAGTTGGTTGGAAACTATAAATGGTGGACGTTCGTTGTCAAAATTTGAACATGGAGGATGACTTTAAAATGTAGTGACAACCGGACAAATGTGTTAATTATTTAGCCTAATTTCATATTAAACTTTCAATTTAGTCACTCCTTTAGATATTTCGTTTCAATTCAAGTCATTTACTTTTTAAAATTCATTTAATTTCAAACTTTAGTTGGCCACAATAATTTTAATTCAAAAAATGAACGACTATAATTTATTTTCTGAAGAAAAAAAAGAAAAGAAAAAAGAGAGAGTTATTTGTATTGAACTTGCATCTTGACTAGATTATTAAAATAATTCTATTTATTTAACATAATAAGGAACCTAATTTAGTATTTTTTTTTGTTTCAAATTATAAGATTATTTTGAAAGTCAAATTAGGATATTTTTCAGCCCATGTTTAATATGATTGTTAACAATTACAAAAAAATTAATCTTATAAAATAATGATATTATATTTTTGGAATAAAGGAAGCACTCTTTTCTCAAACTATAAAGGAAGCACTCTTTTCACTCTAAAAAGGAAGCACCCCTATTGGATAAGTAATTAGACTTGAACGAATCTATAATAAAAGTAATTAGTTGGTGTAAACATAGGGGTGACTCTAGGGATGCACAAACAGGCTGCCTGGCCTGGCCTAATCTAGGCCTGCCAAGTTTTTGACTATTGACCAGGCCGGGTCAGACCAAATCATAAATTATAATAGGCTAGGCTAGGCTAGGCCGGATAATCAACAAAAAAACAAGGTCTGCAAAGGCCCGTTTGAACAAGCCAGACCAAGCCCGGGCCAGGCCTAGACCAGCTAAGGAGTCTTTTTGGTTAATTTAGGTTGATGGGCTAAACTCTTCTTTATTTATATAACATAGGTAGCATAGAGAGAGGCTCTTGTAGATGATGTGGGACTCTCTTATAAGTGAGTTATTGTAATTCTCTTTTTGGTTAAAATCCCTCAATACATTCACTTTACTTCCATTTTTTACTCTTAATTTTATGTTTTCCTTGGTAGATATAATTGCTAAAACATTGATTTTATAGTAATTACATTTTATAAGCTTCATATTTATTTATGTAAAACATGAAGCTTACCCGAGCAAATTAGAACATGAAGCTTCATATTTATGTAAAAACATGAAGCTTACCTGAGTAAATTAGAACATGAAGTTACCTGAAGCTTCATATTTATGTACATTTTATAAGTTTCATATTTAAACTCTGGAGCTATCCCACATGTACAGCTAGTCCTTAATGGTGTACTAACATGAATATTTGTAAATTAACTTTAACATTTTCCCATCAATTTCATAACAAAAGTTTATATTCTTTGCCATGTTTGTTTTTTCTGCACATGCCGATATTTATATTTTTTTCATGAACAGCATCATGTTTGTTTTTTCTAATCTGCCATCAATGGTTCCTAATTTCCTAATCTCCGAAAGGGAAGCTTTGACAATGATAATAGGTGGTTGCTATATAAATAATATTGGGAACTCAAATAAATGGTTCAATAGAAAAGAGAAAAAGATATTATATTTGAAACAAAGAGAACACTCTTCTTTCAACAGCATCTTTTTGAATTATCTAGTCATCATCGATGTTTTCATCATCGATGTTTTACGATTCTTAAAATACATCTATATTAAACTATCTCCACATGTATGATCGATGTGGGATAGTTTTCTACATGAGGCCTCTTAAATGACAAACTTAATAAAAAGAGTGATTTTAACGGCGATATTGGTCTGGCGCAATTTCTAACAACATTTTATTTTTTGGTTTTTTGTTTTTGTTTTGAGTCCCAAATAATTTTATATGATTTATTGGAATTAAATTTTTTTTTTTAAAAAAACAGTGATTTAAGTGTAATTTGAATACATATACAAACCAGTGTTGTATAATCTTAAATACATCTATGTTAAAAAACTATCTCGCATGTATAATCGATGTGGGATAATTTTCTACACGAGGCGTCTAAATGACAAACTTAATAAAGATACTACACCTTGTTTGTATAAGTAATGAGTGCTTCTACATGAACATGTTTTTTGGACATGAAAATTGGACATTTCCATGTTCTCTTGTTTTTTTTTTGTTTTTTTTTGGTATATATCCAAACATAATTTATACTATGGATTTATAAAAAAAAATAAAAAAAAAAACAAAAAAAATAGGTGTAATTTGGATATATATCAAAAAAATTGTTGTATGGGCCCATACAACCATTTTTTTGATATATATCCAAAATTATACCTATTTTTTTGTTTTTTTTTATAAATCCATAGTATAAATATGTTTGAATATATACCAAAAAAAACAAAAAAAAACAAGAGAACATGGGTAAACTAGGGGTCGAATCTATAATAAAAGTATTAGTTGGTGTAAACATAGAGGTGACTCCAACAATAAAATATAGTGATGCTTGAATAAAAGTATTAGTTGGTGTAAACATAGAGGTGACTCCAACAATAAAATATAGTGATGCTTGAATAAAAGTATTAGTTGGTGTAAACATAGAGGTGACTCCAACAATAAAATATAGTGATGCTTGAATAAAAGTATTAGTTGGTGTAAACATAGAGGTGACTCCAACAATAAAATATAGTGATGCTTGAATAAAAGTATTAGTTGGTGTAAACATAGAGGTGACTCCAACAATAAATATAGTGATGCTAAAGCAAAGCAAGTTTTATAATCATCAAGTTTCGTAATCGGTAAGGTTTCTTAATCACAACACATCAAAGTTATTTAATTAATGGGATCTCTTTCACACATTTTCACACTTCAATATTGTATTACAAGTGGTTTTAATGTCCAATCAAAGTGGACTTTTGTGATCCAGTTTTCTATTTGTTTATCTATTTTTTTGCTCTGCGTGATCAAGCAGGAAAAATATTTTATATTAAATTTTTGTAATATATTTTAAGACATAAACAAAGACTAGATAGTAGACTGCTATTCCGTTCCAACTTCCCTATTTTCATCTCTCTCTCTCATATCGAGTGGGTGAGCATGGTGCGGTTTGGTGCGGTTTGAAGCTCAAATCACACCCGAAACTGCTTATGTGCGGTTTGACAAATCCAAAATCGCATATGAAACCGCTTGTTGATTGGTTTGTTGCGGTGCGGTTTTGAAATGTGCGGTGGGCGGTTTTATTTGGTGCGGTTTCGGTTACAAAACCAATTGAGACAACAAATTTTTATGCAATTTAAATTAACAATGAAACACTATGAACCATTCATGATAACTGGTTTAATTGACTCAGTTAAGAATTGAAAATATAATCCTTCCAAAAAATTATATACAGGCCTCATTGATAGATCTCAGTTTATTTTAGATAAATGGTCCCATTAGTATTTTATTGTGTACTTAATAGTTCATTTTTCCTCCTAAAAAATAAAACTCTAACGGTGCCCACATTTGGCAACAAATAAATGATTTAAGGTTCCTAGTTTTTTTGAACTAATATGAACAAGTGGAAAGCTGATAAAGAAAAATATCACAGATGCATGTTAGGTCTTCCCACTTTAAATATAAAATTGATCTTCAACACATTTCAATAAGGACAGCAAACCGAGAAGAAAAAGTATCAAAAGGATATTATGGTTGTCTAACCATACCTTTTTTGATTCACCAAAGAGATTTGTACGATCACATAAGTAATAGTAGATAAAAGGACACCAAATTAGATATACACTACAGGTTTGGAGAATTATATATTTAGATTAGAATAAATGTTTTTCTTTTGCCCCCACCAAGTTCAACTCTTTTATTAATCTACCACCTTGAGTTTACTAACTTATAAATTCTGCCCCATTGAGTTTACCTATATAAAAAAAAAAGTGAACATAGGCTGCCCTTGTATTCCATCCACCCCTGCGTACATACACACACATGGTGCGGTTTTGGTTTTATGCGTGCGGTTTTGACCAGTAACCAAAACCGAACCGTAAATTTGGTTTTTTTACCCACCTAAAACCGCAACATACGCCGAAACCGTTGGTGCGGTTTTAATTGGTGCGGTTTGTGCGGTTTTTGGTGCGGTTTCGGAGGCGATTTGTTTACTTGCTCAGCCCCTAATATTGAGATGGAGCAACTTAAACACTTCAGCCATGAGCGTCCATTGATCCTCAACGTCGAGGATCATGCTCAGGAGGATGTTAATTGTTGTGGACCGTAAAAGAATTTTATAAAAATTAGCTTATTAAAATAATATGACAAAATGTAAGTAATTAATAATCTATTATAAATGCGTGAACTTAATGATAATAAATAATCACAATTAACGACATAACTTTGTGGTTTATCTTTTGAAACACTATTCTTTTGCCATCAAAATATTACTTATTCCGTCCCAAATTAATTGCTCAGTTTTGATTTTTTAAAGTCAAATTGACTATTTTTAAAACTAATCTTTTTACTATTTCTGCTAAAATATAAGTGAAGAGATTATAACCTAAAGAAAGTATATACAATTTATTTACTAACCCCAATTTTTATAATTTTAGAAATATATTTATATATGCTTAATTATTAATTTTAAAAATAGTCAATTTAATTTAAAAAAATCAAAACTAAGCAATTAATTTGGGACGAAAGGAGTATTATTTTAATTTATTTTATTTTTATAAAAGATATTGACGGATTGCCACGATACGTATTATGTTTTCAAACCATCTAGTTTGTGTTTAAGACGCGTACAAAGACCTGGTAATAGACTTTTCATTTTTTGTGATTATCACTCATTTATTTATTTATTTTGCTAAAACCCACTGTTGGATAAATTATGAATCGATGAATATTGATACCCATAATTTAGTCTCATAATCTTCGCAAATACATAAGTTTAATTATTTAGTGGAAAATAGTTATAGATAATATATTAGAAATCTAAATTTAAAGTATTGTCACCCCCCCTGGTTGCAATTTAACTATAAATGTGATTCGTATGTGTTACTTAGAAGATCTTGTAAACCTATTTATCCTTTAATATAATCTTTTTAATATCTAAAATAAATATAAATTTTAATTATAGTTTGTACAATAATTAATAGAGTATATATGAAAAAACAAGTTTTAAGGTTAAATGGAGGTGGTTGTATGTTAAAAAACTAGCTAATGAGGGTATTTTAGTACTTTGGAAAGGAATCTTATTTTTGGACAATTCATTCAATTGCGGGCGAGTGCATTACACAATAATTGTACTGTTGCACTTTTTTTTTTAAATCGTAGGTGATCAAGCGGAGGTTTTCCAATCGCAAATAGTAAAATGCCAAATTGTGTGAATCATGGGGTTTGTATTTGTTTGTAAAAAATTATAATCTCGAGAATTATAATTCATGAGATTATAATTTTTAAGATTATTAATCTTAAGATTAAATAATCTTAGTCACATATTTATTTTTTATAAATTATTCATGAGATAACTTAAAATAATCTCATGTCATATTTGTTTTTTTTCAGAACTAATTAAAGGATTGGATAAAAAAATATCTTTTGGACTATTATTACATTTACCAATAATGACATATTTGTTCAATAGTATTGTTATTTCTGTAATATATTAGTTTCATTATAATAACATTATTTGTTCAATAGCACTGATATTCTGTAATATATTAGTTTTATTATAATATTAAATATATTATATATTATTATGGGATTTAAAATATATTAGTTTCATTATAGATAACATATTTGTTTAATAGCACTGCTATTCTGTAATATACTCCCTCCGTCTCAAATTAATTGCTCAATTTTGACCATTTTAAGTCAATTTGACTTTTTTTAGAACTAATCTTTTTATTATTTTTGTTAAAATATAGGTGAAGAGATTATAACCAAAAGAAAGTATATACAATTTATTACTAATTTTATTTTTTATAATTTTAGAAATATATTTATATATGCTTAATTATTAATTTTAAAAATAGTCAATTTAACTTAAAAAAATCCTAAAAAAATAATTAATTTGGGACGGAGGGATTATTAGTTTTATTATAATATTAAATATATTATGTTATTTAATATTATAATGAAATATGTGAAATGAGCATTTGTTGAATAATATGATATATCAGACAATTTAATTCTTTGACCTTGGCTATTATTATATTTCTCGTTGCGTGGTGGCAAATGAGGCTACCATTTAAGTTTTGCTCGTTAGGCAGCAGAACATTATGCTGGGGATTTATTATGCTTAATAACAGTGCTTTTGCTTGAGGTTAATTTTGTCTACAAACAATTTAGTCCAGAATAGTGGGAATTATAATATCTTATTAAACATAATATTAAATAGTCCCTCATATTAAGCTATTTTATAATCATTAGACTAATAGTCCTAAGTCCAAATTTAAAAACAAACAAGACACTTGAGATTAATTATCATATCTCAAGTGTAATCCTTGCAAACAAAAATAACCTAGATTTTAGAATGCATCTTACCCTTCTTTTAATCTCAAGCATGCGAGATTAAGGACAACGATGTCTTTTATCATATCCTCCTAAAAAAAACTAATTTACTTTTTTCTTAATTAATTTGTAAAATTTTAAAAATCTCAAAATCGATGTTAATTTTATTTTATTTTAATTTGTGAAATAGTCTATATTGAAAAATATTTAAGAATTATTATTAAGTACAAAAATATAATTTTAAAAATTAAAATAAGTGTCTGCCAGAATTTAAATTAAAAATTTACAAATTAAATGATCATCATTATTGATTAAAATTATAAACCTGATTTTAAAGAAGATTAATAGCCATTTGAAAAGATTGACATGGTACAAGACATTATTGTCCTTAGTTTCATATCTTTGGGATTAAATAAATAAATAAATTACATCTTAACACTTTTTTTAATGTCATGACATCTATTTAATGAGGTAGCGGTGTTTGTGTACTATCTTAATACTCTCAAAAATAATATAGAGAGATTTTTTAAAAAAAATATACAGAAACTATAATGAAACTAAACCATAAGTACAAGGGTTAAATGGATCGTTTTGCTATTTTTAAGTATAATATGATAATTGATTTTGATTATTATTTTTATTAATATAAACAGTTTTAAAAAGCATTTTGTATTTCAATTTTGTTAATGAAAAGACACTTGAATTAGTAAAAAATGAAAGTAAAAAAAGTGTTTGATGGTAAAAAAGTGTTTGGTATTAAAACAGTGTTTACTTCTTATTTCTAGTGTTAATCACTAAAATAAAGGTTTTATAAATTATAGAGGGTAATGGGTGGACTCATTAAAATAAATTGGGCTACATTAATAATATTGTTGGTCAAATCTGATTGTAATAAGTACGGGGTAAAACATAACTTGATTATGTAGTTTTATTAATTGTTTATAATTCTTTTTTAAAATAAAACACAATTGTTGATTCTTATTTTCATTTTTTTTATACAAACAATTTCATTTGATGGTAGAATAAATATAAAAACAATCAGCAAACACCTTGTAGCCCTGAATCATTCTAAGGCTTACGCCAAAGTCTTTAAATTATTGAGTTTTATTTTGTACTCGTATCCCGCCGGTATGATACAATGGTTTATTGTAAATTTACAATGTTCATTTATCAATTAATTTTCAAAAAAAACAATTATTTTTACAATAATCTTTCATTCTTTGCTTACACTTTTTTTAATGTTTGTTTATTTTTAAATAATGTTTACTTATAAATAATATTAAATTTTAATTATAAAATACTTTTGGGTCACACGTACCATGTGTGCCAGGTTGTTGGAATTTAAATTAATAAAATTAGCAAACTATCTTTTATTTTAAAAAATTATAAACAACTTGCAAAATCAAGTTTTGTTTTTATCTTGTAATTACTTTGTGCAAGAGGCTCAAGGATAAGATGGGTATATAATAAATTTTTAAATTGGAATCTCAAATTGATAATAACAAATTAGTCACTTTCTTACTTTTGGGATGTACAACTATTAATATATTAGTGTGCATATGTTAACAACTTTAAATGTATTTATTAGAGGTCACTTCTTTTCTACCCCGATAGTCTCTCTCTCTTACTGAAATTTCTTTTCCCCATTTCAATTTTTTTTTTCACATATTGTATTTATTAGTGTCAAAAAAGAAAAACTCTTCCTAATTACACTCTTTCTTCATAAATCCTTTATTACAAACAGCTAAAGAATTATTAATTTGCACAATAAAAATAATTTTATACCAGATTATGGTGAAAATTGTTTTGAATAGATTAGTATTTTGTCTTGATCTTTAAAGAGAAACCCCAAGGTTTATCACTTGAAGTTTACACAATGTTTGATTTATTTATCTAGTTACGAGAGAAATAAAGATAATGAAATCTTAAAAATGGAGCAGATTAATTAAAATGTTAATTAAGGAATGAATGAGTTATTTATATAAAATTTAATAAAAATAATTATGAAATATTTAAAAACAATAGAGACACTTTTGTTCAAGGAAACTTATTAATCCCAATCTCAAGATTATCAAACCCACGCCATCCCCTCCCTCTGATTAGTCTTTCATATTTAGGACTATTTTTAAACAATAATATTATGGTTCCTAAATAATTGTTAAAAAAAAAAGAGATATAAAATGATGTGTATATTTGTGGTTGATTAAAACTATTAGACTCACCCATGTACGATGAATTATATACTAATTTGATGACACATATTTTATAAGTTAAATTTTTATAAAAGTTATTTTTAGAAATTTCAGATCTAAAAAATACCAAAATAAAACAGTTAGTGATTATTTTTCACGTGGGACAAATGCACCCTAAAAAAAAAGAAAGGAATTCGAACTCATGAGCCAATGGTTACAAGTTTCTTTTCTACTTTATTAATCTCTATTTCTATTTATATGTATGAGAACACAATAAATAAGAGATAGAGTAACTGAATTCTCTAGTTGGGATAAGTGATAAATGAGAAGAATTGATATTATTATAAAACAAATTTAGTCCACCTACTTGATAGTAGACTTTGCTTTATATGATGAGGTCTTAGTGTTAAAACTTTCACACTACTCATGACTAGCCAATTGTAATCCTCTTCTCTCTCTCTCGTCTTAATTTTACCCGTACTCACATATTGAGATGGAGCAACTGAAACACTTCAGCCATGAGCATCCATTGATCCTCAACAAGGATCATGCTTGGGAGGATGTTAATTGTTGTGGGTGCAATAAATCAATACTCATAGGTGAATCAGCATATAGTTGCAACACTAGTAATACTAGTGCTAATAGAGTCGAAGGTAATTGTGACAATTTCTTTCTACACAAAACATGTGCGGAATCGCCCCAAGAACTTGAATATCCTATGCACCAAGATCACCGTCTTACCCTGCATTCACGTCCACAGTATGAGAGCCGGTCTTGCCTTTGTAATGTCTGCTGCGTCACGGCCCGTTGGAAGTGGTTCACCTATCAGTGTGTAAGTTGTGGGTTTGACGTTTGTTTGACATGTGCTTTGCAGGATCGCAGCTTTCATCATGAATCCCACAATCACCCATTAACTTTAATGCGTAAGGAAGCCTTGTTCAGCTGTGATGCTTGCGGCGAAGAAGATAAAGATTTGTCTTACATTTGTACCACCTGTCTATTCTGGTTACACAAGAGTTGTGCCTCTGCAACAGCCACCGTCAAATGTCAATTTCACGAAGATCACCCTCTTGTCCTAGCCTATTCTTTTCCCGAACAATTTCGTAGTTTCTCTCAAAATTGTAGTATATGCAACAAAAGACTTTATTGGAACTATTGGATTTATTATTGTGCAGATTGTAGATTTTTTGCCCACATCAAATGTGCTACTTCAACAAAGACGGCAGAACCTTTGACGTTGAGGTTCATTATCTTCCCGTCATATTTTTATTTTCTGTCATTTTTGTTCATTCTAACTTCGTTTCCTTCTAGTTGCTAAAGATTCTTAATTAAACTTTCTTTTTTTCTTGGTTTCAAATGTAGTGAAAATGAGAATATTTATGAAGGTGATGATGAGAATTTGATGCACTTCCCAACACCTGATGAAGCCTCACTTGGTTCATTAATACGCCAATTTGTCAAGGCCATTAGTCTTACAGATGATACCTCTACAACAACAGATGATCATATCAATCATTGGGCACATAAACATCACCCACTAATCCTTTTTCCTGAATTTAAAAGGAATAATAATGAGATGAAAAATGAGGTAATGCTATGTGACGGGTGTGTGCAACCTCTCACCGCCGATCCATTCTATGGTTGTCTGCAATGTAAATACTTTCTGCACAAATTATTGTGCCGAGCTGCCAGCAGAGTTGCAACATCTATCTCACCTAGAACACATGCTCGTCGCAAATCAATATCATACTCGTCATCGTTTCTTTCTATGTGATTTTTTCCAAAGTTGTAGCAACGGCATATTCTATCGTTGTGAGCTCTGCGAATTCAAAATGGATATCGTGTGTGCTTCACTGCCCAATAAGATCAAACATGAAGCTCACACACACCCCCTTAAGCAACTTAAAATCTTGGACTGCAGTGCAAGTGAGTATGAATATTCAGGTTTTGGATTTGGATGTGAAACTTGCAATTTTTACCTAAGTAAAAGTTGTGCTATTATGCCACGTACAGTCAGGCACAGATGGGACCCACATCCACTCCACTTGATGTACCCGCCTGTCAAACATCATCCACATGAATTTCGACTGTGAAGTGTGCTCAATATATATAAATCCGAATTATTGGTTCTATCATTGTCCGCGATTAGTGATAATGTCCTTTCATATTGGATGTATCCTTTGTGATGGTTATTACTCAAATATCAAGTTTGGGGTTACCGTTAAAATTGACAATCTGCACCCTCACCATCTCACATTTGTTCAAAATAAAATGAAGAAAGCCTCGTGTGGCAAATGTGGTACTGGAGATATTGGCATTGGGACAGCAATTCTTGAATGTGCTCCATGTAAGTTTGTAATTTGCTCGTCATGTCGTCGAGAAGTATAATTGTTTGATACTGAAAATCTTATATTCGTCCTCTGTCTTATCTTTTATTCCATGTTATATGTTGTTTTTAAATTTAACTTAACTATTAATTTACAATTAACTTGGATATGAAACAGAACAATAGATGAGATAAAAAAAACGGACATCAAATCTGAATTTATATTTGAATACTCGATGCATCTGATCAAAATGAAATTTCTTTAGCATTCTTATCATATCCGCAATGAAAGCAATATAGCAAATGAATGCGCTACAAATGATCAATGTCGACCCACACAAATTGAATGCTCTACGGAAAATGAAGGGTCGAGTGTCTGATTCCACTGCCTTCCCTAAAGTTGTGTCAATTATTGGAGCAACTGAAAAAAAAATGACAAATGTTGCTTGTTTGTTTTACTTTTCTTGTTCAAGCTATGTCAATTATTGTTTGTTTTACTTTTCCGTCCATTCCGCATACAAAGTATTTTCTATTAGTAATTTTTTTTATTTTAAATATTAAGAAGAAGTCGAGTTAAAATAAAACAGGTCACGGCTATACCTCAAAATATACAGTTTTTCACTACAAGAACAAGTTTTACTTCAGATGAAATTAATTCCGATTGAATAATTTCCTCAAAAACTTATTTTTCTTGTAGTGTTACATGGGATTAAATCATCAGTTTACTAATACTGGCTTCTATCATGAATCTCGTACCTTCATTAAACTAGTCTATTCTATTAAGTTACAAGAAGAACATCAAAGAGATTGTGTTTACAAAGTGGAACTAGCTAGATTTATTAAAATTTTTTAATTGTATTTTTAAGTATAACGCACAAGCACAAGGAGAGAAAAAGTTTATGTGGCATATTAGTTAGGGATGATTTGGCAACACTTTACCACGTGAGCCACGTGCACCTCAAGTGTGTTTGTCATCACAACCAAAAAGGGAGAAAAATTAGGATTTACAAATTCTTTGAGTTAGAGAGATTGTATAGGAGCAAAATCTGGACAAGTTTTTAAATATTTTAGCCACACTAATGAATTTGTGTTGGACTTTATAGAAGAATGTTATGTGAGGGTAAAAATGTTCAAAGGATAGGTAAATTTTTAAAATTGAAAGTGTTGCCCAAAAAACCTAGAATAGGATCCAATCAAGTTCGATAATCCATATGAATAGAAAAAGACCGACCACCTTATGACGTCAACAAAATTAAATTTTGATAGTTGGTTTATATTATAAAGCAGTGTAAAGTCGTTGACGCTGTTCAACAGTGTCTTTGTACAACATCAATTTTTATGTTTTATTTTTTCATTTTGCCCCTACAAGTTTAGTTATGTTACTATTTTGCTCTGTTTAATTTAAAGTTTTTATATCTTCTTATTTAGTTAATTTTAGGAAGCTAATTACACATGTCACACGTTCACTGTGTGTTTGCGATGAATAATTCTAGACAACATAGCACAACCTTGACAACCCACTAGTAAATTAGCATCACACTACCTACTGAGATTGTCTACACATGTACAAACTTAGCCCGGCAAACATATAGCCCAATAAAATAAATCAATCAAGGTACTAAGTTTGTCAACTGAACTAGAGGTTAGGCCCAAATGAAATAATATTCAACACCCCAACTAGTAATTGATTTTTAAAATAATTTTGTTTTTTGCCCATCTTTGACTAAGTCAAGAAAATTAATAAATGAACTTAATACATTAGTTAATATTTTGTATAAGAATCAAATATTATTTGTAGAGTAATGCTAGGGACACAAATTATATACAAAAATTGTGCACAAACAATATAAAAAATTAGAGAAAATAAAAGGTGGGACCTACGATTAGATGTTTTATATATTTTCATTGATAAGCAATACACGAGTCTTACTCTTTGTACACAACTTTTTGTGTACAATTTGTACAACTAGTATTATTCTTATTTTTAAATAATCTCAAGAAAAAATAGTATTATGAAAAAACTTAATTAAAAAATATAAATCAAATTTGACTTTTTAAAGTCTACATGAAATATTTTTAAATGAAAATTATATACATGTTGATAAATATTTGATGAAGTTGAATTGTGACCAACGTAAAAGTATATGCGATAAGATAGAGTAAATTAAAGTGGGACATTTCTTAATTCCTACTTATCTCATGTATGTACATATGTCGCAATCATATATAATTCGGTTGAAAATTTTCGCAATGTATAGCAGGACTGATTTTTAAATTCAAAATTGATGTGATTATTTTAACTTTTGAAAATAATAAATCTTGTAATTAATGGTACTCTTTTGATAATTTATAATTTTTAAAATTGTATTATAAAAAATTATATTTATTTATATCAATTTTGAATTCAAAAATATCTCAAAGACTTCAAAAGGTCAATATTAAATAAATATTTTGAATACCCTCTTACGTATTAAGTAAGACTAAATCTCTCTCCGGACGATTTTAAGGGCACACCCCCACATTAGCCTGATGCATTTAGGAGATTTCTCTTATGTCGAACTCAGAAAATCAAATAAGAGAGCAAACCCCCTTGACTACCAAATCAACCCCTTGGGGTTACAAATGTGGTAGTTATTAGCATATGTTATTGTTGTGGAATAGTATTAATTCCTACTCCCTCTGTTCCAAAATAAAGATACACTTTGATTTTTGAGATTAAACGATGATATATTAAACTTTAAATTAGTGTAAATTTATTTAATATTAACTGATACAATTATTATAATTGTCTAGTATATAACAAAACTATTAATCACAACATTTATTTCATTCTAAACTTTTATTAGTCATACTAATTTTAAAGTTTAATTTGCCGTCATTTGACCTTAAAAGTCAAATTGTATCTCTAATTTTGAATCAGATGGAGTATATGATACCAAGATTCCTTTTGGTATTTGTTTTAGGAAACACTTAAACTTTTAACATTTGTTGCCTGATAATATAATTTTTCTCTGAAAATATCAACCACCCAAACTTATTTGACACAAAACCAAGAAAATGAAACCCTTTTTTCGGAATTCTAGTAAACAGAAAAGCTAATAACTATTTGTTGTCAACTTCAGGAGAACAAATAAAATTCATGAAAATCTAAGCAAGACATTGAGCTTTTGATTACAAATCAATCAAATGATTGAATCATAGTTTCTATTAACGTCACATTTAAACAAAAGGGTACTGAGGCTTAAACATTTACAGAGATAAACAGACATTTAATCTAATTTTACCTCAATTTGTGGGTAAGTTCAGCTTACCTTCTGGACAGGTTCTCTTATTGTAGATTCTTCTAAACTTTCCTTGAATCTCTCAACTAATCACAAAAACTTAAATTACCAGAATCTAAATCATCTTCTTTTGTTATAACTTTCCATCTTCCCCAACGTCTAATAATCTTTGCAGAAAGCAGGTCATGTTGTAGGACTTGTTTGTTTTATTTTACTCAAACATGTACACCTAGCTTGAGTCTCGTTTAGAGTCTGCACCAAAAGAAGATAATTGGTAAGGAAAAATAGATTTTTGTTCGTGATTGACATGATGAGCTTGAATGAGATGGGTTTTTAGATTTACCTAAACTTCTTTCTGGAGGTCTTTAATGAACTCCACTGCCAAGTCTAACATATTTGCCATATTTGCTTGTTGTCAAATGGATAAGAAAAATGTGACTATTCCGGACTTAAGAAAAATGCGACTATTCTGGACTTCAAGAAAAGAGCAATAGTACATGATCTTGATAGTATGAAAAATTACCTTTTCCATGTTCGGGAAAAGCTCTTGCAGCTTTTTCATTCTTTCACTAATCCGTGTTCGTCTCACCTGTAAATTAAAAGCCCGTGTTAGATACCATTCATGAAGAAAATAGCACCACAATTAATAGTCAAAGAGTTACTTGAGAGCCCATATAATCAATCATCGGAAGGAATAAAAGCAATTGGGATAAGATGATTGTTACCGATTTAAAGTCTCGGTTAGACTTTGATAGAAATTGCAGAGAGAAAGATAGATCGGAGAAGAAGTTTTTAATTCATTTCCTACCCATCTCAGTACAAATCTTTGCCTTATATAGGCCTTACTAATACTATTACACCTCCAAATGAAATCTTAGTCGTAGATTAAGATTATATAAGCGGATTAATCCTAGCCTTCCATTACCCTTATATCATTCTAATGAAATAATCCGTAACAATACTCCGCCCTTCAAAAACCACCTTGTCTTCAAGGTAGCACTGCATCTTGAGTATAAAACCGAAAACATCATCCATAATCTTGAATAAAACAATTCGCTCCATAACAACTCCTGTGAATTGCAGATGATCCACACTATGCTCTCTGGTTGGATAACTCCTTAGACAACCCAATCTCCATATAACCCAAACTTGTATCAGTTCATATAATGATTTGAAGCATGTTAGTAGGTTCAAAGGAAACTTTCTTCCAAAAGCCGTGGATCCTATTCTGAATCTCACGAGTAACTTTATCCTCAAATGATTCATTTTTACACAAATCAATATTACTCTCCCCTCTTCAAAAACCACCTTGTCCTCAATGTGGCACTGCACTTTGAACTTAGGACTGCAAACATTTTCTTCAATGACGTTCTCCTTATTTCATTATGCACTAAATTTCCCATAACTGCCCTATAAATCACCTCCTGGTTAGCACATATGTATGCAATGACGTTCTCCTTATTTATAACTTCACATTCGGAATGTCCAGCTAAGATAGGATGCACTGATAGATTGACTCTGAACCCATGGTAAATCGCATCAGATTTATAATTTTCATGAAGAATAACCAAACCTCTTGTGGAAAGCCAGTTAGTGTCTCTGATCCTTGTCCTTTCACATCTACACACCTGAACCATACAAACCTGAACCAAGTTACTAGGTTAGTAGTCTGGGGACGTAGAGAAAATCTGCTCTTGCTCGGTGGGTATGGTTATGTTCATGGGAATCATAACAGTCATGACAACTTCAGCCGTCTCCAAACCAAGGGAAAAAAAGATGACATCCACTAAGAGGAGATCCTGCACCTTCTCATTACCCACACCCCTCAAAATGGTAGCTTGTACAGCAGTGTCATCCTTGTAATTTCCAATAAGCTCTACCTGCAATCCATGGTGAATGTACTTCGTTGAAGTCACAAAACCATCAAATCGAAACCCACCTTGGGTGTACTTCTTTCCCTTCTCCATCCTTAAGGAAATATGAACATCCAAGTATGCTTCCCATGATATCATAATAAAATAATTTAGAACATCATTTCTCATTCTGTTCACCACTACAATTAAGGCATGACTCACGTGTATGACATAACATATAAGCTGTTGCTCCACATTCATTTGCTTCCTGGAAGAGCATGGTGATTTGGGTGTGTAAATGGCATTAAAACCCAGCTTCCCAGTTTTAAGAGCTTCTTTTTCCTTAACGCAGAAAACAAGTGCCTTGCTAGTATCTCCAACTCTAATGATTACAAAAATTGTACCTGGCAGTTCGTTGATATCGAAACCATTTGTTGTAAATTTCAATAAGATAGCACCACCAGCTTGTATAGTAGCCACCAAGTTGGCAACATTTTCGATTTGATCTCGCACAAGCAAACATTTAATTTTTTTTCTTCACCTTTGACATTTTTGAAATCACGAACTTGGTCACATTGTACATAATTGAGTAGACAAAAGCATTCCAGTAGCAATCAGGCCTAGCGATAGCAATTATACTAACTTGCCTCGTGTTTATATAGCTTGTATTGAAAGGCAGCATGTTTTCAGCTAGTTCATTAATGCAGCTCCTCTGTTCAAGTTTAAATCCCAACTTATCTGTAGTTTCTTTGTTTTCTAAAACCAACCCAAGAAAGTTAAATGTGGACCTGTGAAAAAGATTAAGCCATGAACGAGCAGTAAAAGAATTTAATAAGGAGACCTAGTAAAAGAATTTCACCGGTAGTAGCGACAAGCCCATATTAAACCCAAATATTCTGCAACAATTCTTTTCTCTGTAAACCCCAGATAGCAACAATTTAAAAGCAATATTGGGCACATATCGATTTTTCAGAGCTTGCCAAAGAAGGTCACTATTTGGAATACAAATGGCTTGAATTAAGGAAGTAATAGTCTCAACACCAATCACAACACCACAATCCATCATTTCAGCATATTGTTTCCAAATAACAGTATAACCAACTTGAATTGAACCCAATATAGTCGTATCCCATGTCAGCAATGAAAGGCAACTGCCATTATATTTCAATTGATCAAACACATTTAATGTTTATTCACTTTCCACATTTCCACATAAGCAGCACATATATATCTCTAAAGAACCTGGTTCTAGATTATATTTGGTAAACTGAGTATTGCCAGTCTTGGTTGGCAAGTATGGGGTTAAAATTTGGGTAAAGAAGAATTCAATGCTCTCAAGCTCTGATTGTTTACCTGCTGCTGACCAAACATTGCTACAAGGACTCCTTTTGAACTTCTCTTCAACTGATAACAGCAACTCTAGGTACTTGTTCCTTCCCTCAGCCTTAAAGAGTCCAAAATGTCAAGAAGAAAGACAACAAAACAAATGGCAGTTGAACCCCACTTTTCTTCCATTATATCTTGGTCATAAAGCTTATACAGACGCCTTACAAATGGACTCATTCCCTTAGGACACACAACTACCACACTTAATGTCTTGGGGAAATCAAGGCCAATTGACTGTAAATGGCCCAAAAGGAACCCATGGGAAAGTCCAAGTATGCAGTTTGGTTTCATGTAGGAGAACACTTTCTCATAATTATTAGTCTGGGTTGCATCAGAAATCAAGAGTAGGATCAAGTTACTTCTAGAAATAGTCTCCCATATATCGCCTAAGGTTCCATTCTCTTCTGTGAAACCAGCAGCATGTGTCTCAGCAATTGCACGAGAGCCCTTCCTTAAACCTATCTTGACTGTGATATCAGATTTTGTTTCCGCAAGAGTCCCTTAAATTCTGAGCTTGAGCAGGGTCCTGAGAACCCCAACCAATAACTCCAATCTGATTAATACCCATAAAAGAATTCTGTAATAAATGAAACAAATCCCTTCGTCTTGTCAATATCTCATGATCCTCATCATCTTCACCATGAGAATGGGCATGTAAAGATCTTAAAACCAATGTTTTATCAGAACATTTAAAAGACTTGTTCAATTCTTTCTGGTGACCAGTTGAATTATCCCTAGCAAAAAATCCACAAAAATTTCCGATTTCCATATCATTGCCCATACTTCCTACAATATTAGCTGTAATTACTTTTTCATCACTAATGTTAACATCCTTTGAGGTTTCACCATTATTAAAGTAATTCGGAAGTATGACACTAACAGGATTAGCAACCCTTGAAGACTCTTTAATTGGAATATGAATTATCTATTTTCCTTTGTCACATGTTAAGACTAAACTCATTGATGAACTTGAATCCACATATAAAAGGCATTACCATTATCTACCTCTTTCATAGTCATCCTTCGAATGTCATAACCATCTGGAGGTTTTAAATTAAGTGCATTAGTGTAATCACTTGGTTCTGGACTTTTGTCAAACACCTTACCCGCAACACCCATCTCTTTTTTATTTTCAAAGAGCACTCCTGCTTCTGTGTTGGCTGCCAAGTTAGGGGATGAGAAATCATATATTAGAAGATAATTTACCTTAGGATGATCCAATTGGTTGAATACTTGATGAATTGTGGGTTTAAATCATCAATTTCAGTCTAAAAGACATTATAATCACCTACCCGGGTACAATTGGATCGGCGTCTTGATCACCGGTTTGTTCAACATCTCTGGTACATGGGTTCATCTCTTCCTCTTCAAACTCCATAATCGCATCATCTAGATTATATTCCGACTCCATGAATTTTGTAGCTACACAAAAGCAGTCCTCCTCTTCCATATAGCTACAAATAAGCACTTTCCGATCATGCTTTGTGTCAGATTTTGGCTGAGATTGTCGCCAAGCCTCAAGCCAATTAGCCATTGAAGCCGAAATTTCCGAAACAAATTTGTCAAGAGAGACCTGAGTAGGATTAGATACAACTGCATCTCTCAATAAAAGCACCATTATTACCGATTTAAAGTCTCGGTTAGACTTTGATAGAAATTGCAAAGAGAAAGAGAGAAAGATAGATTGGAGAAGAAGTTTTTAATTCATTTCCTACCCATCTCAGTACAAATCTCTGCCTTATATAGGCCTTAGAGCATCTCCAGCAGATGGACTATCTGTTGGACTATATTTAGTCCATATGACATCAGCAGATGTCCTTTAATCTTCAATCATTCCAGCAGATGGACTATCCCGCGGACTATCCCGTGGACTATAATATAAAAAGATTAAAATAATCAATAAATTAAAAAAAAAACTCCAACGGCTATATTTCAACGGCTATATTCCAACGGTCATATTCCAACGACCATATTCCAACGGCTATATTTTAAAGAACAAATAACATCTATAAATATAAGGCACATCTAGTCTCTCATATTCACTCATCTCAACTTCAGTCTTCCAATCAAATAAGTTATTTTAAATATGTCTCATCAATTCGAATTAGCTATGTTTCACATGGATGAAGAAGAAGATGAAGAAGCATATGGACAATTTTTAGGCATGGCGGCTATTGAAGAAGAACAACAAAATGTCAATAGGCATACATCATGTCATTGTGGTTCTGTGCAAGGTCGTATTATCATTGATCGTGGTAGACATGAAGGTCATAATCGACTTTTTCGTGATTATTTTGCTGAACATCCTACATACCCCTCGTATCTATTTCGGAGAAGGTTTCAAATGCGGCGCCCGCTTTTCCTCCGAATTCAAAGAGCAGTTGAAGCGTATGATTCATACTTCGTCCAAAAAATGAATGTTGCAGGACAACTCGGTTTATCTTCTCTACAAAAGATAACTGCCTCAATGCGGATGCTTGCCGATGGTGTTTCAGCGGATTCCGTTGATGATTATGTGCGGATCGGTGAAAGCACGACTATATTGAGTCTTAAAAGGTTTGTAAAAGCAGTCATTTCAATTTTTGGTGATGAATATTTGAGATCCCCCAATAGTGATGACATCGTTAGATTGCTATCAAAAGCTGAAGAGCGTGGTTTTCCTGGGATGTTGGGGAGCATCAACTGCATGCATTGGAAATGGAAGAATTGTCCGGTTGCGTGGCATGGTATGTATTTTGGACATGTGCATGAGCCAACAATTATTTTAGAAGCGGTGGTTTCATACGATCTTTGGATATGGCATGCATTTTTTGGATTACCAGGCTCTCATAATGATATTAACTTTTTGGAGAGATCATCTATCTTCTCTACTCTTACTGAAGGTCGTGCTCCAGCTGTAAACTACTTAATTAATGGAAATGAGTACACGATGATATATTACATTGCTAATGGTATATATCCCCCATGGGCAACATTGTTAAAACCATTTCGGCACCTCGGGGAAATAAAAGAAAACAATTTGCTAAGACTCAAGAGGCGCTTATACAGGATGTTAAGCGAGCATTCGGGGTACTGCAAGCACGTTTTGCGATAGTTCGTGGTCCTACACGATTTTGGGATCAAACAACACTAAAAGAAATTACGACTGCATGTATAATACTACATAATATGATCGTTGAAGATGAATGAGATGAAAATCAAGAACCAACAACCTATGATACACATGACGAGATTCCAACTGTAGAAGTGTCTCGTGAGCGTACCCCACAATTACTTGAATTCATTGAAGCCAATCATCGCATAAGGGATAAACAAGTTCATTCTCAACTTCAAGAAGATATTATTCAACATTTGTGGTCACTACATGGCAGAGCGTAATCCATTATATTCTACTACAATAATAAGCAAATCATAATTCTCTAATAATAAGCAAGTCAACTACTAGATGTAACTATTTTCATGATTTCTTTCTTGCGTTGTTTGTAATATTCAGCTACTTCGGACTCCATGTTAGCGGTGTCAATCATCATGATCCTTTCATCCTCTTGTGCTTTATTCAACTTCTCTTGCTCTTGAAAATATATTCTATCCATGTTCTCTTGTCTCTTTTGTTGGTTCAATTTCATCTGATGCTCGAACTTCTCAAACATCAATTCTATAGGTGTACTAGTATCACCGGTTCCTTCGCCCTTTTTAAATAATGCTTTCAAAGCCTTTCTTCCCATTGGCCTCTCTAATCCTGCAGAGATTGTATCTCCAATACCATCGTCTTCACCCAAACTTACTTCTTCCACGGTTGATGGAGAAGATGTTGCTGGACTTGACTTTCTAGTACTTTTCTTTTTTTTTTTCACTATTATCTGTTCTCCATTTCGATGCATCCTTTAATATTCTCCAACAATGCATAAATCCAAATGGTTGGTACTTTTGAACATCTTTAATGCTTGACATATCTATTGGAAAATTATTTACAAAGTATTAAGTATAAAATATAAGAATAAAACTTAATGAAATTTTACATGAAAAAATTGAAATACCTTATCTTGTTCACCTACACTGCTTTGTTACATTCTTTCAATTGAAGCATAATATCCACACAATTTGTTCACCGCGAGTTGAATTGTTGACCAACGTTTCGCCAAAGCAGTAGAATTGCGTTCAGACTCAAAATTTTTGTATTCATGAAAGTATTCGTGAACTCTTTCCCAATATCTTCCATGTTTCTGATCGATTCCTTGAATTGGATCCATACTTACATTAAGTCATCCGGAAACAAGAAAGACGTCTTCAATTATGTAATTTCCCTTTTTCCCTGTTCTTTTATTGGACTCATTTTCGGGAATCTGAATTGGTACATCAGTTTGAATTGAAAATTCATCCAACAAATTTTGATCATCAAGTGAGAAACCTTCAGATAATAATGAAGAATAATACATCGGAGGACCATAATTTTCCATCTAAAAACTAAATTAAAGAGATATTATCAATAAAAAACAAAAATCAAATATAATAAAAATACAAACTATTATTAACAAAATACTTACAATTGCTAAATGTTGGAGTAGTTGATTGAAAGATGTAAAATGAATTGAATTATTGTACATATTTATAGATTTTCCAATTACCCTTTCAATTTCTATCCGTTGGTATTTTTTTATTACCGTTCTGATTTTTACCGTTCTGATATTCTATCCGTTGCAGCACGCTTCCCACTTCGTCCTCTTCTTCACTTTAGACCTTCAACAGATAGCTTCATCTCCTTGTTCAACAGAGAGCTTCATCTCCTTCTTCTTTTTATTCATCCTCTCTCCCATTTAATTATATTAAAATTATAGTCCATAAGATTTTCGTTCCTTGATTTGGTCTTTTTGGGTTGTTGAAAAAGTAGTTTGACTAAATATAGTCCATCTGTTGGAGCAAAATCGGTTTCTTAGACTAAATATAGTCTACGATTTTCGCAACTCCGGCCTGCTGGACTTGCTCTTACTAATACTATTACACCTCCAAATGAAATCCTAGTCGTAGATTAAGATTATATAAGAGGATTAATCCTAGCCTTCCATTAGCCCGATACCATTCTAATGAAATAATCCGTAACAATGATTTAGACTTTTCCCTCTTTGCAATGCTTCGTGGGTTAGTGGTAAAACCTCTTTTGGCTCAGATCTTACACGAAACAACTGTGTCTTGTTGAAACTGTAAAAAATTCTCAATTGTGGCCATCTCAGCAGAAGTGCTTGGCAAGCTCAGCTGGTGAAGTAAACTAGAATTGTAATGTTTGGAATCGCCATTCTGATAGAAAAAGTTAACTTTAGTGACTGACAGACGCATAAGCACTAAATAGACAACTTGCACACAAATTATTCAAAAATAATACCTGAGTATCCAATCCATTCAAATTGGAAAACATCTTCATTTCACCATCTCTGTTTCTTTTTAAGCTAGTGAAGGAAGAGTCATTAGGAATCGTGGGGAGAGAATGCCTATTGGAGTGGTCTCCATTTTGTCCATTCCCCAAGTGCCCATTCTGTTGGCTACTCGTTCCAACATTTTCATTTCCATTCTCAATGATCTGAGGCATGAACCTTGAGTGAGAAGATTGCCCAGAAGAGTAATTCATATGATTATTCAACCTGCTGGTTGTAGAACTGACTTCCATATTAGTCCGATTACTAGCTCTGAAATTTCCCATATCGTTCGTCGCACCAAATCCTGAGATTAATCATCAAGTTCTTAGCAACTGGTTAACACTTGTAGCACTTGACAATTAAAGTTCCAATAACTTAAATTAGAAGACATATACCCTTTTTCTAATTCTATGCAAAGCTAATGATCAAGAAAATAGAGATGCTCACAAAAACACTTGTATCCATCAATTAAGATGTCAAGTCTTGCCTCATAAAAGTCCTAACCGAAATATTTCATTTTCTCCAAGCTCAGTTTTTTCATTGTACCCAAAGCACAATTTAGGGTCGTAGGCACCAAATCAATTTTCGGTTGTATTCTTTGATTCTAGTTTTCTATAAAACATAGTAAACAATTTGGATAACATATCCTCTTTCTATTTTTAGGTTATAACTGAAAACAGTTATTTTGAAAATGATAGTCAATACCCATTTTCAGAAAGACATTTAAGAACAAAAAACTAAAACTGGAGAACAACAATATGATAACAAAAGCAGAAAACAGAAACAATATCCATAAACAAACCTCTAGTACTTTCCTTTTTATGAGATCCAAAATGGAGGCTAAAGTCAACTTTTAAACTAACCAAAAAGAGCATATATCTGTTCAATTTCCCACCACTAAAATAAACTTTAATAGAACTAATTTCCTACTACCAACCAATCTTATCAACAAAATCAATAAACAAGAACATTGAACATAAAAAGTAAGAAAACTTACCAATTTCATAAACCAAATTCGACAAAAATCCAGCTGGAGAACTGCGCTGCTGTATCAAGTTGGAGCAATTTCCACCACTACTTTTCTTCAATTGATTCAAATTCTCCATTCCCATAGATGAATTCAAACCCCTAAAGGAATTCTCCATAGAAGGAATAACACTAGTTACTGGATTAAGATTTGGCGTCGGAGCAGCATAGACCATATCCGAAGCAAAAACAAAGTAATCATTAACTGATTCTGCCATTTCCTGCTTCAGATTCGTCCCAAATTTCAGATCATGTGAATCACCCTCGCCGGAATTAAATCTCGGAAACATCATTTCCGATTCAGGATTCATAGATTCCCCATTTGTATAATTACTTTCATCAACACCATCATTAAGTAGACTAGCAAAGAAAGAGCTTGGAGCCGATCGGTATAGCGCCAAATTAGAGCTCTGTTGCTGCCGCGGCGGCTGTTGCAGAAATAATAAAGCCCGAGGACGAAAACGAAATACGTGAAAAAAAAAAATAGCGTACGGACTATACGTAAAAACAACCATAGTTAATAGTTTGGGTAAAATATCCCTTTTAAAAGTCATGTTAGTATGTCACTCTTTATTTACTCCATGTCATTATGTTTTAGGGAGCCGCTATTTTCACATCACTTTCTTATACTTCCACACGTAGGACCCGCATGTTAACCATGATTAAATTAACTGTTGAAACTTAACAACACTACTGACTTTATTTTCCAAAATTGCCCTCAGCTAACCCTTGCGTTCTCTCTCAGTCTCCTGCGTCCTGCCTCCTCTCTCAATCTCCTGCCTCCTCATCCTTCTTTCTCTCTCAATCTCTGTAACGATCGCGGATCGTGGGTAGCATTGTAACACGAGCCAATGAATTTTATTGAATAAATTGAACTTTTATTAATATTATTCTGTGTTATGTGGTTGAATATTTTATTACTACATATGACGTGTATGTGATAATTTTTGAGTGTTGTTATTTCATGGTATTGATTAAATCATTTAGAGAAATAGCGCTAAAGCGCTATTTATGTAGAGACGCCTTTTTCGATTTTATGACTTTTCATTAAATCGCCAAAGCGTTAATGAGAGGGATTAATAATCCAAGTGTGGGATTTTATTTGAGCCCAATGGAATTTTTGTTAGAAGCCCAATTGGAATTAAATTAGAAGTCCAAGAGTGGCCCAAGTTGAAGCCCAAAACCCATGGGTCAAGACCATGAACCAAACCCACCATCCAAGACCCAAACCCATGACCCATGAAGGGAAATGGGTAATATATTGCAGCTGGTCATTTGAAGGTGGGAGAAGAGTACGGGAGAAGGAAATAATGAGAGGGAGGAGAGCCAAGAACGTGGGAGAGCATGGGGAACTTCAATCTCCTTGCATTTGGTGAAGGAAGAACAACTTGGGAGAAGAGGGGGGAGTAACCGAGCTATGGGGAGAGCCAAAGGCTCAGTCGCCCATACATGGGGAGCTGTCATGCCCGAGCATGCTCAGCTCCTCCACCTCCAAGAAACTCAGCCCTTCCTCTATATATACTTCCCCATTACAAGCCTACCATTCCTTTGTTCTTGCCAAGTGTTGAAACTGAAAACTGAGAGAAAATAGTGAGAGAGTGTAAGAATTGAGTGAGTACGGGTGGTTTGAGGAAGAAGAGGAATTGTGGTAGCAGCTGGTTTTAATCCATTTAGCATCCTTAGAAGTAGCTCAAGAGGTATGCAATATAGAGCTTAGCTCATTTCCACATTCTTTCCAAGTTTATAGTTTTGTTGTGATTGTTTTGTTGGAGTTATGTAGCTGAAATTGCTTGGTTGCTCATGAACATGTATAAATGTTGTTAGCTCTATAAAAACCTTGCTAATGATATGTGAAAGTGAAACAATGAATGAAAATCGAACCTATGCATAAGGAATCAAGAAATAGACTGAAATGGACATTAGTGGACTGTTATTCATGTTTGGTGTATTAATGAAGTTGTAATCACTATGTTTGGTTGTGTTAGATGGTTGAGCATTGTTGCTAAGTGCTCAGAGGTTTGTATGAAATGATTTCAATTGGAAATCTGGACTAGAGTATAATGAAACTCTACTCCAATATGAGTTTCTAACTCATGCCCACAAACCATTTGATAAAATGTCCAAGAGAAGAATTTCTCTAAGAACTTGAGAACTAGGTGTTGATTAATTGATAAAATGATGTTATGTTGCTTAACTTAGTAATAGAAGCATGTGTTAAGTCATATTGACTTGTTGTATCATAGCTAAGAAACAGAGGGAGAATGAATTGGCTAAACTCTAAGTTTCGCTGAAAACTAGTTGGGTAGGCTACTTGGAGCTAAGATTCGGACTTGTTAGAGAGTCCGAGAGATTATGAATTTAGGATATGTTGTAATGTGTAGCAAGAGCTAGAGAATGGCTCAAGAATGGACTCATTCCGATAAAGGATGAAGAAGTTATGAAGTTACGAATCCGTTGCGGCACGAACCCAATTTAGAAACCCAGAAATCTGGAAAATGCATACTGACTGCGTTTCAGAGCCGATCGCGCTCAAATTGCACTAGTTCAGTGCCGACCGCGCTGAATATCAGAGGCCTCAGCGCCTACGACGCTCAAATTGCACTAGTTCAGCGCCGACAGCGATGGAATAGTGTCAGGCTGGACAGCTTTGACCCTCTTTAGTAAAATGGACTTAACTTTCTCATACGAACTCCAAATTGGATGATTCATGATGATTCGGAAAGCTAAGAAGTAGAACTACAACTTCCAATAATTAAAACTGTAATTTAATGTCTTGACCAATTTCTAAATTGGACATTTTTAGGACTATTGTGCATTAGGAGGCAAACGGAGGGCGTCGTGCATGCGCGTATGTAACGTGTAATGCTTCTGACGCTACGAGATGTTGTTCTATGTTCTAAAACTTATATATTATGATATATAATGGTGTTTAACATTAACCAATGATGCTTAACGTACGCATATGTGTGTGTCTGGGGCATTCGAGTAGACCAGTTTGGCGTACGGACGTGCAAGCGTCGTACCGCCGTAACAAGTGTGTATAATCGTGTTTGATATTATACTTTTAATTAGAATGAAACATTATATAGTAATGTAAACCAATCTTTGGCATTGATTGTGTGCCTAATTAGTATGTGGCTATGTACTTAAATGTGTAGGACTTTTGAAGGACGATTAACGTCAAGTAGTAGCAAACGCTTAAGGCAAGTTTTCTAACGCTTGTCTAACCCTTGTGTTGGACAAGTTCATTTGATTCATTTGATTATATTCTCATGACTCTCATGTGATGTTTGAAGTTTCGATTTACGCAATACATATATGGTTGTATGAATTCCATACTTATGTAAATTTTTCAGTATTTGCACAAGTATTCGAGCTATATTATGACACAAATTGTTAAAGCTTTCAAGTTCACATATATATGAACTGTTACAGAGAACGTCAATGCCATTTATTTCGGCTAGACAGATATTGAAATATTTTATTGATTTGATAATAAATCCTTGAAATGTTATTGATGATTAAGTAGAGCTATCCAACCGAATTGCTTTGGTTAGGATTCCGAGACATGAATGAGATGAACAACCCTAATATTAGGGGCAGTTTTTAGTCAGTTATTCTGACAAGGCATTGAGCGCCTAAACAAACGCATATAGTCGTTTCCAGCTAGAGTGTTGATCAACATAGAGTATAATAGGCTGATCACCTAGAAGTGCTCGTAAGTAAGACGGTTTGTAGTTATATTGCTGTGTACCTTTTCAAGAAAGCAAAAGAAAGTTCAAGGTCTTATGACCACTCAATGTCGTTTCGAAAATATATTTTTAAAATGAAAGCAAGGTATTATTCTTGTTTATTCAGAATATTTCACAACTATTGTTCAGTTGTCGAAGAGAAATGATATGATTGATGATATTGTTGTTATTCAACTGTTATACTTGATGGGCAATTGAATGCTCATTCTTGCTTTATATTAAACATTGCAGTTAAGCCCGAGCGGGTCGAAGGTTCCGGTAAGGACAAGGGAAAGGGCAAGATGAACGTCTAGATGGCGTCGTAGTTTATTTGTATTAGTAATGATGTAATATTAAGACTTACTATGTATTTGGAATGATGTTATGGTAATAGAACCTGGGATTGAGAGTAAGACGTGTTGTAATAATATAGTAGTTACATTCATGTCTATTATGTTGTATGGAATGGGATGTACCATGTAGCACTGGATTCAGGTTTGAGGTACCCGGATTTGGGGGCGTCACAATCTCTGCCTCACTACTCCCTTTCCCTCTTTCTCCTCCCACTTATTATTGCCCTAGTTTAGAAAAAAAAGAGAAGAAGTTCCAATTTCGATTTAGCTGCGGTGGTGACGACTTATATTATTGTGCAACTCACCATTCTCACTCAAGGTATCATATATGTGCTCAAATAATATGTGTATCTGTAAAATTTCTTGTGGGTGTGTTGTATCTGATTATGGGTTAGTTGAGATTCTTTGGTTAATTTGTTTTGTTTCTTAATGAGGGAATTTTTGACTTATCCTATTTCTTCAATTCCAAAAGTTAATTGAAGGTTGGAGTTTTGGTATGCTTGAATTTGTTTGCCCCATTATGTGATTTCGTGATATAGTTGAAAAATTCAATTTCTTCCTGTACCATAATCCTACCCGTTTTCAAATGGAGTATTGGTATTACATACTTGTTGGAAATTTCGCCCTTTAATAAAAGGGTTTGTTAGCTTCCACCATTCTATTGCTTTTTAGAGTTACCATTAATCCTAGCTCCACTAAAGTTTTGGGACTATGCTAGAAAGTGGATTACAATAGAGTAGTTTTTGGTGCTGCAATATCTTAGCTTTTAATGCTGCATAAGCTTCAGGTTGGAGTGTTGGAGGTACATTAAGGATCTTAGCTTTCAATTACTGATGAACTTATGAAGAAGGCATGATTATTTGGATCAGTTTTCATACTGCTATTTGTTCTGATGTTCCCACCTTTTGTAAATATATTGGGTTATGGAAATACAGTTTAATCCTTGATATATTATGCAATGAAATCTATCATATCTAAATGATTGAGCAAGAACTAATTAAAAGAACGTATGGACTATTTATTAGATGACTAACCAGATGAATTACTTAATTGTTAACTTAGGGCCTTGGGTAGAAATTAGCCAAAAAACAGGGGGAAAAATATTTTTGTTGTTGGGTATCATTTGGGCTAACTGCTTCTGATAGTTGGGGGGTAATAAACACTATTAAGTGGATAGAAATGTGGGTTTAAAGGAAGCTTTTGTTATGTAGTATACTATTACATCAATGCATGTTGCCCTGCACCTTTAAAATGTTAATGATATGTCTTCATGATTTTGCTATGAAATTTTAGAGTTGTATATTTTAGCAAAATTTTTATACAAAATTGCTCCTTTTTTTAGTAGGATTTGAATTATAAACATGGAAAATTCTGGAGCAAACGAAAATTTTAAAAACGGTTCAGTCAATGATGGTTGCTTAACTAGCGCAAATGATAATATTGATAAGCTAGATGGAGTGTTACAGCTTCTAGAGATAGAATTTCAAACTCGTGAAGATTTAATTGGGATGGTTCAAACATATGCCTTCATGCAAGGTTACGCAACATCGATAAAAAATTCTGTTAAAGATCGTTTGGTGATTATTGGTTGTGATAAAGGAGGTACTTATCGGAATAAACTAAAAATTTCGATGGAAAGTCGTAAAAGAAAGACATCATCCCGTCTAACAGATTGCCTTTTTAAAGTTTGCGGAAGGAAAAGGGTTGGGCGACCTTGGGTGCTTGAAATTATAAATGCATGTCATAACCATGATCCTACAGTAGATATGTCGGGTCATCCTTCTTGTCGTCGTTTTTCAAAAGAAGAGTTTGAACGTGTTAAAGAAATGACCAAGTCTGGAATTGCTCCACGTCAAATTCTTTCTTCACTAAGACAATGTAATCCGAATCTGAAGGCCGTTTCTAGAACAGTGTATAATGCAAAAGCCAAAGTGCGTAAGGATAATTTGGGTGGTCGTACAATGATTCAAGCTTTAGTTGAAGAACTTGGTGCAAATGGTTTTACTTATGATGTGGAATCAGATTCTACCGGACACGTGACACGTTTATTTTTCGCTCACCCTATATCAATAGCATTGACTATAAGGTACTCGCATGTCTTTGTAATGGATTGTACTTACAAGACCAACAAGTATAAAATGCCGTTACTTGACATTGTTGGAGTAACAAGTTTCAATACATCATTCTACTCATGCTTCACTTTCTTACAAAAAGAGGAAGTGGACGACTATATTTGGGCTTTGAAGAGATTTAAGGATATTCTTGGTGTTAATTGTGAACCTTTGGCGATTGTGACAGATAGAGAGTTGGCATTGATGAAAGCTATTACAGTGGTTTTTTCAACAACATCTAACATCCTATGTGTATGGCACATTGAGAAGAACATCTTGACAAATTGTAAATCTCAATTTCAAGAAGGTGAGGATTGGGAAGGATTTATGAAATGTTGGAGAGTGGTTATAAATTCTCAAAGTGAAGATGAATACAATAGGGTTCTGGAGTACTTTGAAATTCAATACAAGGAAAAAACGAGTGTTCTCAATTACATCAAAAATACTTGGTTGCATCTAAAAGAACACTTTGTTTGTGCATGGACAGAAAAACACACTCATTTTGGAACTCGTGTTACCTCAAGGGCAGAAGGTGCGCATGCACTTCTTAAAAGGTACTTACAAGTTTTGACCGGGGATCTTAGTGAGGTAAAAAACAAATTATGTCTTGCAATTGAGAATCAATTTCAAGAAATTAAGACACAATTTGAAAGTGAAAAAATAAGAATCCCTCATCACCTTCATATTTCTTTGTTTAAAGAGCTTCTTACTCATGTGTCAGTGTTTGCTTTAAATGAGCTTCATAAGCAGTACAAGTTAGCCATGTCTCATGAAGAATCTCTAACTTGCAAAAATCATTTTATGACAGTCATGGGTATGCCTTGTGCACATAAAATGAAAAGTTTAGGAGATGAAGTGTTACATTTAAATGATATACATTCACAATGGAGACTTGACACAAGATCATTTTTAGATAATGATTTTACTCAAAATAGTGGAGAAAGTGAGATATGTGGGTTGCTTGAAAAGTTGAAGGAAAGATATGTGGAGTGGCCTCTTGAGCGACAACAATTTGTTCTAAAAAAAATTCATGAACTTGTGGAAGGATATGATTCATTGTTACATGAGCCTCGTATACAACCTCACAAAGGTCGTCCTACGGGGTCAAAGAATAAGAAGACTGCATCTACAAGACGTGATCCTTCTGCTTTTGAGTTTGTAGAAAAGGTAAGGAAGTGTAGTATATGCAAAGATCCGACCTACAACAAAAGATATTGTCCATTCAAAGATAACCCAAGCACTTCACTTCGTACTCAATTCAGGTTTTAATTTTACTAACTTCATAAATTTGATTGATGAAGTAAGACTAATATTACTATAATATTATTTAATTTTCTTTAACTCATTTTGATCTTTCAGTACTAACGAATGTGATAGACTATCTGATGTATCCTTATTGTAACTCATTCAAAAAGAAGAAAGGTACTTCAAATGAATTTTGTTTATATATAATTTGAATGTATTGAAAATAAACATATTTTTAATGCTTTTATTTTCCTATTGTGTTCATCTATGTCTACAGTTTTGGTGCCAAATTTGGACTGATGATGCACCTGTAGCAAGTTTACATGATGCGTTTGGACTTTTAAAGAAATTGAATTTGGACTGATGATGCACTTGTAGCAAGTTTACATGATGCGTTTGGATTTTTGAAGAAATTGAATTTGATGATCCACAAGTGATAGAATCTAAAGTTTATTTGAAGATGTTATGTTTAGTATAATATGTTTTTGAAATCTCAATAGAATATGTTTACTATAATATCAATTTCAGAACATGAATTTTTTTTAAGTAATGTTGTCTGTGTTTTCAATTCTCAATCTTACTGCTGTTGGTCAGAATTTATTTTACCATGTACATGAAATGTTTGAACATCCATATGCTCCCTTCTTATTCTATGGGACTCATGCAGCTGGGACTTTATCCCAATCGAGCAGGCCCATGCATGAAGTGTCATATGGTTCACAGGATGATCAAAGTAAAGATTACATATATGTTATGCTATGTATTAGGTGAGGGTAGTTTTGGAAAATGAATTTGGTATTGTTGTTAAGTTTGAACAATTGGGTTAACATGTGGGTCCTACGTGTGGAATTATAAGAAAATGATGTGGAAATATCATTTCCCTATGTTTTAATTTCATTTTTTTACACAACCACGTAGATAATAATAAACTAACAGACATCCAAATAATTTGACCAAATGAGTTGATTAAATATTTTTAATTAGTTTAATTTGCCCATTATATAAATTAAAAGTATAATGGTTTATTGCACAAAATGCGTCAAGTATAATGGGTTAAGCATTAGTTTTACCATATATATTATCAATATTTCATGGGTATTCATGTTCTTTTTAGTTATTTTGTAACAATAGTTCAGTTGCAGCAATTACAATTTTAGTCGAACAAAAATTACACTTTTAACAATATAAATTTTTAATAACTTGAGAAAAAGCTTCAACTAATATATTTTAAACCGCATTTACAAAATGCAACTATTAGTCTATCCAGAGGCGGGAGGAGGGGGGCGGGAGGGGGCATATGCCCCCCAAGGCTGGGGAATAGGGGGTAGGTATATCATATTCATAATTTATACTGCAGCAGTGAGTCAGGGTGAGTTTTAAAGTTTTTTTTTAAACTTACTAAATGAAACGACGTCGTTTCATTTAGTAAGTTTTTTTTTAAAAAAAACTTTATACCAAGCTTTAGCAGCCAACTTTATACCCTTCCAAGTCCTATTTCCTTTTTCTTCTTCCGCCTCTTGGCATATGCTAGAAAGTATAAACCCATCAGGCCATCACCTCCTTTTTTTTCTTTTTCAGCAGCAGCTCACCGATCGCCCTCCTTCGCCAATCGTTGTTGCAAGCCTGCAAGTCGTGACTCTGCATCCTCCACCGCTCTAGACCTCCGATAACGGTAAGTTTTAGTAGTTGTCAATTTAATTGAATATTTGATTTATGGTTTTAAAAAATTAGGGATTTGTGGTTATTATTGTCATTAGTTAAAAATTAAAATTGATACAATTATACAAATAAGGAATTTTGTGCTTAATGTTGTCATTATTCATTAAATTAGAGATTTAGAGTTTGTTTATTATGCCATGAATTAGAGATTATGTGTTTTTATCCTTGAATTGATATTGTATATTTATTGTATATTGTTTCATTGTTTGTGAACTAATTGAATTAGGTTAATTGATGAAGTTATTATGAAATGTTTAAATTGCTGAAATTATTGTGAAATACTATTGTAACACCCCGAAAATTTTAATAAAGAGAATTTATTTTTCTTCTTATTATTATTTTTAAACAAAAATGTGTTAAATCGATAATGATAAAGTTACTAGTGAAATGTGACAATTGAGAAGTCTAGTAATAACGTTAAATCACTATTCACGTTATTACTATTCACGCTAAAAATGCTTTTACACTTTCTTCGATTTTTGAAATACGTCATAACATTTATATGAGCTGGATACAAAAATTATACGGTATAAATACGAACGTACTATTCATATGAATATACTATTCATTTATACAAAAAGTCAAATATGTATGTCGGGGAATATTCCTTCTGTCGGATAATATTCGTTCTGTCGGAGAATATTATATTCGGTAAAGTACGACGGCGCCGTCGAAATAACCAATTTTATATTCGGTAACGTACGGCGCCGAAATAACAAAATATTAGTGGGCCCCACAATGGCAATATTGTCAACGATAGTAGTACGCGGCATTTCACAGGCACACGGTATTGCACAGTATTTTAAATTATTGATTCAATAATTGATAAAGTAGCAATTGCACAGTTTTTTGATTCAATAATTGTTTCAGTAGCATCTGCATGGTACTTTTTATTATTTATCATGGCACTGTAACTCATATTATTTGTTATGATATTTTAGCATTATTGACGGATTAAAAGTCGAGTCTAACTTAGGGGTACCTAATTGAAATTTTGAAATTCATATGTTGTGAACTATTGGTTCACATGTGGGAACTATTAGGGGATGTTATGCAAGATTGATAATACTTGAGGGATTATATTAAAAATAGAGGCAAAGATGAAGGTACTAAAGTGTAATAAGTCGAGCTCTTATTGTGCAATTAATGAAACTTAGTTTTCCTATAAATAGGAGGGATTATCTTAAGAAATCATCACACCTTCCTTGCATATACTCCCTCTCTCTCTAAATTTCTCGAGTTCTCTAAGTGTGCTAGGCTATTGTGAGTATTTGTGAGAATTCTAGTATTGTCCAAGTTAGTAAACTTCATAGAAAGCAACATCCAATCACTTATTAACGAAGGTAGGGGATATCATTTCTTTCATACTCTTATGTAATATCATTTGTTTCCTTGTTCGTAAGTGATATTATACTCATAAAGGTTATTTTTCATTCCGTATTAATTTGTGGGGATAAACTGTCCGTGCGGATTGACGCATGCCTGGTGAATATCCATTTGTATTCATTCCTTATTACTCTATGGGAATAACCTGTATGTACGGAGTGTCGTACTTGGTGAATACCCTTTTGTATTCATTCTTTATTACTCTATGGGAATAACTTGTATGTACGAAGTGTCGTACCTGATGAATACCCTTCTGTATTCATTCCTTATGACTCTGTGGGAATAACCTGTATGTACGGAGTGTCGTACCTGATGAATATCTCTTTGCATTTATTCCTTACTAATCTGTGGGTATAACCTGTCTGTGCGGATTGATGCATGCCTGGTGAATAACCTTTCATATTCATTACTTATTAATCTTTTATGGAAATAATCTGTCTACGCGGATTATCGCATGACGGGTGAAAATCCATTTGCAATTTCATATATTTTGTTATACTCGTATAACGTATCAATTCTTTTGTACTCTTTAAGGGATATCTTTTTCTTTCACATTTCTCCATTTATGATAAGAAATCTCTGTTTGTTTCCAAAATTTTATTTTTAAATGGTGAAAATCCCTGAAAATTTATAGAATATCTTTAATAGTTTGTGCTTCATCTAATATCTTTTCACCTGAATCTTTCTATTTCGTTTGATACGATATAGTTGAATCGTAAATTTTATTTCTTGAATTTGACTCCACAAATTGGTCATTATGTTGGCAATTTGGTCAATCTTCAACACTAATTAAATTATAAATCTTTTCTTATCCTTAATCTCACTGTGTTTATTTTGTATCATTGTCATCACCTCATCCTCATTCTCACACTTAAATTGTTGTGATAATTCTATTTGGCCCGTAGTGCAAAGATGAACTAGCGTGACATGATTTTGACCAAACTGTGTGTTGGTATAATCATGACTTTTGGTGTTACAAACAAAGGCGTATGGTGAAAGTTCTCTTTGGCCCGTAGTGCAAAGATGAATTGGCGTTTGGCATGATCATGACCGGTGATGTTACAAATAAATATCTTTGGCACGTAATGCAAAGAGAGGCTGTTGAATATAAACTGTTGATTTGGATGTTCATAAATATGAACTATTGATTGGTGTTACAGGGATAAAATATTGGTGGTGATCCTTTAATTTATAGAAGATGATAGATATTATAATCTACTTGACTCTTTTAATGGATTGTTCATTCTGCTACAGTTGTTGTTGTTGAACAATTATAATATCTTTAAATCTCTGATTTATTATTGTTGAAGACTAAAGATAATTTTTATTCTTCATTATCTTAGTCATGATATTTTTTACTGGACTATTTGTGCTCACCCTTTTTCTTTTTGTTCCATTGTTCTCCTCAGGAAAAGAGAGTGTAGAGGGGACTAGCCGGGGAATGGAGTGATGGTCCGAGATAATAGAAGTATCTCAATTCCTTACTATTAGTGTGACAATAAGTGTATTGAGAATTTAAGATGTATTTGTATTGTGTTGTCGTATTTTGCACAACACTTATTAGTTGTAAATGGAAAAATTCGTATTTGTATTTGTATTTTGTGGAATGTTATTGGCGACTCAAAATGGGTTGTATGGACCTATTTTGGGGGCGTCACAACTATAATTGGGCAAAATAAAATTATTAGCAATTGATGTTTTTATTTATTCTAAATTATGGACAAATACGTGATTAAGCGACCAAGAACTGTTAATTCTTCTAATAATCAATTTTCAAGTTCTGAAGTAAGTGGTGGTATAAGAAATTCACGTGTGGAGTTCAATCCGAGTGATATTGTTAATGATTTGGGGTTACGTAAATCAATTGAAGATTTTGATATTGTTATTGATGTATTTTACCCCCTTTTAAAACGTTCTGATTTCGTCACTGAGTCTATCACCTAGTAGCAGCAACATGATGTAAAGGAACACATCCTATATCAATTTGGAATGTTAAAGACAACATACTTTATATAAATACATGTGTTAGAGTCTTATTTTGTGATATTACTTTTGAACTTTTTACTTTTAGAGATTATTTACTAGTTTGGAGTCGTTGTTCTAACGTCTCATCTGTTGTACCAAAAAAAAAAATTGTGTCATGTGACAAATTTTTGAATAATTTTTTTTATCAACAAATAAAAAGAGCCTATTTAAAACGGAAAAACAATGTCGATTAGGCCTCCTTCCAATTCACACGCCTACCTCTTCCTGTTTTTGGATAATCTTCTATAGAGGATACTAGCTAATGCACAATCATGTTTCCTGTATGTTAGAAATTCACGAGGTATTTTGGGGTTTTGCAAAAATATTTGTTTGTAAAAAATTAAATAAATTCTTTTTTTTTCTTATTTTTTTTCTTTTTTTTCTGTTTCTTTATCAAATAAGAAAAAAGAAAAAGAATCTATTTAATTTTTTGATTTTGTTATTATTTTGTAATTGTTTTTTTTTATAAGTAAATTATGATCTTGTTTTTAATTTTGTCTTCTTACCATTGATGTTTTTTTATATATTATACATTTTAAATGTATACATATATGTATTATGATTTTATACAAGTATATACACTCCAAAAAATATTATAATTTAAAATAAAATATTAAAATATCAATTAATCAAGTAAATGGAGAAAGAGAGAAAGAGAAGAGAGTAGATAGAAAGGAAAGGAGGAGAGAAAGAGAGAAGGCGGATGAGAGAGGAGAGAAAAAAGGAGAGAGGAGAGAAGAGAGAGGAGAGAGAAGGAAGAGAGAAAAATTTGATAAAGAAAAAAAATAAAATAAAATAAAAAATAATATTTTTTTGATTATTTTCTCTCTCCTCTCTTCTTGACACGTGACAATTTCCGTCGAAAAATTGGTATCTCCGTCCAAAAAAGACATTTTTGTTGTTTTAAAATACTTAGAGGTATTGATTGTAAATTCCCAAATTTTGAGTATCAAATTAATTTTCGTCCAAATTTGGGAGAACTATTTTGTCATTAGCCATTATTTTATTTGTTAATAAAAAATTCCCAAAAAAATAGTCGCATGATGACACATTTTGCTTTATTGAAACAATAGATGAAATATTGTTTGTAACAGCTGGCCTGAACTCTTTATTTTTACTTGGTTCTATACCCGTAACGGATAATTGGTATACAGATGGAAATGTGTCAGGCTGCTAAGCCTGTGATGAAGCTCCCTAGTCCGTAGTACCAAAAAAGATGAATAAATAAATAAAGGGCAAGATGAAGCTCCCTCGTAAACTTTCTAGGAAAAGCCCCAAATGTTCGTAATTACAATTTAACTAATCAAATATTTTTAGATCTATAATAAAATTTATATGATTATAATTTGACAAAAATGAAAGTGACTGACACTGCATATAATTACACAAGTTATCGTACAAATACGACGTTATAAGAGGAGATGTTAAGACCTATACCTGTGATGACCCGGATTTTCAGAAAAATATTAAAATAAGAATTTAATAAATAAATTCTTATTTGGTAATAGGTTATGTGATATTATATAGCATATGTGATTATATGCTATACAATAAGTGAATTGTGTGAATAATAAATATATTATTACTATATATTTATTATCTAAATTGAAAGAACAATTTATAAAAGGTAATGAGATATGTGAAATTTTTATGAAATAAATTATTATAAGTTTATTAAAATAATTTATAGTATTAAATTATTTTAATATAGTAAATTGGTGGTATTAAATATATTTAATGACCTCCATTTTATTTGATAGAATTTTTGCAACTTTTATTTTGGGAAGAATGAGGAAATTAAAATTTATTATACAATATAGATTGTATAATTTAAATAAGTTTTATGGGAATAATGTATAATGTGTAAATTGAATGTTATAGAAATAAATCGTTAAAAACATTTTATGGAAGGAAGGAGATGATTAAGTTTAATTATATAAATTAATTGTATACATTAAACAAGTCTAATAAAATAATTAATTGCATATTAATTATTTTAATATAATTGGTTCGTTACACTAAATGTGTTGTTTTACTAAATGAATTAATTTCATTTTATTGGAAGGAATATGAATGACAATATATTAATTAAAATGTATGTTATTAAATTAAATAGAAGGCTAAAGTTGGGTTAGCAGGAGGTGGCGGTATAAGCTTATTAACCTTCCACTAAGCAAACCCAAGCATGAGCTGGAGAAAAACTAAGTTAGCTAAGTATGAAAAGTAACTGATGAAGTCTGATATGAGGGAAAGGTTCAGAGAACTTTTATGAATTTATTCTTCGCCTTTTCTCTATTTCTCTCATCCGTCCCATTCCTCCTTTCCTCTCTACCTGTCAAACTCCAAAGAACACAAAAGTCATCAAACTTTTCCTAATTTCGGCTAGACCTCAACAAATTTGGCAAGGAACTGAAATTGGAGAAGATTTGAGGCAAGGGCAGCTTAAAGAATGAAGTATATTCAATCAATTTCAAGCTTGAATCACGAATTTGGTTGTTTCATTAAGCAAGTAAGGTAAAGCTACTTATTTATATTATATGTATAAAAGAATGAAAGAATATATGTGTGAATATCAAAGTGAATATTCAGTTTGTAGAATTAGCCTCTTGATGCTTTGTATGGGATATTCCTTATATGTTAAGGTAATGTATCCTTTATCTAAGAAAGGGGCATTATGATGATTTACGAAACCTTTTAAAAGGGAAATATGACTTTAAACTCACTAGGACTATTCATATATCTTATGTTCCTGATTAAGGAAATTGGTGGATTTGATGGGATGATTAAATTTGAGCGTAATGAATCTGGGTCAAACCTTAATATAATGTGTGTGTGTGTGTGTATATATATATATTAAGGTTGGTAACTGTAATATATATTAGGTTACTACAATGTGGTGATACTATCAATTATATTTCTAAATTAAAGTTTGATACCTAATATTATAATGGTATCGTAATATGAGTTACAACCTGAGCCAAATCAAATTTGAAGTGTTAACCATCAATGTTACACTTGATAATGCTTTATGGCAGTGTTAAAGGAATGCATTTTGTCACAAATTTTGATTCCATTTTTTTAGCGTTGAACATATAAATTATGTAAAATCAATAAAATTTGTATTATGTGTAATACTATTAATAAATCTAAATTAAGTGTACATGTATTTATGTGTACATATCGTGATATGATATACCCATAAATTTTGATTAGTCCATATTTATAGTGATAAGGTAACTTATAATCTTTATATACCCAGCATAGTATATTACGATGGTATATTAATTAATGGGTATCAACCAATCCCTAAGTGATTCAACAATTACAGTGATCATGTAATTATACTAAGGTATGCAATGCATGACTTAAGCCTCTAAGTGTACGAGAATTAAAATACCTCAATTGTAAAAGGATTCTAATTAATTTAGAAACTTATATGGAATTTATAATAGATTTATGAAAATAAATGCAACGAGGCATTAGGCGTACGCCGAGTGTATCGCTCAAGCACTCACATGGACTGAGATAGACACGTAATGTACAAGCGTCGAAACATCGTGATAAGACGGAGACGACGTAAATTCACTTCTAATGAAGCAAAACACTATAATAAGCAACTAAGAAATTCTATAAACCAAGTCAAGCATATGGCATATATGCGCTAGAACGTCGGGTTAGTGTTAAAACACCTAAAAGGTATTTGGATTAAAATGAAACGAGCGGTGTAAGAGATGGGCTAGAGTTGTATAAACCAAGAGTTTGCTTCAATGATATGACAAAGTTGATATGTGTGTATGAATGTAATTGTGTAGGATAATTTGAGGGGCGATTAACGTCAAATATCTAAAGAACGCCAAAGGGTACGTGAAGCACAGGTAGCTATATGTTGTAATCAACGTGACAAGGCAAGTCTTTCCGTTCCTTTGTATTATATGAACTTGATATTGTATGAACATGATGAATTACATGTTATGCTTTATGAATTATGAAAGTCAAACTATGACTAAACTTGATTGAGTTACGGAACTCAATCTTTATGTGATATGTGTTATATCAAGTGTATGAAATTATATGGTTTAAAGTTATGATGCATGAATACTATGCTTACTAGAAGTATTATGAAAGATGAGCTGAGCATGAAATTTTGTGCTATGTGTTGCATGAAAACTATTAGATTTGCTGAGCTGTCGAGCTCAACCTTGCAAAAACACAATTTTTGCAGATTCAGGATGCAAGGCCAGACTTTGGCTTTCAAGATGATAATGTCTAGAAGACGCATAAAAGAATACTGCTTTTTAGTTGAATTTTTTTATTGTATCATGAAAATGGTGTACGATATACGAGGTAATTGACAATTTCAAATATTCAATATACAAAAGAATGTTTGCTTCAAAACCATTGTTTTGAATGGTTTATCGAGTTAATCAATATAGTGATAATACTATATAATAAAGAATTCGAGTGTAAAATTGAGTTGTATATACTCATATCTACTTCGATATATAATTGTAAAGGTTGCGATTCAGGGAATAGAAAGAGAGAAATAAAAAGTTTTAAATTATTATGCATTTTTAGCTATTTTAACATTGAATAATGTATTAAAGCTAGAACAAGACAATATTAACGCACAAGGTCGGGATTAAAAATAGTCCTGATTTTGGATTAAGTTGGTCCCAATTTTGGGGGCGTTACAATACCAACTCACATCAAGCCACATTTATAACAGATGTGGGACTATCGCCAAAATAAAATTAAGAGTTAAATGTAATTTGCATCTCCAAGTTTATCTTATTTTACACATTGCATCATATAATTCAAACGTAACACTTTGCATCATGCACTTTTAACGAACCGACAAATAATACTCTTCAGCCTAAAATTCGTTAGCTGGAGGGACGGGGATAGTGTTTTTTGAATTAAATATATTTAGTTTATATTGATAAACCACTTTTAATAAACTAATTTGCCAACTAATATATTTTAAATAATATTTTAACTCTTTTATAAAAACACCTTTGGTAAAAAAAGTTATACTCAAAGATTTTATCTCATCACATGACATTGACACTCTGCCAAACGAGCACTACAAGTAAATGGATAGAAGAAATAGTATATTTATATGTGCACTAACAACTCTATACTAATAGAGTAAAAAAAAAAGTACACAAGTCTTACTCTTTAAACTAGTGATCAATTTTTGAACGGAAAACTACACAGTAGGACTATGACGACGATTTTTTGGGTTATGACGGCGGTACTACCGTCGGCATCATAGGTCTATGTGCCGACGGTAGTACCATCACCATAGCCCAAAAAAATTGTTGTCATAGTTCTACTGTGTAATGCACAGTTGTGCACCTACATTAAGCACTTTTTGAATTGAATCGATTTAGTGTTTCTCCCTAGTAATGTACAAATTTTAGTGCACAATTACTACATAGAAATACAAAAGATACTTCTAATAAAATACAACTTTAGTTAATTTATGTACATATACAAGGGAAAACCTGGTTCAATATCTCTTCTTTTTGAGGTTGACAAAAAAAAAACTATCAAAAAGTTGTCGTCTCTCACTCACACTGGCATACACAGGGCCGAGCGAAACTTTTTGGGGGCCTCAAGCTAAATTTGAAATTGGGATTTTTTAAATATTCAATACTAAATTAAATTAATATTTATGATATTATTTTTGATTAGAATTTTATTTTTCTTGCTCTTTTAGATACAAAATTATTAATTAAACTTGTATATTGTACTTTTAGCTACTGCTTTGTTGAAAAAAAAATTTAGAATTTTTTTAATGGGCTCTAACATATATGAATTATTAAAAGGGATATTTACATTTAGTAGTACATTTTAGAAATAATTACAATAATGGTGCATAGATAAAATAATTACAAAAATAATACACTTTTCCATATTTATTTACAATATTAGTGCAATTAGGATTCCTTAATTTAGGGGATAATATCACTTTCTCTCTCCTCCATTCTATCTCTTTAATTTAGTTTCCATATCAGTTTTTTTTTAAAAATAAAATACCCATTCTCTCTCTCCCCTCCCTCCCTCCCACCGCCCCACCACCTCTCCCCGCCGCCCCTCTGCCTCCCTCCGCCCCGCCCCTCCGCCTCCCTCCGCCCCAGCCCCTTCCCTCCCTCTCGCCCCCTCCCTCCGTCTCCCTCCCTCCCGCCGCAAGGTAACCAAACATTCATAGTAAGATAACCAAACATTCATACTAAGGTAATTAAACCTTTATACCAAGGTAACCAATATTATGAATGGTTACCCTCAAAATTATACAGTAACCAAAATTAATCTAATTAGTAACCATAATTTTTTCATATTGCAGTTGGTAACCAAACAATCATAGCATGATAACCAAACATTCATACCAAGGTAATTAAACCATTGCTTCAATCCAAATTGTTTAAATATATTGTTAAAGTAAGTCTAAGTATAATGGTCGTAACAGATATATATGTGTGTACATGTTAAGTAGAATTTTGTGTCGTAATATTTTTAAATGATGTTACATACATTTGAGCCCGGCAGTAATTTTGCCCCCAACAACTCAATAATTCCTAAAAATACGATAAGTTATCTTTGATTATAGGGTTAATTACACTTTTGTTACATGAATTGCTATCAAATTCATAATTTGGCTCCGAAAGAATTTAGGCTTACAATTTACTAAATCAAGTACCTAATTGTATACAATGTAGCCCCCAATTTCAGATTCCGGCCAAAATTGGCTGGAATACCCGACCCGTCTATGAATCCGATTGGGTCTTCAGTTTTTTATACCAGTTGGCCGTATAAATATACGGATTGACTTAATTTTTTTTTTATAAAAAAGTACTTAATACCATAGAAATACGGTATAGAACTATAAATATAATTTAAAACCATAAAAATTTATAAAAAAATATTAATTGTATTTGGTAATCTTTATATTAATATTTAATTCTAATAATTTAACATATAATAATTATTTATAAGGATTTATACAGATTTAATACGTCAAAATAAGTATTTATACAAATTTTATACTAATTTAATAAGTCAAATCGTATTTTATATGGTCAAACCGTATATAGAAATTTGCCTGGCCGAAAAATTAGGTATTTCGGCTATTTTTGGCCGGAATTTGAAATTGGGGGCTAAATTGTATGAAATTAGACATTTGATATAGTAAAGTGTAAGTTCAAATTTTTTGAAAACTGAATCATAAATATGATGATACTTCGTGTATGAAATTGTATTTAGCCCTTGCGTATATAGTGGACTTCCGAACTTGCTGATAATTTACTTTGACAACATGAGGTCTTATCCTTTAATTGTGGATAGTAGACGATTTAGTAACAGCTTAGTCGACAGTTCTGAAAATTGAAGTAAATAAAATTGTTTGGTTCTAATACAAAGCTTTTATTAAGGTTAAATGATAATTCTGTCCCTTCAAGTTGTTATCCACTTTTAAAATCGTCCCTAAAGTTTATTTTTCATCAATTAAGTCTTTAAAATGACATTTTTTCTATATAGTTGTTTTATTTTCTTATTCTGGCCCATTTTTACCAAATTTTGACCCAACCCGACCCATTACGACCCGAACCCAAATAACAAGTTTTAAAATTAATTATTATATGTATATGTATAAAATGAGTTAAGTTTCATAAAATATAGATTCAAAAAAATTAAATAAGAAAATAAAACTTTATTTTAAAAAAAATAGATTTTTTTCATTTTTTATGTAAAACTTTATTTTCAGAAAAAAAAAGGTTTATGTCTTTACTATTATCATATGTATTCTTAGAAATTTTAAAAACAAAAACTAAAATTTAACTCACATAACCCAGAGACATGTTAGCATTTAGTTTTCCTCCTTCAAATTCCCCACCTTTATTATATACCCTCTCTGCAAGTTCTTCCGAATTTTGACGGGAGTCTTCTATAGAGAAGCTGGATCTACTTCTTTAATGCTTCCCAATAGTGTGAAATTCTCCTCCATTCAATAAGCCTAATTTTAGTGAAGTGTGCTTTTGTTGAGAAGTATATATAGAGTGAATTTTTTTAATTTTTTTTCTACAAGTTAGTGTACATGTATCTATTTATATTAGCCTTAGTTTTTGTTCTTTTTAGGGTTCATATACATGAATCATATAAATGCATTTAATATTGATTTTAGTAAATTGAAAAGACTATTCAAACTTTTTAGCCTATTGGGTTTTTTTCAACTGGTTCATGCGCATGGTTAATTAAAGTTTAATTAGATAACCAATCTATCAATCGAGTTAACTCACACTGTATCAACCAAATAAACTTACCGAGTTTTCAAATTAAAGTTTAATCAGATGATGTGTTTTTAAATATAGGTATTGATGGTAAAGTATGCAACAAGAGCATGATTCGAAGCAACTGGCTACAATAATTGAAGCCGTAGAATTTGTACGGAAGAAATAGACGCCTATCTTCATTCACATGGGTTATGTCCGCCTTTCACATGCTCGACCTGGATACTCACTCGCTCAACTGGTTGGACGCTTAAGAATATATACGAAAGAGTTTTGCTAAGAATTTTATAAAAAATAGTTTACAAAACAATGTGACAAAATGTAAGTAATTAATAATCTACCATACATACGTGAACTTAATGATAATAAATAATCACAATTAACGACATCATTTTATGTTTATCTTTTGAAATTATTCTTTTGCCATCAAAATATTATTATTTTAGTTAATGCTATTTTATTAAAGATATTGACGGATTGTACATTACGTATCATTTTTCAAGCCATCTGGTTCGTGTTTAAGACGCGTACAAAGACCTGGTAGTAGACTTTGCTTTTTATGAATAGGTCTTGGTGCTACAGTCCTTCTAGCAAACTCATTCTATGTGAAACTTTTCATTTTTGTGATTATCACTCATTTATTTATTTATTTTGCTAAAATCCACTGTTGTATAAATCATGAATCGATGAATATTGATACTCATAATTTAGTCTCATAATCTTCGCAATTACATAAGTTTAATTATTTACTGGAAAATTGTTATAGATATAATATATTAGAAATCTAAATTTAAAATATTGTCAACGCCCCCCCCCCCCTTCATTTGTTACAATTTAACTATAAATTTGATTCCTATGTGTACTTGGAAGATCTTGTAAACCTATTTATCCTTTAATATAATCTTTTAATATCTAAAATAAAATATAAATTTCTGCTTTTCTTAAAATATATAATTTTAAAATAAAAAAATTATATTTTGTACAATAATTAATAGAGTATATACGGAAAAAACAAGTTTTAAGGTTAAATGAGGTGGTTGTATGTTAAAAACTAGCTAATGAGGGTATTTTAGTACTTTGGAAAGGAATCTTATTTTTGGACAACTCATTCAATTGCTTTTGGGCGAGGGCATTACACAATAATTGTACTGTTGCACTTTTTTTTTAAGCATAGGTGGTCAAGTGGAGGTTTTCTAACCAGAAATAGTAAAATGTCAAATTGTGTGAATACATTCGGGATTATAATTTATGGGATTATTATCACAAGACTATTAATTTTAAGATTAAATAATCCTAGTCACATGTTTATTTTCTATATATTATTAATGAGATAATTTAAAATAATCTCATGTTATGTTTATTTTTTTCAGGACTAATTAAAAGATTGGATAAAAAAATATCACTTGGACTATTATACCCTTACCAATAATAACATATTTGTTCAATAGTACTATTATTCTGTAATATATTAGTTTCATTATAATATTAAATATATTCTGTTATTATAGGATTTAAATATATTACTTTCATTATAATAACATATTTGTTCAATAGCACTCTTATTTTGTAATATATTAGTTTTATTATAATATTAAATATATTATGTTATTTAATATAATAGTGAAATCTGTGAAATGAACATTTGTTGAATAATATGATATATCAGGCAATTTAATTTTTTGACCTTGGCCTATTATTGTATTTCTCCTTGCGTGGTGGCAAATGAGGCTACCATTTAAGTTTTGCTCGTTAGGCAGAACATTATGCTGGGGATTTATTATGCTTAATAACAGTGCTTTTGCTTGAGGTTAATTTTGTCCAAAAAAATTTAGTACCAAATGGTGCATGGGGATTATAATACTTGATTGAATATGATATTAAATAGTCTCTCATATTAAGCCATTTTATAATCTCTGAACTAATAGTCCCAAGTCCAAATTTAAAAACAAACAAAACACTTGAGATTAATAATCATATCCCAAGTGTAATCCTTACAAACAAACATAACCTAAGTTTTAGAATGCATCTTACCCTTCTTTTAATCCCAAGCATGCGAGATTAAGGACAACAATGTCTTTTATCATATCCTCCATTTAAAAAAAAACTAATTTACTTTTTTCTTAATTAATTTGTAAAATTTTAAAAATCTCAAAATCGATGTTAATTTTATTTTATTTTAATTTGTGAAATAGCTTATATTGAAAATTATTTAAGAATTATTATTAAGTACAAAAATATAATTTTAAAAATTAAAATAAGTGTCTACCAGAATTTAAATTAAAAATTTGCAAATTAAATGATCATCATTATTGATTAAAATTATAAACCTGCTTTTCAAGAAGATTAATAGCCATTTGAGAAGATTGACATGGTACAAGACATTATTGTCCTTAGCTTCATATCTTTGGGATTAAATAAATAAATAGATTACATCTTAACATTTTTTTTAATGTCATGGCAGCTATTTAATGAGGTGGTGGTGTTTGTGTACTATCTTAAAACTCTCAAAAATAATATAGGGAGATTTAAAAAAAAAATATACAGAGACTATAATGAAACTAAACCATAAGTACAAGGGTCAAATGGATCATTTTGCTATTTTTTAAGTATAATATGATAATTGATTTTGATTATTATTTTTACTAATATAAACAGTTTTAAAAAGCATTTTGTATTTCAATTTTGTTAATGAAAAGACACTTGAATTACTAAAAAATGAAAGTAAAAAAAGTGTTTGATGTTAAAAAAGTGTTTGGTATTAAAAAAAGTGTTTACTACTTATTTCTAGTGTTAATTACTAAAAGAAAGGTTTTATAAATTATAGAGGGTAATGGGTGAATTTATTAAAATAAATTGGGCTACATTAATAATATAGTTAGTCAAACCTGATTGTTAGATTTTGATAAACATAATAAGTACGGGATAAAACATAACTTGATTATGCAATTATTAATTGTTTATATTTTTTTAAATAAAACACAATTGTTGATTCTTATTTTTATTTTTTTATACAAACAATTTCATTTGATGGTAGATAAGTATAAAAACAATCAGCAAACACCTTGTAGCCCTGGATCATTCTATGGCTTAGGCCAAAGTCTTTAAATTATTGAGTTTTATTTTGTATTCGTATCCCACCAGTATGATACAATGGTTTATTGTAAATTTACAATGTTCATTTATCAATTAATTTTCAAAAATAATAATTATTTTTACAATAATCTTTCATTCTTTGCTTACACTTTTTTTAATGTTTGTTTATTTTTAAATAATTTTACTTATAAATAACATTAAATTTTAATTATTAAATTTTAATTATAAAATACTTTTGGATCACACGTACCGTGTGTGCCAGGTTGTTGGAATTTAAATTAATAAATTAGCAACTATCTTTTATTTTAAAAAATTATAAACAACTTGTAAAATCAAGTTTTGTTTTATCTTGTAATTACTTTGTGCAAGAGGCTCAAGGATAACATGGGTATATAATAAATTTTTAAACTGGAATCTCAAATTGATAAGAACAAATTAGTCACTTTCTTACTTTTGGGATGTGATTATTAATATAGGGTGTGCATATATATATTAACAACTTTAAATGTATTTATTAGAGTCACTTCTTTTTATCCCAAAGGTCTTTCTCTCTTACTGGAATTTCTTTTCCCCATTTCAATTTTTTTTTCACATATTGTATTTATTAGTGTAAAAAAGAAAAACTCTTCCTAATTTCACTCTTCTTCATAATCCTTTATTACAAATAGCTAAAGAATTATTAATTTGCACAATAAAAATAATTTTATAATAATTTTATACTAGATTATGGTGAAAATTGTTTTGAATAGATTAGTATTTTGTCTTGATCTTTAAAGAGAAACCCCAAGGTTTATCAGTTGAAGTTTACACAATGTTTGATTTATTTATCTAGTTACGAGAGAAATAGAGATAATGAAATCTTAAAAATGGAGCAGATTAATTAAAATTTTAATTAAGGAATGAATGAGTTATTTATATAAAATTTAATAAAAATAATTATGAAATATTTAAAAACAATAGGGACAATTTTGTTCAAGGAAACTTATTAATCCCAATCTCAAGATTATCAAACCCACTCCATCCCCTCCCTCTGATTAGTCTTTCATATGTATGACTATTTTTAAACAATAATACTACGGTGACTAAAGAATTATTATAAAACAAAAAATACAAAATGATGTATATGGTTGTGATTGGTTATAACTATTAGACTCACTTATGTACGATGGATCATCTACTAATTACATTATGACACATCATTTTGTAAGCTAGTTTTTATAAAAGTTCTTTGTAAGTGTAACTATACTTATTTTTAAATGGGACTGTTAGTCTCATCTAAAAATACCAAAATAAAACAGTAATATTATTTTTTACGTGGGACTAATAGTCCTCTAATTCCTAAAAAAGAAAAAATAGGACTTATGACATAATGGTTACAAGTTTCTTTTGTAGTTTATTAATCTCTATTTATGGTGGAAGATAGATGTACGAGAACACAATAAAAAAGAGGTAGAGTAATTGAATTCTCTTGTTGGGATAAGTGATAAATGAGAAGAATTGATATTTTTATAAAACAAATTTAGTTCACCTAATAGTGATTCTATAAATCACGTACGTACGTAGATAGGATCCTCCATTCTGATTATATTTATATGAATGGGATCTTACAAAAATATCAACATTCTTTTGTGAAAATAATAATTCTTAAATGAGAGCGAAAAAGCGCCTCTTATTTTGTCCTCGATTTCAAGAGTTACTTTGTGCGAGAGTGAAAGGACGTAAAACTAGAATACCCTTCCAACCAACTTGCTATGGAAGATGATATGTTTGCACTGAACTACTAGAAAAATAAGAATATGTGACAGTTTTTAAAAAAATCACAAAAAATAATAATTTGTGATGAATTTTTTGAGCAGTCACAAAATATTAGTATATATGATGACTCTTAGTGATGACTAATTTTGATATCAATGTATTATAATTGTGATGACCATGTCAATCATCAAATTTTTCACTCAAAATAAATTTTTTTTTTGTGACGCACTAAGTCATCACTTATAGATATACCCTTTTCGTGATTGCATTTAAGTTATCACCAATATTATAATAAAAAAATAATCAAAATAATATTTTATGATGGCCATAACAATCATTAAAAAATATAGATTTTTGTGACGATTTTTATTTGCAATTACAAAAAGAAGGTATTTTGTGATGGGATTTTCAAACCATCACAAAACAATACAATATATGATGGCTTTCAGTGATGACTAATTTTACCATCAGTATAGAGTATTTGTGACTGCTATTGCAATCACCAAATCTTATGTGAAATTAATTTTGTTTAGTAAGTCAATTCACATATGTTTCTTTTTATATTTTGTTTTAAAATTATAATCATGATATGGACTTTGATGTAGCGGAGCGGTCGAAAATCGAATGTTGTGCATTCGAGTTTTTGCGTTTTTTGGCTTTTGCGCGCGTGCGTAACCTTAACGTTATCCCCTCCATCGTTGCGCTCATCCTCTCTCGGGGAGAACAAGCGTCTCTCTCTAGGGAGCTGCTTCATCCGATTTACGGCCTAATACTTGTTATTTGGTTTGCAAATGGGAGGAGGGTTCAAATTTTACAAGTATCATTTGAAATAGTTAATATAGTAAAATAAATTGTCCATAAAAAGAGATTTATGTTTTTATTTTTGATCCTTAAAATTAAGCGTTTGAGCCATAGTAAAAGGCCCGTAGAATTTATAAGGAGGAAATAGACGCCTAGCATCATTCACATGGGTTATGTCATCCTTTCACATGCTATACATGCCAATATTTAATTGTTATCTTTGAAATGATAAAATAATGTCATTCAGATGTTTTACACTTTTTATTATCAAACAGTTTTTTAGATTCAGATGTTAGTTCATTCAAATGATCTAATTTATTAAGATGTATTAACTATTCAGATATTAATTACTCAGTTTTATCAAACACCACCTAAAATGCCCGGACCTGGATGCTTACAAATCTATACTATCAATAATGCTACGTTGACAAAAGAGTATTACTATAATGATAACAAATTTTATAAAAATAAATTTATAAAATATTATGATAAAATATAATTAATTAATAATTCACAATATACGAGCCAGTGAGATTACTAATAATAATTAATCACAATCAATCACATCATTTTATATTAATTTTTGTATTTATTCTTTTGTTAATAAAGTACTATTATTTTAGTAAATCTATTTTATAACATGTATTGACGGATTGTACAATTCAACTAACTAAAACGTAGTTTAATTACACATTATTTTCGGACCATCTTTTTTTTGTGTTTAAGACGCGTACTTTTTTTTTTCCTTATATACATATATGTACAAAGACTTGATAGTAGACTTTGCTTTATATGATGAGGTCTTAGTGTTCAAACTTTCACACGACTCATGACTTGCCAATTATAATCCTCTCCTCTTTATCTCCTTGTCTTAATTTTAACCGTACTCACATATTCAGATGGAGCAACTTAAACACTTCAGCCATGAGCATCCGTTGATCCTCAACGTTGAGGATGATGCTCAGGAGGATGTTAATTGTTGTGGGTGCAATAAATCAATAATCATAGGTGAATCAGCATATAGTTGCAGCACTAGTAATACTAGTGATAATAGAACCCAAGGTGATTGTCACAATTTCTTTCTACACAAAACATGTGCGGAATTGGCCCAAGTACTTGAATATCCTATGCACCAAGATCACCGTCTTACCCTGCATTCACGTCCACAGTATCAGAGCCGGTCTTGCTCTTCTAATGTCTGCGGCGTCGAGGGTTGGAAGTGGTTCACCTTGGCTCATGTATTATGGTACAAAAGCAACCATCTAATAACATCAGTTATTGTTTTCATATAAGCTAAACCAAATATTCGATCCTTAACTACACCAAAAAGGGCATCTAGTGAAGGACAAATTCTTCACAAGACATAATATATCACTCACAAAAGATTTATTGCGAAAAAATATTTTTTTCACACGATTGCTCGCATTAGATCTCGCAATTGGGTATCCTTCAATAAGTAGTAACTACTAGATGTTTTTTTTGTGAAGGATATATTATTCACAAATTATACTTGGTAATGAAATATTGTTATTTAGTGCAAGGATGTTTTACTTCATGAACAATATTTTAAGGACTATTTGAAATTAATGAATAACTTTTTTCCCTCACAAATAATATATTGTGACAAACAAATTTATTTAATGAGAGAAGAATTTCCTTCACTAATTATAAATTGGGAATCTTTCTTTAATTTAGTGTGAGAAAAATTCTCATTGATGACTAACTAATTAACTAGAGAAGATTTTAGCGAGGGAAATAATCCTTCATTGATGTCCATTTCTCATGTAAAATCCTTCACAAATTATAAATTTATAAATAAAAAATTAATTGCTAAATAAACAAAATTCATTACAAATTATAATTAATTTTCAAATCAGTGATTTTCTATTTATTATTATTAATCTCTATAAGAAATATTAAATTTAATATTTCAAGTAAATATAAATGTCATAATTGTTTCAAACTAATTAATAAACTTATGCATAAGAGCTAATAAAACTGATACTCAACATATAAATAGATAATGCTCGAGTCACGATAACTACAAAATTTGTTATTGTATCATGGTCTCCCAAAGACCATAACACCTACAATATTTATTAACTAACATAAGAAAACTGAAAGAATAACAACGAACTAGAAGGAATAAAGTGTGTCATGTTAGGTCCATTTCATCATCATTTTCTTCAAGGAAATTAAGGTTGGGCCAGTACACTTCATTCTGCAAGAGAAACACCAAAATTCAATTTCAATGAGATGAGAAATAAGAAAAGATGAAATTGGTGAGCTTAAATTAAGAGAGAGGGAGAGATTAAGTACATTGTCATTTATATTTATGTTACAGTTTATAAATGAGAAACCTACACCATCATATTTAGAATTCCTAATGATCTACAATTGCTCCAAAAAAAATTGTATCAGATGCAAAATGCATTCTCTTTCAAGAATATAAGATCACCAAGATTTATACATACCTTTTAACCTGATCTTGCTCGGCCATATAGATCTTTACTCTGTAAAACATGGCTTTATCATTCGTTATCCTCGATGCAAGTGTGCAACTGTTGCATTCCGTCTCATCCGACCACTGCCACTATCTAATTCTGCATAGCTAAACAACAATCAACATATAGTCATATACAATTTAGTTTATTTAATGCAAACCTTAAGTTCAATAAAAAATTAACAGAGTACCCGTTACCAAAAAAAAAAGATAGTAATAAGTTGCAATACCTGAATATTGATCCTCATTTCCAAATAGTAATTAGATAAGACGGTGACAAAAACTCATTAATAAGTGCTGATCATTAGCTTTATCAGTTGCTTTATCTATCCAAGTGATAATAGTTTGATCTGTTTGATTTTGATTTCGAAATTCAAAAAATTTAAATTTAAGTAAAAACATGATCATCGTAAGTAAAATACCAACAATATATCAACCAATTAAAATCCAATTCCCAAATTACGTTAAAGTTCATCACCCAAAAACATAATCATTTTAAGATAGGAAAATAGTAACGAATAGTGACTGTGTTCAACAACTAAATTTGAGGTATAAAGTTGTGAGTATCTCACTATGTATATTTACATCGAAATCAAATAATAAATTTTATATCTAAAACTATATATACTACCTCGTTCTCATAATGAGGTTCCTAATTCAAAAGACAAAGATTTAAGCGTATTCACTTAAACCACGATATATTGGGTTCAGTTTAGCTATCCTGCTGCATTCTAGATTTCTAGTAGACTTCTGAGTAGTTTGCTATCATGGAAATCTCATTGTGATCTATTCTTGTTGTTTGTTGTTTATTGACTGAGTTCGAAAAAGGGAAACTTTAACTTCCTATTTTATTGTTGCTAAACTTTATGAAGCCATATTTTTAAAATTATTTTGACAGTAGTTGTCACAGGAGCTGTTATAACTTCTTAGTCATTTTGCAGGAGAAAGAGAAAGAGGGATCAACCTGTTGAATCCTTGCTTTCAACAGGAGTAGCAGTACCTGGGGTTTTTCCATCGGGCAATGTGGGATCTCTTGTTGGGATGGCACTTCCAGGTGTTGCCCCGGTTTCTGGTACTTATACCATGAGTCATACCCCTGTTAGATCTGCAACCTTACAAGACGTGTTAATAACACCTACCTTGCAGCAACATATTGCTGCTCTGGTTGAAAAAATAAACCAAGTAAGATGATAGAGTAGAGGGGAGACCATAATTTGGTTATAGCAATTTAAATTTTTGATTGCATCAATTAATCCAAGGCACAACATTTCTAGGAATATGTATATACCTTAAAAGCAAGTTTGTCAGGACCATGCCTGGAGGAGGAGATTCACAATTATGTGGCATTTAGAACAAACTCTATGTGGCATTATTCCAAACACTTACAGTGTACCAAGTCAGCCAAAGTAACAGCTAAACACCCAATATTGATAAAATGTTTGCATCAAATTCAAGATAAAGAAACTATAATCCACATCATAAGAAGTTGGTTAAGGAGAGGGAAGTGTGAAATTGAGAATTAAATCTACAACACATGTATAGAATGAAGCCTGCCACTATCGCCAAGACTTGCCGCCACTTGATTCCTCATGTCCAGAGACAAATTTAGTAAACACTATTCAAATGTTCAAAAGATGAGTCTAACATCATTCAAATTTAATATGCAAGAAAGTAAGTGTGAAATTGAGAATTGAATCTACAACACATGTATAGAATGAAGTCTGCCACTATCGTCAAGGCTTGTCGCCACCTGATTCCTTATGTCCAGAGACAAATTCAGTAAACACTATTCAAATGTTCAAAAGATGAGTAACATCATTCAAATTTAATATGCAAGAAAGTAAACCCTTATGTTTCTCCAATAAAAGTACATGTTATATTCCAGCAAACAATTATACACATGTATACTGAACTTTTAATCATATGCAATAGCCACCTTGTTCAAAGATTCGTAGTGTACTAAGAAAAATAAATGCTACGTTATGATGTTTTTCTCATCACATATCTAAAGAATAAACTATTGAGTTCTTAAAAATTCCAAGCCTGAACGATAATATATTAACTTTATATCCCAAAAACTGCATTCCAAAAATTAGATTCTACATCAAATTCATATCCCAAACTCCACAAATAACACAAATAAAGTTATTAATAACTATCCATTCAGACCACATTAAAAAAAGGAGAGTGATATTTCCACATCATTTTTTTATATTTCCACACCTTAGGGTCCACACATCAACTATGGTTGAGACAAATGGAGTAAGCTAACTATGACTAATTAGCAAATCTACCCCTCCTATTTGTCATATTTTTGCTAAACTATTTCTCATATTTTTTTTAACATAGTTGTTCTTAATTAATTAAATTATGAACTTGTGCGATAAATAACATAAATGTCAAAAAATAATAAATATTTATTTTATCAAGAAACTAAATTCATACACTTTTGCTAATTAAATTTCTCAAATATTAAAATTTCCGTAATATACATTCAAACATAATTTTTTCTAATTTAAAAGTTTAATACCCATAAAAAATACAAATTAACTCAAAAAAATTATATTACATTTTTTTTAAATATTAAAATTTACGTAAAACAAACTTAGAAAAAACTTGTTACGGAACGAATCTTATAATTCATATAATATAAAAAACTATTAAAAATTATGTTAAAAAGGAAATTACTACTAAGTATATATTTTTTATTTTGTATTCGTTAATAAATTATATCAATTTTAAATTTAAAAATATCTAATATTGACTTTTAAAAATTAGTAATAATATTATAATTTAGAATAAAGGGAATTTAGATAAACGTTATTTTTTATTGACTGTATGTTTCTGAATATGCCCTTGTAAAAACTTGCTCCGTTCCAAAAATGTCAATTGATTCTTACCTTCATGTACGAACTGGTTTGCAACTGACATTTTAGGACAGGTTTATGAGGATAAATAAGGCCTTATCAATTGACATTTTAGGACAACATCCCTAAAAAATTATTTATTTTTAACATATTTTTTAATTTTTTTTATTTTACATAAATTTTAATATTTTAAAAAATATAATATAATTTTTTTGAGTTAATTTCTATTTTTTATGGGTATTAAACATTTAAATTAGAAACAATTATGTTTGAATGTATATTATGGAAATTTTAATATTTGAGAAATTTAATTAGCAAAAGTGTATGAATTTATTTTCTCGATAAAATAAATGTTTATTATTTTTTGACATTTATGTTATTTATCGCACAAGTTCATAATTTAATTAATTAAGAACAATTATAATGAAAATGATAATATACATATTTATATTTAGTAGATATATAAATGAAAATGATAAAAGCTTGGAGAAACATTTAACCAAAAGAAATATTTGACTAACGGTTTGATTAACGAAAATTGACCAAAAATAGAAGAGGAACATTTTTGCATGACTAATGCATCTTTGAGGAACAACTATGCTAAAAAAAAAGTATGAGGAGTAGTTTAACAAAAACATGACAAATAGGAGGGTCAAATTTGCTAAATAGTCATAGTTAGCTTACTTCATTTGTCTCAACCGTAGTTGATGTGTGGACCCTACCGTGTGGAAATATAAGAAAATGATGTGGAAATCTCCTAAAAAATTGGAGTAGTTCTTCAAGAACAAAACACAATACATCAATCATCAACCACCAATAGATATAATTTTGTATATGACTGTCAGAAAAAACAATGCCTAACATTGAGGCTCTTGATTGAGCTTCAAAGATAAAAAGCAAAGATAGCAAATTAGAGAGCTTGAAATGCTTTACAATGTAGTTTTTGGTTATCTAACTAAAAGTGAAAGGTAAACTTATCTTTTCATTATGGTATTTCAGCAAATATGTGATACGCACAACTCCTAAATAATATGAAACCAAACTTGGTAACCTACAATTAACAAATAAAATTTTTAATTAGATAACTTTGCATCATAAATAAACAAACTGTGCTAAAAAAAAGCTTTTGAAGCCAGTAAATTGTTGATCAATCCTTGGTCACTCTTCCTTGAGCTAATTTGTCTAATTGAAGGCAAAAATGACTATATATGACCTCTCTATGTCATTCTATCAAACAGGTAATGTGCAAGTTTAGTTTCTACATCAAATAGTATGTAACTATGCTGTATTAGAGAAAAGAATTAAAGAGAGATACATACCTGCTTGTTCAAATTTGGGAAGGGGTAACTATGTTGTATTTGTTTTCTAAATGAAATCAATATCAATAATTAAACCAAATGAAATAGAAACAGTAGCTCAACACCTAGATTAAAAGTTACAGGACGCAAGCCCCATCTCAAATTAGTCAAAAACCCTAACAATTAGGCATAAGAACTTCAAATTAATCAATAATTAAGAACAAATTCCAGAAATTAAACCAAATCCCTAAAATATTTAGGCATAATCATTTCAATTTCAACAATAAATCTAGCCCAATTACACAATAAAAGAGAGAAAAGGAAGAGAAGACCACATACCCGTGGAGAATGGAGGTGAGAATAAGGAGACGAAGAAGAGCTGGTGGTTGTGTTATTATTATTGCTGCTACAACGATAATACAGATGCCGCTTTGAATTCTTGCCACTGTATTTGGGAATTGGGCTTTTAGGTACAGTGCAATTCCAACCGTATATGAACCGCAACCTTAAATCGACAAATTTATTGGAAACAGAACAATCGTAAGGAGAAAAAGAGTGGGAAGAAGTTCTGATATGTGGCACTGGGTCGAGTGTCCCCTGGTCCAAGCGCTAGCCACAACCATTTATATATATATATATATATATAATATCTCCTTGTATCGCTAAACCACCTCCACCCTTAATCGATGAAATAGAAAGGAACTTATAGAGATGGAAGGGGGAAGATTTCCATGTGGAGGGGTAGAATTAAAGATATCACGGAGTAATTAGGAAGCTGAAGCGTCTGAAATCGGAAGAAATGGCTGAAGCGGCGATCTGTATACGGGTGAGTTATCACCCGAGTTAACTCTTCATTATTAATTAATAAAGGGTTAACTCAATTATGCGGATCGCCTTTGCTGCTTTTATTGATTAATATTGATAGTTGATAGCTGATAGGGATTGATTTTGTTTATTGACAATTTACAATATTTTAAATTTCTATTAAAATATTAATTACATTACGACTTAATCTCTTTTTTCTTTTTAAGCTAGCGTTTTGTTTCTATCCAAATTCTAGGACAAAAATTGTAGGATAAAACCTATGAACATAATTTTATTATCATGTTATTACTATTAATTAAATTAATAATTTATGATATATGAGATTGAATATGTGGTTAAATTACATGTTTAATATTTAGAAATTTGACACATAATCTCTTTTTGTAGAATGGAAGAAGTATTGTTACATTTTAATTTAGTATAAGAATATAAAGAAAGACCACATACTAGACTTGTTATTCCATTATATGAGAGAGGTCTCGATGTTATTAATTTCGAAGTGTAATTACATATCATTTTTCAAACCATCTTTTTTGTGTTTAAGATGCGTACTTATTGTCTATATAATAAAACAGAACCAAATTTAAATTTTCATTTGAAAAAACACAAGGACGGTTCAGATTTATTCTAACTTAATTCTTCCAACTTAATCTAAAGGCTCACATTTCTTCCCGCCCAAATCAAACTCATGTGTCTACATGTTGTATCATGATTTGCACGGAAATCGAGACAGATAAAAAGGAGTAAAATATTTTAATCCCATGAATGTTGTTATGTATGTTGGAAACCATGTTGAACAAGTCTACCAATCTAGCCAATTAGAATATGATCAACTTTTGGACATTTTTAATGAAAATATATTATAAATATAGGCATCGCAGGAGTTTACCCAAACAAAACAAATAAATGAAGTCGCATAGGCATAGGCATACACAACTAACTATAAATGTAAAAACAAATAAATAAATTTCGGATATTCTTCTTAATTTTTTTAAACCCTTTTTCTTTCTTTTCTACTCTCATTAAAGCAGACAAAATGGGTGAAAAGCCGGTACATTTGAAAATGAATAGAATATAAATTTACCTTTTTAATTTTTTTTAATACTTCATTGTTGTTGCTGGCAACTTACGATTCAATTTTCAACCATCAACATTTCATAGTAAAAGTAAGTTTTTCTAAATTCTTTTCTAATTCTCATTAAAAATAAATAAATCTTTAAGTTCCAAAAGAAAAGATAAAAGAAACAAAAAGTGAAAAAGTAATAGGAAAAAAATGTGTACCTAAGTAATAAAGTGTGACGAATAAGAGACCGTATAGTAATTTAAGAAGAGATGATGAATGATTCTGCATTTGACATCAACATTCAACAATTTTCAGCAGTCAGGAATAGACAGATCCCCACAATTATATTCCGATACTACTATCTGTTCGGAAGTGACTTTTAAGTTGATCAAATCAATTTATAAATTATTATTATGTTCGGAGGTAATTTTTAAATCGGTCAAATTAATTTATAAGAATTTTTTTTAATTATTTGAGTGTTTGTATATGACTTATTTTTTAATTTATAAATTGATTTATAAGTATTTTTTGAGAAGTCTTAGTAATAATTGTCTAGGTGTGAAAGTCTCTATTATTAAGACTCTGTATATTTCTCTACTTCTCACAATACATGCACACACACATAACTGTAACCAATCAAACACTCGCAAATCAAATAAATTTTTTTATGCATGCAGAAACACATACAGATTTATGATTTAAATCATCAAGCAAATGAACCGTTTGTTGAAATGGTACTAAGAAAACCTTATTTGATTGTAAGTCTACATTCATCCATATCTTTTCATAAATAAATTGATAATTTGTTACAATCTCTCTAAATTCTTACTTGTATCAATCTAAATCATTCCCCCCCCCCTCCCACTACATAGTCATGTGTGTGCTCATTTGTTTTTTATATAATTCAGGATAAAGTAAGGGGTCTTAAGTTTCGGATTTACAATTGTTTTATTTTGACTCACATATTGCGATAATTTTTATATTTCAAATATTTTCAGGTATACATTAAAAGATACTTGTTGTACGCTGTAAAAAATACAAAATTGTTTCTCTATTTTCTGCATGTGTTTATTTTTTGTGTTTCGTCTTTTGTAAAGTTAACTAATTATACATGGTTATGATGATTTTGGGTATGGAATGATGGTTGTTTTGGTGGTTTGGATATTTATTTATGATTGTAAGTTTTGTAGACAGGTTTAGATTTTTCTGGATGTCTATTTTTAAAAGAAACTCTGCCGAAATATTTTGAAATTAATAGCGACTAGATTGATGTTTTGGTGGTTGGATATGTGTTAATGATTGAGTATGTATTAATTATTGTGGTGGTATGGTGAATTATGATAATTGTTATGTCTGATTGTAAGTTATTTTAGGTTGTAAAGAGTCTTTAGGTAATGTAGTACTTTTCGAATTTTAATTTAATTTTTCGTTTCGTCGTGCCTTCAGGCACGAGCAATTACCATTACTAGTATATTATAAATTAAAGAACAAACTTAAACTTAATTTTTTCTGTACAACATATGAATATTTTTTTTTGATATTTGTGCTCTATTCCACAAAAGAGCGTCATTATCTTTTTTTCCTTTTCTTTTTGTCATGATTAATGTATGAAATTTTAAAGTTTAACGTAGTGTAAAGTTATTTACTTTATAGTTTATTAAAAGAAATAATCGATATTGTAAACTACTTAAAAAATGTTATCAAAAGTAAATTTACTATTGTAAAAAAAATTTAATGTATTTATATATAATACAATTTATATTTACTATAATTAATTCTTATAAACTTATTTTAACAAAATAGTGACTAATTTTATCTTTTGCAAAAAACATGTCAGCAATAATATATAGCGAGTAATGGCGTCAAACATCCTTCTACCATCTTAATTTTGCGAAAGAAAAAAATCTAAATTGTGAAGGATGTTTCTTTCACAATAACTATATTGTCACTAATTTATTTTCCTTCATTGTTGCCTCTAGAAAGCTCATCACGTGAAGGAATGAATTCCTTTACAAATTGTCCTTCACTACATCCCTAGTTTCTTGTAGAATTCACTTAATTTTAACCATATCTAATTTTTTAAAGTATTTTTTTAAGGTTGTTAATAATATCATACCAATATTTATGTTAGTAAAATAAATATATATTTAATCACACTTTTATATTTTATTTTAACTACATGTTGAATTTTTAATGATGCTTATTATTCTAACAATGTCAACATTTTAAGGATATTTAATACTATGGTATTAACTGGCTGTATGGCGGATCAGATCTCCTATCAATCACCAACTGCCACGTGACAACTGGTTATTTATCTCTTGTTCCTTTTTCCTTGCTTCTCTTTTCTTTCCCTATTTCCTTTTTTTTCTTTTTCTTTTTCTTTCTTTTGTCTTTTTCTTTTTCTTTCTCCTTTTTTTTCTTTTTTACTTTTTTTCTTTTTCTTTCTTTCTCCTTTTTTTTCCTTTTCTCTTATCACTTAACATCATCGATTTATAAAGACCAAGGTGATAGTGTAGTGGCCTAGTAAATGTATAAAATCACAAGTTCGAGTCCACCTTTCAATAAGAAGTTCGATTTTAGCAAACACCTAGGATTGAAATATATTCCTATATTCACTATATTGTAATAGCGTAAGTTCTCAAAAAATAAGTAAATAAAAATTTATAAGTTAAGTATGGTAATAAGAATATATATGAAAAGAGTTCGGAAGCCAAGTTTTTTTTTAATTATATAATAATAGATTAGGTTAATCTCTTTTTTCTTTCTAAGCTAGCGTTTTGTTTCTATCCAAATTCTAGGACAAAAATTGTAGGATAAAACCTATGAACATAATTTTATTATCATGTTATTACTATTAATTAAATTAATAATTTATGATATATAAGATTGAATATGGGGTTAAATTACATGTTTAATTGTTAACGTTTGATTTTGTCCGCGCGTCCAATCCACTTTCCGCGCGTGTACCTGCACAAAAGTCCCAACGGCTTGGGCCGTGTGGAGACTCCTCGGGTGTAAGAGTAAGTAACAAGCTCAAGGAACGCTAACAATGGAGGTCAAATATTTAGTAGGGTAAAAGTGTTGTACCTGGCCTTCATTGTTACTTGGGTATTTATAAGGATTCACTTGGCTACTTTCTACTCCTATTAGGAGTGTTCTGCCCAGAATCCTTATTAGACCCGGATTGAACTACCTTGATCCGATAGAAGTATAATCCAGTAGGGAACCATAAGGGCTTAGAATACTGGCCCAAGCCATTTTGGACTGGAGAGTCCTCATATAATTCGTTAGGCTGGATTGGCTTTTGGGCCGAGCCCAACATAAGAAGCCCAATCCAGCCTGTTAGGATTTATATCCGAACATTGCCCCCTACTCCCTTAGTATATGATATGTACTGGGGGAGTGAGCCAGAGAATTTGATCGGTCGGAGATTTATGACAAGGAAAAAGGAAAGATGCTCTCGGGAACCCGAAGGCATCAGACCGAAGATATCTCTCCTCCAGGTGTCTCCAAGTGTTTAGCCTGAAGATAGAGACTCTCGAAGGCGTCAGACCAAGGACAATGCCCCTCGGGTGCTCGAAAGTATGAGAACCGAGGATAATGTCTCTTGGGATCCCTAGAAATGTTGTCCCGAGAATGTAGATTCGGGTCACGATATTGGGCTTCTCTGATGGGTAAGTCCCGCTCATGAAGGTGTATTTGGGCCCAGTCTTTTGTTTCGAAGCCCAATGGTGATATCCCAGCACAAGCAGCCCAACAGTTATATTTTTTTTGAAATTCAAAACGTTACAGTTGGGTACAGCTGTTTAGCACTATAGCTTACCAGCAATAACTTCTCCCGCCTCTGGCCTCATCCGTTGGATAGGATCAATTTCGGCCGTCGGATATCCACTTTTATAGAGAAAGTTAACCTAGCCGTCATTTCTCACCAGTGCAATCGTTTTTACAGCGGGAGAAATAACCTTCCAAAGATCTCATCTTCGTGCTATTCTGCTTTAGGATCGATCGTCCATCCCCTTCCCCGAACATCTTCAAGTAAGTTATCCATCTTCCTTCTTTTCACGATGGCTGGGGGTAATCAAGCTTCATCTTCCCGTGTTGAAGATGAGGTTACAGTAGCTCAAGCCGGAATTCCTGAAGGTCAGCCATGGAAACCGGTAATAGTAGAGCGGATGAGAGACGTAGAGGAGTACAATAGGACTAAGTACTTCTCTTTAGAGTATAGAGTAGCCAACGTTCCTTCTTCCATCAAAAACCCTTTTTTCGATCTGCTGATGACGGAATTCTATATTCCTGAATCATATGAAATTAGGAGACCCGAGGGTGAGGAAAGGGTGTACTGGCAACCCGAAGGGGGGTGGATCCCGATCCATCGCCAGTTGCTTCTCTTCGGGGTGCGCTTTCCACTCCGTCCTTTCCTTGTAGAGCTCCTTCATACAGTAGAACTTAGCTTAAATCAATTATCCCCAAATTCTTTCATTCATTTAAATAGTTTCATAGCTTTCTGCTCGTCCGAGAGCATAACCCCGAAGCTTGACTTCTTCTTTCAATTCTTTTCCCTCTCCGCCTGTAAGGAAAAGGGTTTTTATCAAATAATCAAGAATCCGGGTAGAGATACCCTAATGGATACCCCATCCAGTAACAAGGGATGGCACGGGGATTGGTTCCTCATCAAGGGGCCGGACACTGAGTTGGTAAGACCTTGGTCTAACCCGAACAAAGACCAATTAAACCCGAATCGGATTACCCGAAGAAGGTTGGAGGAGTTCGAGGTTTTATATTCCAAGCGACCATCGGTGAAGTGGAACCGGCTTCTTTTGAATGACCAAGACTGGTTACATGATCACGGCTGTAAGTCCATTTAAAATTTCCCGAATGCATATTATTATTGAATTAATAATGTACTGATCCCTTGTATCTGTTGTGCAGTGGCTGACTTTGGAAGGACCGCTGATAATGAGGCTATTCTTGAGGCAGCTGGCGTGCCGAGGACGAAGCTGTCAGGTGCTGAAAAGTTGAGGCTGGCACGCCAGAAGAAAGCTTCGGGCAGCAAAGTGTTGGCCTTGCCCGAGGGGACTACTGCAGGGGCTTCAGGTCCTGGTCCGACCGAGGAGCCAGCGACGGCCGCAGAGCCTAGGCCCAAAAAGAGGAGGCTGGTGCGCCACTCCTCAGTTGAGGTGAGAGAAGGACCTATCCGGGTGGTCCCGATCGAGCCGTCCTCTACCACCGGAGGTTCAGCCAGTGGTGCCCCGAAGGAGCTTGTTGCAACAGCTTCTTTCGACGCCGAGTCTCCTCACCCCGAAGAAGGGGCACTGGTGAGGAAGAAGAAACAAAGGGAATCCACTCCTCCCCCTCCCGCCTCTGAACAGCCGAGGGCGGAAGAAGTGGGGACTTCTGTCGGGGCCTCAGATCTCCCCCCGATCCTGATTGATGTAACCGAAGCCGACCAGGGGGATCTGAAGGCTCTGATGGAAAAACTGTTCGCGCATCATACCAAAGTAAGCAAGTCTTCTTTTTAAGTAATAGCCACAGTTTTGTTATATGTTATGTTCTGACTCCTAATCAATGTTTTGCAGGGGAACGATCTTCTTCTCGAGGTCTCTGGTCGAGTAAAGACCTTGGAGCAAGATTTGAAGAAGTCCTCCGAAGAATGTGTTCAGGCGAAGGAGCTTCATTCAAAGGTCCGAACACAACTCCGAACGCAGCACGATAGTATCCATATTATGAAAAATGACTATGAAAGAATGCGTTCGGAGAAGGTCAAGAGCGAGAAGGAGCTGTCCGCCTTAAGGGCCCAAATGCAGACCGCGAACGCTCGAGTAGCCGATGCTGAGGTTCGGGCGGAAGAGGCCATCAAACAGGCTGAGGCTGCTATGAAACGGGCCGAGGAAGCAGAGGGAAAAAATAAAGAGCTTGAGTTGCTCACCCAGAATCAGAAGGATCAGCTCGGCCAATCAGTCGATACGATTCGCCTTCAAACAGATCAGATAAGGAATCTAAAGGAGAATGTGCAATCGATCGTTGAAGGTTGGACTTCCAGAGAAGCTGATTGGCTGAAGGGTCCTATTGCCCCTGCATCACCCAGTGTGTTGGCGCTAAGTCTTCGACAAAAGGTTATCGAGGAATATAAGACCTCGGATCAATTCCATGAAGATGTCCAAGATGCTGTGGTGAATGAGTTTAATGACGGCTTCGAGTTTGCCCGAGAACTGGTGAGGACAAAAGGTCATGATCCTGATGCACTGGGGATTATTATTCCCGAAGATTGATGTTGTAATTTGAATTTCTGTACTTGTAATTTTTTATGGAATTCAACAGACTCTTTGTTCTGCAATGTGAATATTCTATTTTATCTCTTCTCTTGAGTGATTCTTATTTATCAATGTACATAGCTGTTCTATACCCCTTCTCCCCATTAACGTTATTAGGAAATTACTAATAAGGTTGATCGATATATCAAAGTGTATGTAAAAACAGCAGACAAAGATAAAATAGAAGAATTCTCATTAATCTCGAAAAGATAATCAGTATCGACCAACATTTAGGCCTCAAAAGAAACTAAGTACATAGTATCACTGATAATATCTTCGGAGCCGAGCCGCATGCCAAGTGTTCGGGACGTCCGTGCCATCCAAATGTTGCAATTTATAGGTCCCTGAACCCAATACTTCAACAATTTTATACGGTCCTTCCCATGTAGGCATTAACTTTCCCGTTTCCCGAGGTGTAGATGCCTCGGCCTGCCGAAGAACCAAGTCACCTGCCTTGAACATCCTTACCTTAACATTTTTGTTGAAATGCCGAGCTGTTCGTTGCTGATAGGTAGCTAATCTGAGAACCACGGTATCGCGTTCTTCCTCCAATAGGTCTAGGTTTTCCCGAAGCCCCTCGCTATTGAGAATTTCGTCGAAGTTTTGGACTCAGGAGGAAGGTATCCCAATCTCAATAGGTATCAAGGCTTCGGTCCCATATGAAAGCTTGAAAGGTGTTTCTCCGGTTGTGGTTCGAGGAGTTGTTCGGTAGGCCCATAGGACATGCAGAAGCTCTTCGGGCCAGGCTCCTTTAGCCTCTTCGAGTCTTCGTTTAATACCGTTCAACAAGAGCCTGTTTGTCACCTCAACCTGTCCATTTGCTTGAGGATGGGCCACAGAAGTTCGTCGGTGTTGAATGTTCAGCTCTGTCAGAAAACCTTCGAACTCTTTCCCCACGAACTGAAGACCATTATCAGAGACTAGGACTTTAGGTATTCCGAACCGATAAACCACTTGTTCTTTAAAGAATTGAAGACATGTCTTTTCCGTGATCTTTGCTAGTGGTTTGGCTTCGACCCATTTGGTGAAGTAATCTATGACCACAATAACAAATTTTACCTGACCCTTACCCTGAGGGAGCGGCCCGAGGAGATCTATTCCCCAAACTGCGAAAGGGATGGGAGATAATATAGGTGTAAGCTCTTCGGGAGGTTGGTGTGGTACCGAGGCGAACAGTTGGCATTTATGGCATTTTTTGACGAAGTCTTTGGCGTCCTGAAGCATGGTCGGCCAAAAGTATCCTTGTCGCAAAATTTTATGTGCCAATGTCTTCGCTCCAACATGATCTCCGCATATCCCTTCATGGACTTCCCGAATCGCATAATCAGATTCTCTGGGACCCAGACACCGAAGTAAGGGCGACGAATAGGATTTCCTGTACAGTGTATCTTCAATAAGACAGTACTTTGTGGCTTTGAATTTAATCCGTCGGGCCTGTGTTCGGTCATCGGGCAGCTCATCAGTTTTCAAAAATTTGACTATAGGGGTCATCCAGGAGTCCTCGAATTCGATATCCATTATTGTCTGAACCATTGTGCTCGGTTCCTGGAGAGTTTCAAGGTAGACAGATCCTTCTAATTCCCCCTGGTCAGTTGTAGCAAGCTTCGAGAGAGCGTCAGCCATTGCGTTATCCGCTCTAACCACCCCAATAATTTGATACCTGGGGAAGTGTCCGAGGAGCGTCTGCACCAGCTGTAAGTAGGCCTGAAGATGTGGTTCCCTAGCTTCGTACTCCCCCAAGACCTGTTTTACCACGAGTTGGGAATCACTATGTATTATCAGGTTCTTCACCTCCAGGCTTCGGGCCAACCTTAGACCTGCTATAAGTGCTTCATACTCAGCAATATTGTTGGTGGCCGTGAACCCGAACCGAATAGATTGCTGGACCCTGAACCCCTCGGGAGAGGTAAGAATCACCCCTGCTCCGCTGCGAGACCCAATGCTAGATCCATCCACGAATAATGTCCATGCCGAGTCTGTCGCTGGATCGGGTAGTTCAGCTGGATCTTCTTCCTTTTCCTCAGGGAAGGAACATTCGACGATAAAATCGGCCAGGGCCTGCGCCTTAATTGCTGTCCGAGGGCGAAAGTCAATATTGAATTGACTGAGCTCTACGGCCCATGCTGCTAGTCTCCCTGAGGATTCGGGTCGGTACAAAACTTTCCGAATGGGTTGATCGGTAAATACTGTGATGGTCCTCCCTTGAAAGTAGTGCCGTAGCTTTCGACTAGAAATAATCAACGCGTAAGCCAACTTCTCTAAGTTTGGATACCTAGTTTCGGCATCTCGAAGAGCATGACTTACGTAGTAGACTGGCTTCTGACCCTGCGTATCCTCCCTTATCAAAGCCGACCCGACCGCACACTGTGTTGCAGATAAATATAGCTGTAGATCTTCGTCGGGAAGAGCTTTACTGAGGATCGGAGGAGAAGAAATATAATGTTTGATCTGTTCAAAGGCAAGCTGGCACTCTTCCGTCCAAACGAACGTCTTTTGGTTCTGAGCCCCTTTCAGAGTATTGAAGAATGGAAGACACTTCTCTGCTGATCGGGCCACAAACCTCCGAAGGGCGGCGAGTCTTCCTGTTAATCTTTGAACATCTTTAAAATTCCTTGGGGACTGCATCTCGAGGATAGCCGATATCTTTTCGGGGTTAGCTTCTATCCCTCTTCGGCTTACCATGTACCCCAAGAATTTGCCCGACCCGAGGCCAAAAGTGCATTTGGTGGGATTAAGTCTCATGCTGTGGATCCTAACATTCCGAAAGCATTCTTCTAGATCTGACAAATGGTCTTCATCTCCCATGCTTCGGACGATCATATCATCCACATAGACTTCCATATTCCTGCCAATCTGATCTCTGAACACCCTATTCATCATCCGCTGATAGGTTGCTCCGGCGTTGATCAGGCCGAACGACATGACTTTATAGGCGTAAATTGCTCGGTGAGTGATGAAGGATGTCTTCGGTATGTCTGGTTTGTGCATGGCAATCTGATTATACCCGGAGAAAGCATCCAGGAAGCTCATTAAATTGTGTCCCAAAGTAGAATCGATTAGCTGATCGATGTTCGGGAGAGGATAATAATCTTTCGGGCATGACTTGTTCAAATCTGTATAGTCCACACACATCCTCCACTTCCCGTTGTGCTTCCTTGCCAGTACCACATTGGCTAGCCACTCTGGGTAAGTTATTTCATAAATAAAGTTAGCAGCCAATAGTTTTTCAATCTTTTCATCGATTACCTTTTGTCGTTCGGGTGCTATGTTCCGTCTTTTCTGCTTGACGGGTTTGTGACTGGGGTCAACACTCAGTTTATGCTCTGCTATTTACAAATTTTACGGATAATCTCTTTTTGTAGAATGGAAGAAGTATTGTTACATTTTAATTTAGTATAAGAATATAAAGAAAGACTACATAGTAGACTTGTTATTCCATTATATGAGAGAGGTCTCGATGTTATTAATTTCGAAGTGTAATTACATATCATTTTTCAAACCATCTTTTTTTGTGTTTAAGATGCGTACTTATTGTCCTATATAAAAGACTAGGTAGTAGACTTTGCTTTATATGATGAGGTATTGGTGTTAAAATTTTCACACGACTGTCTTGCCAATTATAATCCTCTCCTCTTTATCTCCTTGTCTTAATTTTAACCGTACTCACATATTGAGATGGGGCAACTTAAACACTTCAGCCATGAGCATCCGTTGATCCTCAACGTTGAGGATGATGCTCAGGAGGATGTTAATTGTTGTGGGTGCAATAAATCAATACTCATAGGTGAATCAGCATATAGTTGCAGCACTAGTAATACTAGTGATAATAGAACCCAAGGTGATTGTGACAATTTCTTTCTACACAAAACATGTGCGGAATTGCCCCAAGAACTTGAATATCCTATGCACCAAGATCACCGTCTTACCCTGCATTCACGTCCACAGTATAAGAGCCGGTTTTGCTCTTGTAATGTCTGGCTCAAGGATTGGAAGTGGTTCACCTATCAGTGTGTGAGTTGTCAGTTTGACCTTTGTTTGACATGTGCTTTGCAGGATCGCAGCTTTCATCATGAATCCCACAATCACCCATTAACTTTAATGCCTAAGGAAGCCTTGTTCAGCTGTGATGCTTGCCACACAGAAGATAAAGATTTATCCTACTTTTGTACCACCTGTCTATTCTGGTTACACAAGAGTTGTGCCTCTGCAACAACCACCCTCAAATGTCAATATCACGAAGATCACCCTCTTGTCCTAGCCTATTCTCTTCCCGAACAATATCGTATTTTCCGGCAAAATTGTAGTATATGCAACGGAAGATTTTTTCCGAACTATTGGATTTATTATTGTGCAGATTGTAGATTTTTTGCCCACATCAAATGTGCTACTTCAACAAAGACGGCAGAACCTTCGACGTTGAGGTTCATTATCTTCCTGTCGTATTTTTATTTTCAGTGATTTTTGTTCATTCTAACTTGGCTTCTTTCTACTTGCTAAAGATTCTTAATTAAACTTTCTTTTTTTCTTGGTTTCAAATGTAGTGAAAATGAGAATATTTATGAACGTGATGATGAGACTTTGATGCACTTCCCAACACCTGATGAAGCCTCACTTGGTTCATTAATACGCCAATTTGTCAAGGCCATTAGTCTTACAGATGATACCTCTACGACAACAGATGATCATATCAATCATTGGACACATGGAGCTCACCCACTAATCCTTTTACATGAATTTAAAAGGAATAATAATTAGATGAAAAATGAGGTAATGCTATGTGACGGGTGTGTGCAACCTCTCACCGCCGATCCATTCTATGGTTGTCTGCAATGTAAATACTTTCTGCACAAATATTGTGCCGAGCTGCCAGTAGAGTACTTGCAACATCCATCTCACCCAGAACACAAGCTCGTCGCAATTCAATATCCTACTCGCCATCAATTCTATCAATGTGATTTTTGCCGAAAATTTAGCAACGGCATATTCTATTATTGTGAGCTCTGCAAATTCAACATGGATATCGTGTGTGCTTCACTGCCCAATAAGATCAAACATGAAGCTCACACACACCCCCTTAAGCAACTTGAAATCTTGGACTGCAGTGCAAGTGAGTATGAATATTCAGGTTTTGGATTTGGATGTGAAACTTGCAATTTTTACCTAAGTAAAAGTCGTGCTATTATGCCATGTACAGTCAGGCACAGATGGGACCCACATCCACTCTACTTGATGTATCCGCCTGTCAAACAACATCCACATGATTTCGACTGTGAAGTGTGCTCAATATATATAAATCCGAATTATTGGTTCTATCATTGTCGCGATTGTGATATGTCCTTTCATATTGGATGCCTCCTTCGTGATGATTTTTACTCAAATATCAAGTTTGGGGCTACCGTTAAAATTGACAATCTGCACCCTCACCACCTCACATTTGTTCAAAATAAAATGAAGAAAGCCTCGTGTGGCAAATGTGGTACTGGAGATATTGGCATTGGGACAGCAATTCTTGAATGTGCTCCATGTAAGTTTGTAATCTGTTCGTCATGTCGTAAAGGAGTATAATTGTTTGATAGTGAAAATCTTTTATTCGTCCTCTGTCTTATATTTTATTCCATGTTATATGTTGTTTCTAAATTTAACTTAACTATTAATTTACAATTAACTTGGATATGAAACAGAACAATGGATGAGATAAAAAATGGACAGCAAATCTGAATTCATATTTGAATACTCGATGCATCTGATCAAAATGAAATTTCTTTAGCATTCTTATCTTATCAGACCTGCAATGAAAGCAATATGGCAAATGAATGCGCTACAAGTGATCAATGTCAACCCACACAAATTGAATGCTCTACGGAAAATGAAGGGTCGAGTGTCTGATCCCACTGCCTTCCCTAAAGTTATGTCAATTATTGGAGCAACTGAAAAAAAAATGAAAAATGTTGTTTGGATTCTAGTTGCTTGTTTGTTTTACTTTTCTTGTTCGAGCTATGTCAATTATTGTTTGTTTTACTATTCTAAAGCTATGTCGATTATTGGAGCAACTGGAAAAAAAATGAAAAAGGGTCGACAATGAAGCTTTTGGGATATATATATATATATATAATGTAATTATTGTTTTTGTTGAGTAAAGTAAAATTAATGTACTATATCCCACTGCTGATTCTCAATATTACTTTTTCGTCCGTTCCACATAAAAAGTATTTTCTATTTGTAATTTTTTTTTTAAATATTAAGAAGAAGTCAAGTTAAAATAAAAGAGGTTACGACTTTATAGTATACCTCAAAATATACTTATGCTTTTGGTTCTGCAAGGAAAATAAAAGGGTGAGCAATATTTTAAAATACAGTTTTTCACTACAAGAACAAGTTTTACTTCAGACGAAATTAATTCCGACTAAATAATTTCCTTAAAATCTTATTAATTTTTCTTGTAGTGTTTCATGGAATTAAATCATCAGTTTACTAATACTAGCTTCTATCATGAATCTCGTACCTTCATTAAACTAGCCTATTCTATTAAGTTACAAGAAGAACATCAAAGAGATTGTGTTTACAAAGAGGAACTAGCTAGATTTATTTAAATTTTTAATTGTATTTTTAAGTATAACGCACAAGCACAAGGAGAGAAAAAGTTTATGTGACATATTAGTTAGGGATGATTTGGCAACACTTTAATTATCACGTGAGCGACGTGCACCTCAAGTGTGTCCGTCATCACAACCAAAAAGGGAGAAAAATTAGGATTTGCAAATTCTTTGAGTTAGAGAGATTGTATAAGAGCAAAATGTTGATAAATTTTTAAATATTTTAGCCATGCTAATGAATTTGTGTTGAACTTTATAGAAGAATGTTATGTGAGGGTAAAAAGGTTCAAAGGACGGGTAAATTTTAAAATTAGAAATGTTGTCCAAAAAAATTTAGGATAGGATCCAATCAAGTTCAATAATCCATATGAATAGTAAAAGACCGACCACCTTATCACGGCAACAAAATTAAATTTTGATAGTTGGTTTATATTATAAAGCAGCGTAAAGTTGCTGACACTGTTCAGCAGAGTCTTTGTACCACAACAATTTTGTTTTCTTTTTCATTTTGCCCCTACAAGTTTAGTTATGTTACTATTTTTTATGTTTAATTTGAAGTTTTTATATCTTCTTATTTAGTTAATTTTAAGAAGCTAATTACACATGTCACGCGTTCACTGCGTGTTTGCGATGAATAATTCTGGACAACATAACACAACCTTGACGGCCCACTAGTAAATTAGCATCACACTACCTACCGAGATTGCCTACACATATACAAACTTAGCCCAATAAAATAAATCAGTCAAGGTACTATTTTTGCCAGTTGAACTAGAGGTTAGGCCCAAATGAAATAATATTCAACACCTCAACTAGTAACTAATTTTTAAAATAATTTTGTTTCTTGCCCATCTTTGACTAAGTCAAGAAAATTAATAAATGAACTTAATACGTTAGTTAATATTTTGTATAAGAACCAAACATTATTTGTAGAGTGATGATAGGGACACAAACTATACACAAAAATTGTGCACAAATGTGACGCCCCCAAATCCGGGTCTGTCTTCAAACCAGGGTCCGGTACATCACGGTACTACCCATTCAACATAATCTTAAAGACAGAATATAATTATTAAGTTATTACAACTCGTCTTACTCTAAATCCCAGGTTTCATAACCTTTATAAGCTTAATACATTCTCTTAGGAATAAATATTACATCATTCTACTTATTATCAACAATAACACATAATTATTACATAATATTCCTTATTCGGAAACCTTTCATTTCCCTTTATCATTCTTTCTTGAACTCTCGGGCCGCTCGGGCTTAGCTGAAAACATTTGATTCAACGCAAGAATGAACTACTAAGCTCAGCAAGTATAAACAATTAAGTGAACAACAAAATCAAGAATCAAATATTTTACTTTGAATAATTTCTACAACTGAACAATAGTTGTAAAAACATTTCGAATAAATGCGAACAATAATAGAAAGTTTCTGTTTGTTTAACATTTGAGAATTATCATGTTGAGCGGTAAAACGACCTTGAACATTTTCTTTTCATAAAAGGTTTAACAGATTTTTATACTGTAAACCGACATTTTTCAAGTACTTTAGGGGATCAGCCTATTGTACTCATGTGTTGGAGTCTGCATGATTCATTTATTTGATTTGATGATGATAGATCTTAATGTATATTTGTATCAGTAAGTTTTTGTAAAGTCCTTCTTAATGATTCAATGTACAAGGACTTAGAAGATCAAACTTGTTAGGTTGATTTCTTTGAGTTAATATGAGGCATAGACTTAATATGCATGTAAAGTTTAGTTTAACGAGCTGTAAAGAAAATATGTCAGATCGCAGACTTAACTCCTCTATCGTAAAGCTTTGGTTAGATCGTAGAGCTGATTTGTTTATCGTAAAACTTTGGACTCATCGTAGAGCTGTGACTTCTAATCGTAAAGTACACAGAATCGTAAAGCCAAGCAAAGCTCACTCAGCAAGGATTGAACGTAGAGTGCTTCAAAGAATCGCAAGGCTAAAGCCAAATAGTGAAGCACCTTCAAAAACGTTCAGCTGAAGAAAGATTCGTAGAGTTCTAAACTAATCGTAAAGCCATATTCAAATCGTAGAATCAACACTACGAGCTCTCATGATCGTAGAGCAATTTGTAATATGCTCGTTATGCCGTCGAAAAGTATAATTGTTTGATAGTCAAAATCTTCTATTCATCCTCGGTCTTATCTTTTATTCCATGTTATATATTGTTTTTAAATTTAACTTGACTATTAATTTTCAATTAAATTTTTAAATAGATAAACCTAGTACTTGGATATGAGAGAGAACAATGAATGAGATAGAAAAACGGACATCAAATCTATCTGAATTCATATTTGAATACTCTATGCATATGATCAAAATGAAGTTTTTTTAGCATTCTTATCTTATCAGACCCGCAATGAAAGCGATACAGCAAATAAATCTTCCACAAGACATAATATATCACTCACAAGAGATTTATTGTGAAAAAATATTTTCTTCACACGATTACTCGTATTAAACCTCGTCGCAATAAGGTACCATTCGCTAAGTAGTAACTAGATGTTTTTTTGAATAACTTTTTATTCACAAATTATATTTGGTAACGGAATATTTTTATTTAGTGAAAGGGTGATTTCCTTCATGAATAATATTTTAAGAAGGATTATTTGAAATTAGTGAATAACTTTATTCTCTCACAAATAATATATTGTGATGAACAAATTTATTTAACAAAAGAAAATTTTACTTCACTAACTATAAATTGAGATTTTTTCTTCAATTTAGTGAGAAAAAAATTCCTCATTGATGACTAACTAATTAACTAGAGAAGATTTTAGTAAGTAAAATAATCATTCATTAATGTCCATTTCTTCATTATAATATCTCATTAAAATATAAATAACAAAAAAGTGCATATAAATTTTATATATACTAAATAAGAAACTAATTATTATATCATTTCAAAAGTATATAATGTATACAAAGCTAGTATAGCCAATATACACACTAAAATTACAAGACTTGTTATCAAAAGCAAGTGTCATATCACCTACAATATGTATCCACCGATATTACACAAGCAGAAAATCTCAAAATATAAGGCGTGGTAATTGTCAGCTCCTCATTATCTTCGTCTTCAAGCAAGTCAAGGTTGAGCCTTTAACTTCATTATGCAAGAAAAGTATCAAAACCCCTTCATACTTCAAGAAAAGTATCAAAACCCAATTTTACAAACATGAATAATAAAAGATTAACTGGCAAAACTTAAATTAAGAAAACAGTTCAACAAAATGAGAGAGATCAAAATATAACGATCACCAAAATTGAAATGTTCATTGCTAGATGATAGATAAATTTATATTGAAACAAAAAAGATTGCACTATATTGAGTTAACCATATCATTACCTTTTTAACATGTTCTAGATACGCCCAACTTAAATTGAATCCTACCTGCAAATCAAAAAACACCCCATGGCTTAATTACCCTCGGAATAACATGGTGAAAATTGTCACCCAAAAAACATATTTAGCAACGTGGAGAAAGGTTCACTATCAGCCCAAGTGAAAACTGCTTATATAATCCCCTTTAAGAGTAGGAACTCACCGTAGGAATCATGTCCCCACTATATCCACCTGTCTAAGAATGAGACCAAAGAGCCAGTTCCGCAAATCAAAATAAGACCATAAAGTTGGACATCAATATAATAGAAGTTAAAGAAAGATAATAAAAATGTAAAAATGTTTTATTACCGCAACAACATTTACAAGCGAAGTTTTGCCAGCATTTTGAGCCCCGTTAAAGAAAGCTCCATTTCTTGCTTGAAAAAAGAGGTTGTAATCATAAAATAATACAATGAGATCATGCATTTCACAGCAGAAATTTGATTTCTTCTTGATTTGTATTCACAGCAGGAAGTTGATGCATTTAGCAGAAATAAATATCCCCAAAATTTTATCATGAACAAATGACATGACATCAAAGATAACCAGAAACTCTAAAAACCTATGTTTTCCCCTTCTAGAATTGCTCAACTCAAATAATTTCGAATAAGAAATTCAAGAGAAAATAGCTCATTAAGCTTTATTGAAGTTTAGTCAAGAATGCCTAATTCAGAAGACCATATCTCAAATGCAACACATTTCCCTATGGGCATCAACAGTTCATATAAGATACTGTCATTATACATCTGCAAGCAAGTGTCCTAACAGGTTTGTAGCAACTTATATGAACTGAGAAACCACATATAACTGGTGCTGAATATTGCTGGATACCTTTATTAAGCTCAATCTCATAGTTACATCCAAAATATAAATACTTTTGCGTACCATATCTTTATAAACCATAAATGTCCTAAGGTTCGGACTACAATAAGAAAAGAACTAATATGTACAAATTACATGTAATGTCAGAGAATACAAACTGATAGAAGTAACATATATAAGTTCAACAAAATAGTACTGCCCCTAGCATAGTTATGGTTCTATAGAAATGCTCAACTCCGAGTCACTTAATCCTGCACGAATTATGTTCCTCATCCTAGGTTAACAGAGCATGGATCAATAGCAGAGCAGTAAATCCAGAAGGAATTGTAGGTCAGAGAATAATTTGTTAATTAACAACTGCCAATATACTAGAGTTTTTGAAATCTACTATGTGTTCTCAAGTCTGAATTCACCTAACACATTACGTAATCCTATCATCCACCAATAAACAACTTCATTGACTCTCATTAAGTGTAGCTGGACTGTATAAATCTACACTGAAAAGGGGACTGTAATTATGCCATGTCTGAAACTATACAGTTTTGTTTACACCTTCTGAAGCTAAAGACAACCTAGAAACTAGAACACAGTTTCTTCTATCTTTCAATTGCTAAGATCGACACAGTTTCTTCTGGCTAATGGTATAAACAACCTGGGATGGTATACCCATTGTAGACTTTGTAGTTTGTGCATGAACACATTGTATGCATATACCAAGACAGTTTGAAATTTTGTCCCTGCGCCAATTAGTCCCCCTATAGAACAGATATCACCCAAAAGACAATCCCAACTGATAGCTGGAAATGAAAAGTTTTCATCACTGATGGCATTTTGATAAGGCGTCTATGCATATGATTTCCATGAGGCTAATGTTTGGTAGTTGCTAATTTCCATTGTTCTCCATTTTACCATTTTGTGGTTTTTTTAGTGTTTGCTTCTCTGTTGGTATCCACACGAAATTTTTAATGACATTTTAAAGCTAAGGCAAATTTCGTAATATGTAGCTATAAACATATTACAAAGAAAGATATAGTATGCAACTAGCTAATTGCTATTTGGCATATTGAACAGTATTAAAAATATGCCAAAACATCTATATATACAAATTGGATAGATATAAGTGTAACCAGAAAACAAAATGTGATGGTAACTTGAGAAAGTTTGCAAAAAATTACCTGATGTCAAATTTAGCATCCTAGCAAATGTTAAGCAATTTCACGTACATTATATAAGTTTCCATTTCACCTAGCAAAATCAATTAGAATTCATAACTTGGTGAACTTTTGACAGACATCCATTTCACCTAGCAAAATCAATTAGATCTAAGATCAAAATGTCATTCCACCACGGTATAATATTTGTATTAGCAATAAAGCTATTACATAATGTAGTTGCTCTACTTTACAAAACCAGCATAGTCAAGGTCAAGAAAAAGGAAAGGAAAAAAAAACCAACCATCAAATGTTTATCAGATGTTGATATAGATATACAGGGTCAAAACAACGTTGTCCTAATGGCGTTGAATGAGAATAAATTGGTACACTCAGCAAGTAACAGCGATGATCACAACCCTTTTCCCTCTAAATTTCTAAAGTTTATTTTTTAAGAACTTCCTTGCACATAAAAATACTAATGTTGTCCTTCAAATATAGATTATGCTCCTTTGGAATTGGTATAAATGAATTATTAACTTGAAAATTTTCATCATTTTGGACTTAAATTCCAATTCTAAAGTATGGATTTCATGCCATCAATCACAACCTAAAGTCCCAATTCAAATGGATATAAGAAAAAAGTGACAACTTTTACCAATAACTAAAGTAAAACCTTTTATTAATCCGATTCTTTAACTACTAAAATTTCAATGCCGTCCATTTCTGGGAAAACATTAAATTTAAGCATGCATTAAGAATTAGTTCTTGAAACTTCTTCCATATATGCATAAGTTGTTTGCAATGATTATAATTAGAAAATATAAGTATAAAACAGTAATAACAGTAAAATGTTAAAAAGATTTAAGCTTTTTACACATTCCCCCAACAGAACTACTAATATGTTATATAAATATACCTGAGATCCAATAGGTGGGTTGAGATCAGCAGAGAAAAGGTAGTGGTGAAAATCGTCGAGAGTGAGAGAATTCCTAAAGATGAACCTCCCAATGTGATGATGTCTTTTTTGAAGAACCTGCTCCACGATGCGCTCGGCCTCGGAGATGGTAGCTCCGGCGTCCGGCGTTATGTAGGTCCCACCTTCAGAATACTTCTTGAAGGATCCTATGACGTCCGGCGGTGGCTCAGCCTCTGTTACCCGGAACTTCCTTGTAAAACATACGCATACTTTGTAACTCAGCAGCACATGAGCCATATATTCTTATTTCAGTACAATTCATGCCTAATTTAAAATTGCCCATATACACGTTCAAACCCTAGCCTTAATTCATGGAATGAAGAACAAAAAACCAAAACAATTAACGTATTAGTAGAGCGGAGGCGGAGACGAGGAGAGGCCGGAGGCGAATTCGCCGAGTCAAGGAGAGGCAGAGGCGGAGACGCGATTTGGGGTTTTGGGTTAGGGCAGAGAGTGAGACGCGATTTGGGGTTTTGGCCTTTGGTTAGGGCAGACAGCAGACTGCAGAAAGAGATTGGGAGACGGGAGGTTCAGCCTAGCACTAAAATTAGCGAATGCTTTTTAGGATTTGTGAAGGAAATATCCTTCACTGTTGATTCTCTCACAAAGTAATAAAGAATTTTTCTCTCGCAAAATAATTCTCGCTAATTACATAATGCGAATAAAATTTCCTTCATCGATAAAAATTTTCTTCCCAATTTTTCAATTTCCAACTATTATTTTACTATCTTAAATTTGCGAAAGAAAAAAAAATAATTTGTGAAATAAATTTTTTTCGCTAATTATTTTTTGTCCCACAATCTTTTTCCTTCACTAATCCCTTACAAAAAAGACTTATTTGAGAAGGAAATAATTCATTCATAAATTTTCTTTCGCAAGAGCCCCAATTTCTTGTAGTGAAATGATCAATGTCTGCCCACACAAATTGAATGCTCTACAGAAAATAAAGAGTTGTGTCTGATCCCACTACCTTCCCTAAAACTATGTCAATTATTGGAGCAACTGAAAAAATAAAATGAAAAATGTTGTTTGGATTCTAGTTGCTTGTTTATTTTACTTTTCTTTTTCTTTTAATTTTATTTTTTCCCTTTTTGGCTCATTAGCTGTTTGTTTGTTTGATCTGTAGGTTGCCATGGAGTGTTATTTTGAATTATTTATCAATTCTGATTCTTATTTTTTTTCTATTGATTCTTTACCGATCGAGTGCATAGATTTTAATCAAGAATTAAGAAAAATGTGCAAAAGTTTTGTTTGTCTCTGCCATTGCACATTTGCACGAGTCTCTTCCTTTTTGCTTTTTGCCTATGACATCGCACTCCCTTTGGCAGCATCTACTGATTCAAAAATAACTTTGAAAGCCATAATTCGACTATGTCGTTTTCGGGATATATATATATATATATATATATATATATATATATATATATATAGTACCGATCAGAAACGCACCTCTCTTAAATGACAATATGACTTAAGTGACATACCTATATATAAGTGGCTTATTTTGTTCTCTCTCCTCACTCAGCTGTAAAACAAATTAGACTCCAAAGCTCTCTGCACCATTCCCCCTCTCTCCTCACTTAGAAACTAAACACCCTCCAGACGCTCCAGACATCAGAAGACTGAACAGAGGAAGAGAGCTACCCAAGCCAGCGAGAAGACTGAACAGAGGAAGAAACGATTCAAGCCAACGAGAAGACTGAACAGAGGAACAAATGAACCAAGCCAGCGAAACCAAGGCATCTATCGCGATGTAACGAACTAAGCCATTTAGCAGCGAACCAAGCCATTTAGCAGCGAAAAAGAACCAAGCCATCCCAACCACATTTTGAATTGGGTAAACCCTAAACTTGTTCAGATTTTGGGGGAAAATGAAAGTAGCTTTGTTTTGAGTCTATTTTGCTACTTTTTTGTTTCAATTTCTGTTTTGCTATTAATTGATTGTGTCAGATTGCTTAAAAATTGATTGTCTTTGGAAGGGCCCCCTCCCCATTTAGTGATTTTGTTGGTCTGTTTGCAATTGATGTTGTCAGATTGGGTTTCAGAATTTTGGCTGTTTTGTGTTCGATTTGGAGAGTGGGACTATTGGTCCTTTAGTTAATTATCCTGGTTTTTCTGAGCTGTTCTGGCCACCCCCTGCTTGGATTTCTTCGCCTCTGTCTATGTTGGAAGTAAGTGTGATTTTTTCCATTGTCGTGCCTGGCTTGATATATTTCTGTATAACTTTTAATGAAATGATCTTCTTTTTTTACTCACATCAGCTTAGATACCATTTTTTAGTTTGAAGAAGTCTGCTTTGTTACCTGTATATACTAAAATCATGATGGACTAATTGGTTTGTTGAATTTGGCAAGAAAGTCGTGTGTAATCAATTTGTATATGATAGTTTGGTGTTTTGATTCGTTTCCCTATATGAAATTTATAGACTACTATCTAAATTAACTATTGCTTCTAAAGTAGAATATTGTACTTTGTTCATAATCTGGGGCAAGAAAACTAATTGTTTCATTAATCTGTATCAGGTCACTGAGTGTGTAATGGAAACCAGAGATAATGTTCAGATTTTTAGCGGTTTTGTGTAATGGAGACTGGCTTATGTAATCGAGAATGACTTATGTAATGGAGACTAGCTTATGTAATTGAGACTGGTTTTTACTTCATCTGTAATACATTACTTTACTTCAGTTGTTCCTATTCAGTTTTTTCCCATGGAACAAAAACACAGGTAACTTGGTTTTCTGTAAATCTTCATGCATTACTGTAACTTTAAGGTAAATTATGAGTCCAAACAAAAGGTACCAACCAAGAATATGTAAGATAAAATGAAGAGGATGAACTTGAACTAGGTTCAAACAGTTTTGCAAGGTAAAAAGTAAATGATAATGAAACACTAAAGGCAAGCACTGCTGAATAATGACCATTGATGAATATGAGAAAGTTTGTGAAATAGTGAATAATAAGGTTTCTTATATTCAAGGCATGCGAGGCATTCATAAGTTACATATAACAACTCAAAAGCGAGTTGAGGAAACTCGCTGGACATGGCTGGCTAAATCTAAACTAATACAAGAAACGAAGGGCAATTATTCCATTCATAAGTTGCCAAAGTCATGAAACCACAATACATACTTGCCAAAACACCATTCCATTCATACTAAACAAACAACTTGAACAATCCATAATTTATACATTTGTTTGCAATACAAAGAAAATCAAAATAAAAGAAACTACTATTACAACCCATAATTTCTTCTCCAGTGATCTTTGTTTGGCAATCTGTATCTGTGATGTATGGACTTGTGTTTGCAACATCAAAACATCTTCGTGATTGCTTTCTTCATTTTCTTTGTCTCTTCCTAATTTTTTAATTTCATCCAACAAGCTCTCAATTTTGTCATTGTCTGGAGCTGGAGCTGCTCATGCTAATCCTAACTGATGTCACCAAACAAAGTTGCAATTAAAATCAGAACATGTTAAATAATTTCTGTAAGTCTTTCAATGTATTACAGAAAAAGCAATTGTCCCTGCTCAGTACTTATTGCAGTCACTCATATAGTGATGTATGAATTTCATATGAAACAACCAATTTAGGATCCACATCGAGCACAAAAATAATAAGTATATTTATTGAGATGGATAGTATCAGGAAAGATAACTGAGCTTTGAGTAGCCTTGGTAATTTGGTATGATGAGGAAGTGAGCCACTCTTATCAGGGTCATGAGATTGTGAAGATTTTATGTTCTCTTTAGTCTCCATCCTTCGTACTGATCCTAACAACAGTCATGGTGCTCTTGATTATCATATAACCAAAATGAGAAAAATAGAAAATCTTAGCACCAGTCATATCAAGACTCATTGTTTGACTGCTATGCAAAAAAAGAAAAAAAAAGGAAGAAATTTTCTCCAAAGAACTGAAAATATAAATACCAGATCCGAGACATATAAAAAAACAAACCAAATCACAAAATCATTCCAAAACATAATATACACACCAGTCCACCAAATTTAAATCCTAATTAGATTAACCAGCTCGAGACTTGGAAAAATTAAACAGCAAATTCCAGATAGAAATAAACTATAAATAACTACGCACAGTAAAAGAAATAGAGCGAAATTCAACAAATACATATATACCTCAGAAAGCTAAAACATAGCAAATTAATCAAGCTTGACAGAATTTGAAAAATAAGAGCTAGTACACTTTTACCCCAAAATCTGAGCAATTTTAGGGTTTACCGATTCAAGATCGCGATGTACAGATCGCTGGGTTCGTGACTTCGATCGGGTGGAATGGTCTGATTGCCCAGTTCGTGGATGAACTAATGGCTTGATTCGCTAATCGTTGGAGCTTTGCTGGGTTCGATCGGTTGGAATGGTGCAGAGAACTTTGGGGGATAAGGCTGGAGTCTTCTCGCTGGCTTGGGTAGCTCTCTTCCTCTGTTCAGTCTTCTGAGGTCTGATGTCTGGAGCGTCTGGAGGGTGTTTAGTTTCTAAGTGAGGAGAGAGGGGGAATGGTGCAGAGAGCTTTGGGGAATAAGCCTTCTGGAGTCTGATTTGTTTTACAGCTAAGTGAGGAGAGAGAACAAAATAAGCCACTTATATATAGGTATGTCACTTAAGTCATATTGTCATTTAAGAGAGGTGCGTTTCTGATCGGTATTGTATATATATATATATGTATGTATATATTATATTAATTATTGTTTTCGTTGAGTAAAGTAAAATTAATTTATTATATCCCACTGCTAACTCAACATTACTTTTCCCTCCGTTTCATATAAAGAGCATATTCTATTTGTAATTTTTTTTAAATATTAAGAAGAAGCCGAGTTAAAATAAAACAGGTTACAACTTTATAGTATATACTTATGTTTTTGGTTCTACAAGGAAAATAAAAGGGTGAGAGCAATATTTGAAATTACAGTTTTTTACTACAAGAAAAAGAAAAGTTTAACTTACGACAAAATTAATTCCGACAGAATAATTCCCTCATAAACTTATTTTTCTTGTAGTGTTTCATGGGATTAAATCGTCAGTTTACTAATACTAGTTTCTATTGATGAATCTCGTATCTTCATTAAACCAACCTATTCTATTAAGTTACAAGGAGAACATCAAAGAGATTATGTTTACAAAGTGGAACTAGATTTATTTTAATTTTTAATTGTATTTTTAAGTGTAACGCACAAGCACGAGGAGAGAGAAAGCTTATGTGGCCAGGAACGGATCCAACATTTAGCATACCTGGGCAACTGTCCAGGCAGCCGCCGAAAAAATCCCAAAGAGAGCCCCAGTTATGCCCCGACAGGCCGACAACAGCCGAAAAATGCAGAGGGGCAGTGCAACTGCGGGGAAGAAGAAGAGGGCTGAGGGTTTCAATTTTTTTTAAAACCCTTGACCAAACGACGTTGATGTGGTGCATGTATTAAGAGCTAAAGATAAGGGAAGATTACCGTAGTATTGCAGCGAGTATCAAACTAAGGTAACTGAAAGTGTTTCAATTTGTTTTCGGGTATGTTCATTTTTGAGTGAAAATTTGGGCTAAAGATGGGTTTCATGTTATAATTGGTAATTGATCAAATTAGCATGTAATTGGTTGGGTACTTGGGTAATTGATATAATTATTGTGTTATGTGTGAATAGCAAGAGAATTAATATGCTAAGCGAATTTGTTGTGAATTATGTTGGAAATTATATAATTAGGTTAAAACTATGTGATTTCTTGTTATCGACCGAAGGTATGAACTAATAAGGTTTATATATACTTTGTGATTGAAATCTGTTGTGGTATGGACTGTTATGGCTGGAAATAAAGTAGAGGAGATAGGTGTTGGTTGCGTGGTGTTATAAGGAGGCTGAAATGAGAGGTTAACACAACCAAATGGCTATGGCTTGAGAGTCTCAAAACAGTGCACACCAAGTGCTTGATAAAAGTCTTCTATGAACTGTTTTGATTAAAAACTAAATGTTAGACAAAACTAAAGCTTGGATTGGATATATATATATATATATATATATATATATATATATATATATGTATGTATGTATGTATATATATATCATATATGATGCTAACAAAGAATTTTGACATATCAAATGGAAATGAAAAGCAATTTCAAGCTAAAACAAAAGGTTGAAATTTAGTATGTCAAGCTACTTTTGCACACTGTTTTGGGCAGCTTGAAGAACCCAAAGAAAAGACCTAATATTTTTCTTAAATAGGTTGCTATAATATCTAAATCATATTGAAAATTTAGTACAAACGAAATGGTGGATCAAAAGCTATAAAATTTCCAAGTTAGGAGCTGGGAAGGGGAGAGGGCTGGCCTGGCTGGGCTGCTGCAGACAACACCCAATAATACTAGTCTCGTTAAAACTTTGCCCCGACAGGAAAAAATTCCTGGATCCGTCATTGTATGTGGCATATTAGTTAGGGATGATTTGACAACACTTTAATTACCACGTGAGCCACGTGCAGCTCAAGTGTGTTCGTCATCACAATCAAAATGGGAGAAAAATTAGGATTCGCAAATTCTTTAGGGGCCCATATAATCATTGGAAGGAATAAAAGCAATTGGGATAAGATGATTTAGATTTTACCCTCTCTGCAATGCTTCGTGGGTGGGTGGCAAAACCTCTTTTGGCCTGGATCTTACACGGAACAACTGTGTCTTGTTGAAACTGTAAAAAATTCTCAACTGTGGCCATCTCAGCAGAAGTGCTTGGCAAGCTCAGCTGGTGAAGTAAACCAGAATTGTAATGTTTGGAATCACCATTCTGATAGCAAAAGTTAACTTTAGTGACTGACAGACGCATAAGCACTAAATAGACAACTTGCACACAAATTATTCAAAAGTAATACCTGAGTATCCAATCCATTCAAATTGGGAAACATCTTCATTTCACCATCTCTGTTTCTTTTTAAGCTAGTGAAGGAAGAATCATTAGGAATCGTGAGGAGATACTGCCTATTGGGGTGGTCTCCATTTTGTCCACTCCCCAAGTGCCCATTCTGTTGGCTACTCGTTCCAACATTTTCATTTCCATTCTCAGTGATCTGAGGCATGAACCTTGAGTGAGAAGATTGCCCAGAAGAGTAGTTCATATGATTATTCAACCTGCTGGTTGTAGAACTGACTTCCATATTAGTCCGATTACTAGCTCTGAAATTTCCCATATCGTTCGTCGCACCAAATCCTGAGATTAATCATAAAGTTCTTAGCAACTGGTTACCACTTGTAGCACTTGACAATTAAAGTTCCAATAACTTGAATTAGAAGACATAAACCCTTTTTTTCTAATTCTATGCAAAGCTAATGATCAAGAAAATAGAGATGCTCACAAAAACACTTGTAACCATCAATTAAGATGTCAAGTCTTGCCCCATAAAAGTCCTAACCGAAATATTTCATTTTCACCAAGCTGAATTTTTTCATTGTACCCAAAGCACAATTTAGGGCCGTAGGCACCAAATCAATTTTCGGTTGTATTCTTTGATTCTAGTTTTCTAGAAAACATAGTAAACAATTTGGATAACATATCCTCTTTCTATTTTTAGGTTATAACTGAAAACAGTTATTTTGAAAATGATAATCAATACCCATTTTCAGAAAGACATTAAGAACAAAAAACTAAAAATGGAGAACAACAATATGATAACAAAAGCAGAAAACAGAAACAATATCCATAAACAGACCTCTAGTACTTTCCTTTTTATGAGATCCAGAATGGAGGCTAAAGTCAACTTTTTAACTAACCAAAAAGAGCATATATCTGTTCAATTTCCCACCACTAAAATAAACTTTAATTGAACCAATTTCCTACTACCAACCAATCTTATCAACAAAATCAATAAACAAGAACATTGAACATAAAAAGTAAGAAAATTTACCAATTTCATCAACCAAATTCGACAAAAATCCAGCTGGAGAACTGCTCTGCCGTATCAAGTTGGAGCAATTTCCACCACTACTTTTCTTCAATTGTCAAATTCTCCATTCCCATAGATGAATTCAAACCCCTAAATGAATTCTCCACAGAAGGAATAGCACTAGTTACTGGATTAAGATTTGGCGCCGAGCAGCATAAACCATATCCGAAGCAGAAACAGAGTAATCATTAACTGATTCTGCCATTTCCTGCTTCAGATTTGCCCCAAATTTCAGATCATGTGAATCACCCTCGCCGAAATTAAATCTCGGAAACATCATTTCCGATTCAGGATTCATAGATTCCCCATTTGTATAATTACTTTCATCAACACCATCATTAAGTAGACTAGCAAAGAAAGAGCTCGGAGTCGATCGGTATCGCGCCAAATTAGAGCTCTGCTGCTGCCGCCGCCGCGGCTGTTGCGGCGGCGGAGGTGGCTGCTGATGAAGCTGGCTATGATTATAACCATAAAGATCTGAATGCATCATTTCTTTGCTTTTTTTGGCGAACTCGGTTTGTGATGGGTACTCGAAATTTGAAGAAAACAACAGATTATCCATATCCGTATCATCTTCTTCTTCTTCTAATTCAACATTATCATCTTCTTCAATAACATCTTCTTCAATAACATCATATACCAATTTGCCAAGGCTATTAGCCTTGCAGATGATTCCTCCATACCAACAGATTAGACTAGTTATTGGACTGATGAATAACTAGTCCTTTTTTATTGTGATATGTCCTTTCATATTAGTTGCCTTGGTCAAGATGATATTTACTCAAATATACTTATTAATATGACAACATCGAAAATTTTTAACGATATTTAATACTCTGGTTGGTAGCATTAGCTCTTTTTTAACCAACAAATTGTCATAGGCAAGTTAAATTAACTGGCTTTATGGCGGAATAAATTTTCTATCAATCAAGCTGGTTCATATCTCGTTCTTTTTCCCTTACTTCTCTTTTCTTTCCCTATTTCTTTTCTTTTTCCTTTTTCTCCTATTCTTTTTCTTTTTCTTTTCTTTATTTCTCTTTTTACTTTTACTTTTCTCTTATCATTTAATACCATAGATTTATAAAAACCAAGGTGATAGCGTAGTGGTCTATAAAGATATTTTCTTTTACTGTGCAAGATCACAAATTCAAATCTACTTCTCAACAAGAATGCATAGGATTAAAATATATTCCTAGATACACTACGTTGTAATAGTATAAAATAAATAAATAAAAATTTACAAATTAAGTAGGTAATAAGAATATAGTTGAAAAGAGTTGGGAAGCCAAGTTTTTTTTAACTATATAATAATAGATTAGGTTAATCTCTTTTTTCTTTTTAAGCTAGAGTTTTGTTTCTAGCCAAATTCTAGGGCAAAAAAAAAAGTTGTAGAAAAAGACAAAAGAGATTTGTAGGATAAAACCTATGAACATAATTTTATTATCACGTTATTACTATTTACCTAATAATTCATTATTTATAGGATTAAATATGGAGTAAAATTACATGTTTAATATTTACAAATTTTACAAATAAAACTTATTTTTTTGTAGAATGGATTAAAGATTATTGCATTGTAATTTAGTATAAGACTATAAAGACAGACCGGACACTAGCTAGACTTGCTATTCTATTAATTATATGGTAGAGGTCTTGATGTTATTACTTTCGTAGTAATGTACGATAACTAGACAACTTTTGTATATTTTATCTACTCAAATGTTTAGATAGTTGTATTGTACAAATGATTATTTCATAATAGGTTGCCTCTTCGCCTTCTGACCCTTTTCTTATATTTCTTCTTAAAATTAAAATGTATCACTAAGTTTATTATATTTTAATATTATAAGTTCTCAAAAATAAATAAATATAGATTTTTAAGTTAATTATGGTAGTAAGAATATAGATAAAAATAGTTGAGAAGCCAAGCTTTTCTTTTTTTTTACTTTTGTTGTTTTGTTTTATATTTTTAATTATATAATAATAAATTAGGTGGATCTCTTTTTTCCTTTTAAGTTAGAGTTTTGTTTCTAGCCAAATTTTAGGACAAAAAGGAGTTGTAGGATGAAGGACGAAAAAGTACTCTTGTTGGACAAAGTCTTTCACATAATTTTATTATTATGTCATTACTACTTAATTAATAATTTATTATATTCTCATCTTTTCAAAATTAGAATGACTCATATTTTCTACGTTTGCTTTCTAAATTTAAAATTGTACATTTTATGTTAATCTTTGAAGGGTTTTAAAAATACAATTCCGTTATACTTAATCAATCAATTAACTTGTTTAACTAATCTGGTAACATATTTTTAAATTTTTTTTTAAAAAAAATCTATTCAACTCTCATCTCCCTTTTATATCTCTTTGTACCTTTACGGGAATAACACTTTGAAAAGGAATCTTATGTTTGGACAACTCACTCAATTGATTTTGGGTGATTGCATTACAGTCACAGTTAGGTTAGATATAAAAAATAATTGTTAGGACTTTTTTTTTTCAAAGTATAGTGGTTAAGTGGAGGTTTTCTAACCACAAATAGTAAAATGCCAAACTTTATGAACCCTAGGTAGTAGAATGCATTTTACCCTTCTTTTAGTCCCAAACATTTGAGATAATGGACAATAATGTCTTTTATTATATCATTCGTTTTAAAAAAAATAAATCTAATTTACTTTTTTCCAAATTAATTTGCAAAATTTTAAAATTCTCAAAATTGTTATGAATTTATTTTAATAAGTAGTCTAAATTGAAAATTACTTAAAAATTACTACTAAGTACAAAAATATCATATTAAAAATTAAAATAAATGTATGTCAGAATTTAAATTTAAATTTTATAAATTAAATATGATCATCATTATTGGTTACATTGATAAACTTGATTTTCAAAGAGATTAATAGTCATTTTGAGAAGATGATATGGTAGAAGACATTATTGTTCTTAGTTTCATATATTTGGGATTAAAAAAAGGTGCATCTAAACATTTTTTTTTTAATGTCAGATCAGCTATTTAATGAGGTGACAATATTTGAGAATTGTCTTAATACGGGTAAAATGCACATGTGGTCGAACTTTATGTGTTTTTGGGTATTGAGCCTCATCTTTTGGTCAACACAAATCAAGCCTCCTTTTGTTTGAAAATTTAGATATTGAGCCCTCATGTGCCACATAGGCATTGACATGCTGGTGTGGCACACGTGGCATATCTGACGTGGACGTGTTCCAATTAATTGCCAAAAAACTTGTCCAAAAATTAAATTATTATTAGTAATTATTGTTATTATTATTGTTGGTATTATTATTAGCATTATTATTATTGTTGTTGTTGTTGTTGTTCTTATTATCCCTTTGTCTTTTAATAATTTGGGGGGAAAGAATTATTTTGTTATGAAGGTTAATCCTTGCATAAAATTTAACAGTTAGACCCTTGTGCTCGGATTGTCTTATGATAAAGATTTTAAATTGAGAGTTTTGTGTTCGAAGACAAGTTAATCCTCTTTTCTTTTCTTTCTATTCCAATTCATCTTTCTTTTAACTTGTTTTTGGGCCTAATGATTGTAGTATATACTAACCTACATATCATGAAATTAGATCTTCCATGTTGCCTTTTTATCTAATTCCTTCAATATGCCAACTTTATCATTTGTAAAAGTTTATTTAATATTCCTTTTGTCTCGGAATAAACAAGAAATATTTGATTTACGATTAAATTGACCAAAATTAGAATTGTTCCAAGTCTTTTAGATAGAGATCATGACTACATTATATGTAGAATTTAATACTAATTCCAGGTTTTATGATTTAATTTCTAAAAATAATAAGTATTAAATCTGCATATATGCTTAATTATTAATTTTAAAAACTACCAATTTGTTCATGTGTGGATGCTTTTCTACAGGTAGTCTGTCCATTTTCATAACAATAAATAGGTTTCAGTACTGTTGTAGGGGTTCACAAAATTTTAATGTGTTTGTACTATTTCACCCTTATTACCCTTTCAAGTATTTTTTATGCTTCGGTTGATATTGTTACCCTAAAAATAATATTACATCCGTTTCAAATTATATGATCAATAATAATAATAATAATACTAATACTAATATTAATACTAATAATAATAATAATAATAATAATAATAATAATAATAATAACAATAATTACTAATAATAATTTAATTTTTGGATAAATTTGTCAATTAATTGGATCATGTCCACGTTAGAGATGCTACGTGTACCACGTAGGTGCCACGTGTGCCACGTCAGCAGGTCAACGCCTATGGCTATGTGGCACATGGGGCTTAATATCCAAATTTTTGAACATAAAGGAGCTTGATTTGCGTTGATAAAAAAAAAAAGGGGCTCAATACTCAAAGACCCCTAAGTTCAGGGACCAACTGTGCATTTTACCCATCTTAATACTTTCAAAAAGGGTATATATAGCGAGATTTTTGAAAATAAATAAATATACAAAGACTAAAATGAAATCAAACTACAAACTATAAGTACAGGACCAAGAGTCATTCTGACATTGTTTAAGTATTATGATAATTGATTTTCATTATTATTAATTTTTACTTATATAAACAATTTTAAAAAAAGAAATATTTTTGTATTTTTTTTAATGAAAAACCCCTTAGATTAGTTTAAAAAAAAAAAGTAAAATTGTGTTTGATATTAGAAAACTATTTACTACTTATTTCAAGTGTAAATTATTGAAAAGAAAGGTTTAATTAATTTCTATTATTAAAAAGAATCGAACTTATGACATAATGGTTACAAGTTTCTTATGGACTTTATTAATGTCTATTTAAGAAAGTTGTTTGAGATGATACTCGCTCAACTTGTTGGACGATTAAGAATATATATGAAAGAGTACTGCTAAGACTGTAAAAGAATTTTAGAAAATATATATAATGTGACAAAGTGTAAGTAATTAATTATGATCTACTATACATATGTAAACTTAATGATAATAAACAATCACAATTAACGACATAATTTTGTATTTATCTTGAAACTATTCTTTTGTCATCAAAATATTATTATTTTAACTAATTCTATTTTATAAAAGATATTGACGGATTGTGCAATTCGTATTATTTTTCAAACCATCTAGTTTGTGTTTAAAACGCGTACAAAGACCTAGTAACGGAAAGTAAAAAAAGTGTTTGATGTTAAAAAAGTGTTTGGGATTAAAAAAGTGTTTACTACTTATTTCTAGTGTTAATTACTAAAAGAAAGGTTTTATAAATTATAGAGGGTAATGGGTGGACTTATTAAAATAAATTGGGCTACATTAATAATATAGTTGGTCAAATCTAATTGTTAGATTTTGATAAACATAATAAGTACGGGATAAAACATAACTTGATTATGCAATTATTAATTGTTTATAATTTTTTTTTAAATAAAACACAATTGTTGATTCTTATTTTCATTTTTTTATACAAACAATTTCATTTGATGGTAGATAAATATAAAAACAATCAGCAAACACCTTGTAGCCCTGAATCATTCTAAGGCTTAGGCCAAAGTCTTTAAATTATTGAGTTTTATTTTGTATTCGTATCCCACCAGTATGATACAATGGTTTATTGTAAATTTACAATGTTCATTTTTCAATTAATTTTCAAAAAAAATTTATTTTTACAATAATCTTTCATTCTTTGCTTACACTTTTTTTAATGTTTGTTTATTTTTAAATAATTTTACTTATAAATAACATCAAATTTTAATTATAAAATACTTTTGGGTCACACCGTGTGTGCCGGATTGTTGGAATTTAAATTAATAAATTAACAACTATCTTTTATTTTAAAAAATTATAAACAACTTGGAAAATCAAGTTTTTTTATCTTGTAATAACTTTGTGCAAGAGGCACAAGGATAACATGGGTATATAATAAAATTTTAAATTGGAATCTCAAATTGATAAGAACAAATTAGTCACTTTCTTACTTTTGGGATGTGCAGGTATTAACAACTTTAAATGTATTTATTAGGGTCACCTTCTTTCTACCCAAACGGTCTTTCTCTCTTACTGGAATTTCTTTTCCCCATCTCAATTTTTTCTTCACATATTGTATTTATTAGTGTCAAAAAGAAAAACTCTTCCTAATTACACTCTTCTTCATAATCCTTTATAACAAATAACTAAAGAATTATTAATTTGCACAATAAAAATAAATTTATACTAGAATGTGGTGAAAATTGTTTTGAATAGATTATTATTTTGTCTTGATCTTTAAAGAGAAACCCCAAGATTTATCAGTTGAAGTTTACACAATGTTTGATTTATTTATCTAGTTACGAGAGAAATAGAGATAATGAAATCTTAAAAATGGAGCAGATTAATTAAAATGTTAATTAAGGAATGAATGAGTTAATTTTTATAAGAGTTTTTTTGTAAGTTTCCATCTAAAAATGCCAAAATAAAACAGCAGTATTATTTTTACGTGGGACTAATAGTCCTCTAATTCCTAAAACAAATGCACCCTAAAAAAAAGAATCAAACTCATGAGCCAATGGTTACAAGTTTCTTTTCTACTTTATTAATCTCTATTCTATTTATATGTATCATGTATGACAGTATGAGAACACAATAAATAAGAGATAGAGTAACTGAATTCTCTGGTTGGGATAAGTGATAAATGAGAGGAATTAATATTTTTATAAAACAAATTTAGTCCACCTACGCAGTGATTCTATTAATCATGTACGTAGATAGAACCCTCCATTTTGATTATATTTATACGACTGAGATTTTATAAAAATATTAAAAAAAATTATGAAAATAATAATTTTTAAATGAGAGAGCTAAAAAAAAGCCTCGTGTTTGATATGTTTGCACGGAACATCCTTTCACATGCTCTACTGGCAAGTATTTAATTGCTATCTTTGACTAAATTGTCCAGGTGAAATAGACGCCTAGCTGCATTCACATGGGTTATGTCATCCTTTCACATGCTCTACTGGCCAATATTTATATTTAATTGCTATCTTTGACTACGAGGTGTTTGATAAAAATCGAATGAATCTGAATCAGAATCTAAATGAGTTGAATCTGAATCTAAATGAGCTGAATCTGAATCTGAATGAAAAAAGTTGTTTGATAATTGACATGTCTGAAACATCTGAATGACAAAATTTTATTATTTTACCGCTCTAAAAAAATTTAAAATTGTTGTAAATTTATTTAATATTACTTAATATAATAGTTAATATTTTTTTTTAATTTTTTTTAATTATTTTTTACTCATTCAGCCATTCAGCTAAAAAAAATTGACTTAGCCATTCAGCTCAATCATCTGACCGATTCAGTCATTCAAACCAAAACAAACGCACCTACCGATTCAGCCATTCAACTCCATTAAATTCTAAACAAACACCCTTAAATTGTCCAGAAGAAATAGACGCCTAGCAGCATTCACATGGGTTATGTCATCCTTTCGCACGCTCTACTGGCCAATATTTAATTGCTATCTTTGACTAAATTGTCCAGGTGAAATTGACGCCTAGCAGCATTCACATGGGTTATGTCATCCTTTCGCACGCTCTACTGGCCAATATTTAATTGCTTTCTTTGACTAAAATGCCCGGACCTGGATGCTTAAAAATCTATACTAACCATAATATAATGCTATGTTGACTAAAATGTTGACTAAAGAGTATTATTATGATAATAAAATAAATTTATAAATTTATTTTATAAAATAATATAATAAAATATAATTAATTAATGATTCATAATATATGAGTGAGACTATTAATAATAATTAATCACAGTATTTTGTATTTATTTTTTATACTCATTTTTTTTAAACAAAACACTATTATTTTAGTTATAACAGGTATTGAGGGATTGTACAATTTAACTAACTAAATCATAGTTTAATTACACATTATTTTCAAGCCATCTTGTTTTGCGTTTAAGACGCGCACTTTTTTTTTTCTTATATACATATACTAGTTGTGGGACCTGTGTCTCCGGCACTATTTGGACGGTGAGATCCTGTACAATGCACGGTCTAATTTGAATAACGATGTGTATAATTTGTTAAAATTTCAATCCATGTACGAACTCATAGCCCGTCCAAAGTTTGGTCATATATACCTTGCCCGTGCCTCCGGCACTACACTTTTGTTTTGGACGGTTAGATCTATCCCAACTTTTAAAACCCTTAAAGTTTTATGCATCTCTTGGATGTGGTCACGCTGAAATTGGCTGCCAAAGCCAACTGGATATCATTACCAAGAACATAAATCAGAACCATTAAATGTCTATCTTATGAGAATGAATGTTACATCATTTAAAACTAAAATGACATTAGATATAGAGAAAAAAGTGTATTACATCTAAAATACACAAAGGAAGCAAGTGTACATGAAAAGGGACTATCATGGTTTCAGCGGTCAAAGAAAGCATAAGCATAAGCATTTCTTAATTACATTGGCAAAGGTAAAAATAGTGTTTTGGTAAGCAGCAAGAATTCTTAAAAGTATCACTCAAAAAATTTTCTAAACAGCAAATGATGTTATAAAAAGAAATGAAATATTTGTAGAAAGAAACAAATCACCTAGCCAAGTAACCTCTCAGTATTGAATATGCACACAATCCCCAAATTGATATCCAAGAGGTGTAGATAGAGAAATTGTTGAGCTTGAAGAAAATGAAGGCTGACCTCACAGCTAGTATGATTGGTATTCAGGAGTAGTTAGCTGCAAGATTTTTCAAACCAATGTAAAAAAAATTCAAACAAACACGAAACAAAAAAGTGTACTCTTCCAACTTGGGAATCCCACATATTTTACTGATCAAAATTCAAGCAAGGCAACCTTCAGTGATGATATATAAAGGCATTTTTATTTCTTTGATTATATTGGAAATTTTCATTTCTTTGATTATAGTGTAGTCGCCAAAGTTTCATGAAAATTGGAAATTAGCAAAAGATTTACTCCAAATAATGTCTTTCAACTATAAACCAAAATGGGTTTCATTCAAATGTTCAATTGAGTTTGTTAATATACAAAGAAATATGATATCTGGAACACCCTTCTTTTCCATCACTGCACGTGCCAACTCCTCAACATTGCTATTTGAACTCTATCAAGACACAATATAACAATTGCTATCAATATCTAACACATACACATAAGAACAATATCCTTAACCTAAATAATATACTCAAAATAATTTAAAATCATCAGTTAGATTTGACAAATTAGTTTTCTACAACTCAAAATTGTCCTGAAGATGTTATTATACTGTATTACTGTAACCTCAATAGCTCCAAAAAATTTTGTATATTTTATATTTGCTTTTATTTTATATTTTTCCTTATCAGTTGTTGTCCATCCTGATTCCAGACCTCAAATCAACGTAAACTTTAGGAAGTTATTTCAGCGTTCAGTCCAAGTCATCCTAGAACAGAACCTTGTATTCTCACACAGCATATGCAAGCATGTACAAAGTTAAGGTTTGAAAGAGTAAAGCCAGAGTAACAAATAGAGAAACTAATGATAGCATCAGCATTTTTAAATTTTCTTTAAGATAGAAGATAGCATTTTCTCTTCAAAATGGCAAATTCATTGAAAATGCTATGTTTATACAAACAACAAATGGATAACAGAAAGCCATTTTCTCCCCTGGATATATCATATGCTAAAAAATAATAAAAAAATCACTTTGGACTATCTTCATCATACTACTCTTTCATATTTTTCTTTTATTTATTCTTAAGTTATACAATCTTCTATTAGAGAAAGGAAAAAAAAACCAAGGAAATAGAGAGAATATTACTCCTGGTCTCTATAGAAAAATAGCCTTACATAACATAGTTAATGGTCAAGATCATACCTATATACAGTGAGATTTGGTACATCTTTTTTTTCCAAATTTGGGATCTCATTTGGGACGGAGGGATACGCCAAAATCTTAACACGCCAAAACCAAGCCTAACCGTTGGCATACATAACACCGCAACGCCAATTTGTCACATAATTAAAGCCCTAAAATCAAATAAACTCGAGCGTAACCATTCATTACTGATCAAAAACCGGAACTTAAATAAACAATAACAACAAAAAAAAGTTACCAGTCTTGCGAGGATTGACTGCTCGCTTGTGAGGCTGAGATTGAGTGGGGGCGTCCTTGGCCTCGCGGGCGGCTCTCTTGGCCAAATTGGTATGGTGACGCTTTCCCTGGTGTCAAACAAAGCTTGCACTCGTAGTTGTATGTACTAATTCAAATACAAAGAGATATAAGGGGTGAGAAGTAATCAATTGAAATTCAGCCTTACATAGAAATTTAAGTTCCCGTGGTTCAATTTCCAGAAGTTCAGCACTCATTGTTATTCCTCAAACAATCCAAAACAACATTAAAAAAATCTAGAGCCACACAACAGTGAATAAATAGCCAAATCTATAAGTTTCAATGATTAATTATATTAATAAATTGTTATAAGAAAGTGAAACAGATATTGAACCCCCCAAACAAACAAATACCATCATAACAAATCATAAAAAGTTTATAAAAATATACAGAGTTGACTATGCTTTACCAAAAAGTAACGCACTTAATAAACAAAGCAAGTTTCAAAGATCAAAACCCTAAACAATTAAGAACAAAACCCAAACTTTAACATTCGTATCTCAATTATGAACACTCAGAGCCTCAGATCATTGAAGACCACCAAATACTACAAAAAACAGCGGTCAACAATAAAGTCCAGAATCAATTAAGATATATACATACACACATGAACATAGGCTTGTAAGAAATTGAAGAGAAAACCTCAACATATTCAAAGGAATCAGAGAGTCAAAAATTCAAATTATATTTTTATAGAATACTCCAAATAACTTGTATTTCCTCTCTCAATTAACCAAACCCAGTGGAGATACAATTAACCATATAACAGATCAATTAAATTCAACTTCAATATTCCAACTTCATGAACTTTAAAGATTAACTAAGGAACATGATCGATTGAACAGGAGAGAGAGAGAGAGCTGACCTGGGTCGTTCAGTTTACAGATGAAAAGAGATCGATTGGGTCGATTCCAGTAAATCTTTGAGAGGTAGAGGGTATTTTAGGGAAAAGGGGATTGAATTTGAAGGAAGGGGCTGCATATGGAGCTGCACCTGAGGGTTGAGGAAGAGGTCGTACAAAGATTTAGGGTTGGATCATGTTGATGCGGTAGGATGGCGGCGAGGCGGTGCCGAGGATTAGTTGATTCGGAGAAGATGGAAGGAAGAGTGGGGAAGGGGAAGAAACTGAAAGTGGAAGAAGAAGAGGAGGAGGAAATATGAAGAGACACAGACGGAAGGTAATGAAGGGTGAGATTTATCCAAAAGATTGAACGGTCCAGATGATTTTTGAGAGAGAGCGGGAAAGCAAATTTTTTTCAAAATCCCTTGTACTTTGTTATATAGATGTACAAAGACTTGATAGTAGACTTTGCTTTATATGATGAGGTCCTAGTCTTTAAAACTTTCACACGACTCATGACTTGTCTTGATTGTAATCCTCTTCTCTCTATCTCCTTGTCTTAATTTTACCCCTACTCACATATTGAGATGGAGCAACTTAAACACTTTAGCCATGAGCATCCGTTGATCCTCAACGTCGAGGATGATGCTCAGGAGGATGTTAATTGTTGTGGGTGCAATAAATCAATACTCATAGGTGAATCAGCATATAGTTGCAGCCCTAGTAATACTAGTACTAATAGAACCGAAGGTGATTGTGACAATTTCTTTCTACACAAAACATGTGCGGAATTGCCCCAAGAACTTCAATATCCTATGCACCAAGATCACCGTCTTACCCTGCATTCACGTCCACAGTATCAGAACGGGTGGTGCATTTGTAATGCCTGCCGCGTCACGGGTTGGAAGTGGTTCACCTATCTGTGTCTAAGTTGTTGGTTTGACCTTTGTTTGACATGTGCTTTGCAGGAATTCGGATTCCGTGAAGTGCAGAACCGCAGCTTTCATCATGAAGCCCACAATCACCCATTAACTTTAATGCCTAAGGAAGCCTTGTTCAGCTGTGATGCTTGCGGCATTAAAGCTGAAGATTTCTCCTACTTTTGTACCACCTGTCTATTCTGGTTACACAAGAGTTGTGCCTTCGCAACAACCACCCTCAAATGTAAATTTCACGAAGATCACCCTCTTGTCCTAGCCTATTCTCTTCCCGAACAATATCGTAGTTTCAGGCAAAATTGTAGTATATGCAACGGAAGACTTTTTCCGAACTATTGGATTTATTATTGTGCAGATTGTAGATTTTTTGCCCACATCAAATGTGCTACTTCAACAAAGACGGCAGAACCTTTGACGTTGAGGTTCATTATCTTCCCGTCATATTTTTATTTTCTGTGATTTTTGTTCATTCTAACTTGGCTTCTTTCTACTTGCTAAAGATTCTTAATTAAACTTTCTTTTTTTCTTGGTTTCAAATGTAGTGAAAATGAGAATATTTATGAAGGTGATGATGAGAATTTGATGCACTTCCCAACACCTGATGAAGCCTCACTTGGTTCATTAATACGCCAATTTATCAAGGCCATTAGTCTTACAGATGATACCTCTACAACAACAGATGATCATATCAATCATTGGACACATGAAGATCATCCACTTATCCTTTTTCATGAATTTTAAAGGAATAATAATGAGATGAAAAATGAGGTAATGATATGTGATGGGTGTGTGCAACCTCTCACCGCCGATCCATTCTATGGTTGTCTGCAATGTAAATACTTTCTGCACAAATATTGTGCCGAGCTGCCAGAAGAGTTGCAACATCTATCTCACCCAGAACACAAGCTCGTCGCAGGTCAATGTCTTGCTCTTTGGCATTTCATTAAATGTCATTTTTGCCAAAAGTATTGCAACGGCATATTCTATTATTGTGAGCTCTGCAACTTCAAGATGGATATCGTGTGTACTTCACTGCCCAATAAGATCAAACATGAAGCTCACACACACCCCCTTAAGCAACTTAAAATCTTGGACCACAGTGCAAGTGAGTATGAATATTCAGGTTTTGGATTTGGATGTGAAACTTGCAATTTTTACCTAAGTAAAAGTCGTGCTATTATGCCACGTACAGTCAGGCACAGATGGGACCCACATCCACTCCACTTGATGTATCCGCCTGTCAAACAACATCCACATGATTTCGACTGTGAAGTGTGCTCAATATATATAAATCCGAATTATTGGTTCTATCATTGTCGCGATTGTGATATGTCCTTTCATATTGGATGCCTCCTTCGTGATGATGCTTATTCAAATATCAAGTTTGGGGCTACCGTTAAAATTGACAATCTGCACCCTCACCACCTCACATTTGTTCAAAATAAAATGAAGAAAGCCTCGTGTGGCAAATGTGGTACTGGAGATATTGGCATTGGGACAACAATTCTTGAATGTGCTCCCTGTAAGTTTGTAATCTGCAAGTTCTGTCGTAACAATAGCGATGAGTGAACCATTGGATTCTTCTAGTTGTAATTTTTATGGTTGTTTGATCTGTGGACTGTTGTTCTTTTAAATTTATATATAGTTAGTTATTCGCTAAAAAACAACATATATTATGAGTACAAATTTTTTGTTCATCCCATGTTATATATTGTTTCTAATTGTAATATAATTATTGATTTACATAATTAAATAGATAAATCTAGTAGAGAGACAGTAGATTTGAATTCCTATTCTAATACCCTCTATAGATATCTGATCAAAATGAAATTTCTTTTGCCTTCTTATCTTATCAGTCCCAGAATGAAAGCACTACAACAAATGAATGCGTTAAAAATGAATGGCCCACATAAATTGAATGTTCTACATAAAATTTCAAAATAATTTCAATTATTGGAGCAACTGAAAAAAAACAATGAAAAATGTAATTTCAATTATTGGAGCAACTGAAAAAACAATGAAAAATGTAATTTCAATTATTGGAGCAACTGAAAAAAGCAATAAAAAATGTTGTTTGGATTCTAGTTGCTTGTGTGTTTTACTTTTCTTTTATTCTATTTTATTTTTTCCTTTTGTGGCTCATTAGTTGTTTGCTTGTTTGATCTGTAGGTTGTCATGGACTGTCATTTTGAATTCTCTCACACGGGCTAAGATCGATAAATACAATTTAAAATTGTAATGTGTATCATTTAGTATTATAATTTAGTCATAAATAGTATATTATGAATAGTTACAAAACATTGAATATGGAAATTGAATAGTTACATGTAGATTAAATCATTGTATATATTGTCTACATACATGCATGTAGACCCTTGGGAATAATACAACTACATGATATGAATATGTTCAGTATCACATGTTTGAATTTGATGTTGTGATATTAGCCATGTATCTTTAATTTTGCTCGTCGCAAGGCAATTTGCTGCTCGTGATTACTTTCAATGTGATTTTTGCCAAAAGTGTAGCAACGGCATATTCTATTATTGTGAGCTCTGCGAATTCTACATGGATATCGTGTGTGCTTCACTGCCCAATAAGATCAAACATGAAGCTCACACACACCCCCTTAAGCAACTTAAAATCTCGAAATGTAGTGCAAGTGAGTATCAATATTCAGGTTTCGGATTTGGATGTGAAACTTACAATTTTTACCTAAGTAAAAGTCGTGCTATTATGCCATGTACAGTTAGGCACAGATGGGACCCGCATCCACTCCACTTGATATATCCGCCTGTCAAAATCATCCACATGAATTCGACTGTGAAGTGTGCTCAATATATATAAATCCAAATTATTGGTTCTATCATTGTCCCGATTGTGATATGTCCTTTCATATTGAATGTCTCCTTCGTGATAATATTTACTCAAATGTCAAGTTTGGGGCTTCCGTTAAAATTGACAATCTGCACCCCCACCACCTCACATTTGTTCAAAATAAAATGAAGAAAGCCTTGTGTGACAGTTGTGGTACTGGGGATATTGAAAGTAGGGATCCAGTTTTTGAATGTGCGCCTTGTAAATTTGTTATCTGCGATTTTTGTCGCTAAAATTTGTAACAGTAGCAATGGGTGAACTATTAAATTCTTCTAGTTGTAATTTTTATGGTTGTTTGATCTGTGGACCGTTGTTCTTTTAAATTTATAGTTAGTTATTCACTAAAAAAACAACATATATTATGATTGTGATATGTCCTTTCATATTGAATGCCTCCTTCGTGATGATGTTTACTCAAATATCAAGTTTGGGGCTATTGTTAAAATTGACAATCTACACCCCCACCACCTCACATTTGTTCAAAATAAAAGAAAGATAACCTCGTGTGGCAGTTGTGGTATTGGGAATATTAACATTGGGGATCCAGTTCGTCAATGTGCGCCCTGTAAATTTGTTATCTGCTATTTTTTTCGTCGAGATTCGTAACAGTAGCGATGGGTGAACCATTGGACTCTTCTAGTTGTAATTTTTATAGTTGTTTGATGTGTGGATTGTTGTTCTTTTAAATTTATAGTTAGTTATTCACTAAAAGAACAACATATATTATGAGTACAAATTTTTTGTCCATCTCATGTTATATATTGTTTCTAATTGTAGTGTAATATATATTGATTTACATATTTAAATAGATATTATGTCGCCGAAAAGTATAATTGTTTGATAGTTAAAATCTTTTATTCATCTTATGTCTTATCTTTTATTCCATGTTATATGTTGTTTTAAAATTTAATATAACTATTAGTTTACAATTAACTTTTAAATAGATAAACCTCGTACTTAGATATGAGACAAAACAATGGATAAGATAAAAAAAACGGACATCAAATCTTAATTCATATTTGAATACTCTATGCATCTGATCAAAATGAAGTTTCTTTAACATTCTTATCTTATTAGACCCGCAATGAAAAGGATATAGCAAATACATGCGCTACAAATGATCAATGTCGACCCACACAAATTGAATGCTCTACAAAAAATGAAGGGTCGAGTGTCTGATCCCACTACCTTCCCTAAAGCTATGTAAATTATTGGAGCAACTGGAAAAAAAAATGAAAAATGTTGTTTGGATTCTAGTTGCTTGTTTATTTTACTTTTCTTTTTCGAGCTATGTCAATTATTGTTTGTTTTACTTTTCTAAAGTTATGTTAATTATTGGAGCAACTGAAAAAAAAATGAAAAAGGGTCGACTATGGCGTTAATTATTGTTATGATATTGTTAATTATTGGTTATTGTTATGTTATGTTAATTATTGTTTGTTTTACTTTTCTAAAGTTATGTTAATTATTGTTGTTATGATAGCATCTATCTCCTATCAATAAAAAATAAACAAATACCATCTCTACCTTCCATTATAATAATGAATGGCCTGGATTAAAAATCACTTTTCGCTAGCGGATGGGATTAAAAAAATTTCTGGGCAATTATGCCCCTAATTAGACCAAGTATTCGAAAAATATTCAGTCCGCTTGAAGGACTAGCGGACGACTTTCTCACCCACCCCACTGTTAAACGCAAAACAACGATTTCTAGTCTCTCAACGATTTGCCCAATTTCTGCGATTACCTGCTGCGATTAGTTGCTACGATTACTGCAATCTCTGCGAATTGGAATTGGAACCCTAGTTCGAAATTGCTGTGAAAAGGAATCGGGATCGGCAACTTGCTGTGAAAAAGAATTGGGGCAAAATTACTGGTAATCGATCAGGCTGTTGAATTTTGTTTCTATCGATAGTTTTTACTTTTTAGACTACATATTTTGAGTTATGTAAATTGCAACTTTTACCTTGGAAAATTATCCTCTTCAACAGCATCACTTTTGGTTGGTGTTTCACCTCTTTATGAGTCTCATTTTCATGGAGTGTTGTTTCCTTATAACTTAGTTATAATCCAATTGCATGCTAAGCTAGACTTTTGCCTAAATTCAAAATTAAGTAGGTGATTATTGTTGGGTATATGTTGTTTCAACTTTCAACTTTTAAGCAAGTTTACATGTTGTGGTTACGATGTTTACTGGCTATCTGATTGGATATGCTGCATTCAGAACATTGTTCGACCACAGTCCTGTTATGGTAACTTCAGAATCACCATCTTAAATTTTCATCCGCTTGCAATACTAGGGGATTTTAAACATACTTCCTTTACTCTTGAGAGAACGAGCTATATCTATTTGTTACTCACCATGTACAATAATTACAAATTTAGGATAAACAAACCAAATGCTAACTTTTTAAGCTTACAATAATCAGACATAAAGTGCAAGTTTAAGTTTGATTTTTGCTGCTTCTGTTAGCTAAATATGGAGTAATTTAGACTGTGCAATAAATGAAATATTATTGATTTGTTTTCCTTTCCCTTTCAGTGTTGGTGGCTTGAATAATCAATTAGAATTTGTTAAGAAGTACCATAATTGCAAATTTAGCGATAACCAAACCAAATGCTAACTGATAATATCAGCATTTGCTCCAGTTATCTTTTTTTTTACTTAATAGATAATAAGTACCATAATTTGCTTCAGTTATGATGGTGTTGTTTTGTCCTGTATTACTCTTTGTTGATTATGTATTGGCTTAATTGCGTCTTTACCACAATCAGTCAATAATTTGGAAGGAGGAATAGTTAGCATGACAAGAATGGAGAAGTACTATTAAGTCATTTAAAATGGTGACTATGTTGTAATACAGAATCTGTATGGATGTTTATTTGTTTATTGATCCGATTCTATAATATTAACCTACACTTTTTCTTAGTGTGAGATGACAGGTGTTGTAGTTGATATTGGCTACTCATGTCATACCTGTTGCAGATGGTTATGTTATTGTGTAAGTAACATATGAGAGATAGTTCTGCAACTGCAAGGAACAGCTGTTTTGCCTTCACTAACACCATTATAACATGTATGAGGCAATTACCTCACTCATTATTTACACAATGATATAGTCTCACAAAACTTCACCTTATGGTTAAGGTCAAACTCACTAAGTCAGAAGAATAATATTCCATATATTAAAAGATCTTTTGGACTTGCAATTGCGTGCAATATTCCTCATCTAATGCACCCAATCTCAAATCTGTATCCAAGAATTTTGCATCCTTCCCTTAACAAGATTTCTCTCCCTTTGTGTTCTGTATTAGTAAGCCTTTATTGGCCTTTATCGAGTATCGAGTCTTGTTCGATTATTATGGGATATCAATTAACTTACCACATATTCGCATTCCCCAAGAAAAGAAGTATTTATTCTTTTAAAACCTTACTGTTACTTTTAGTTAGTATTTGATTTTAATACAGCAGCCATAGTCAGGGAAAGAAAGAGTAGCAATGTTGAAACCAAGCAGTTCTGGATTGTGAATTTAATGCGAACGAAAAAAGCAATAATTAGGCACCCCTTTATGTAAATGAGTAGAGGTACTAGCAGGAACCATTACATAATGTGAATGCAAATGGCCTGGATTAAAAATCTTCCGCACCAATAATAATCTTTACTTGGTGATCTTGGGCCCCACCAACCATTAAACAATGTGAATGTAAAGATATGGTGATCTTGGGTGGGCGCTTTATGGTTGCTTTATGGTGTTAAAGTCATCCGCTAGAATTTCTATCGGAACTTTAAAAAATATTCGGCTGATGGGGATGGGGGCATAATTGTCCAAAGAATTTTTTAATCTCATAACTTTTTAATCTCATCCGCTAGTAATTCTAGCGGATGGCAAAGAGTGATTTTTAATCTAGGCTGTTCATTATTATAATGGAAGGTAAAGATGGTATTTGCCCATTTTTGATCCATAGCAAATAGATGTTATGGCTCATTGCCCATATATATTGTAATTATTGTTTTTGTTGAGTAAAGTAAAATTAATTTACTATATCCCAATGTTGATTCTCAACATTACTTTTCCCTCCGTTCCATATAAAGAGTATTTTCTATTTGTAATTTTTTTATTTTAAATATTAAGAAGAAGCCGAGTTAAAATAAAACAGGTTACAACTTTATAGTATACTTCAAAATATACTTATGTTTTTGGTTCTCTAAGAAAAACAAAAGGATGATAGCAATATTTAAAAATACAATTTTTCACTACAAGAAAAAGTTTTACTTCTGGCGAAATTATTTTTGACGGAATAATTATCTCATAAACTTATTTTTCTTGTAGTACTGTTTCATGGGATTAAATCATCAGGTTACTAATACTAGTACCTTCGTTAAATCAGCTTATTCTATTAAGTTACAAGGAGAACATCAAAAGGATTGTGTTTACAAAGTGGAACTAGCTAGATTTATTTAAATTTTTAATTGTATTTTAAGTGTAACGCACAAGCACAAGGAGAGAAAAAGCTTATGTGGCATATTAGTTAGGGATGATTTGGCAACACTTTACCACGTGAGCCACGTGCAGCTCAAGTTTGTTTGTCATCACAACCAAAAAGGGAGTAAAATTAGGATTTGCAAATTCTTTAAGTTAAGAGAGATTGTATAGGACCAAAATCTGGATAAGTTTTTAAATATTTTAGCCACGCTAATCAATTTATGTTGGACTTTATAGAATAAGGATATGTGAGGGTAAAAAGGTTCAAAGGACTAGTAAATTTTTAAAATTGAAAGTGTTGTCCAAAAAAACTTAGAATAGGATCCAATCAAGTTCGATAATCCATATGAATAGCAAAAGACCGGTCACCTTATCACGTTAACAAAATAAAATTTTGATAGCTGGTTAATATTATAAAGTAACGTAAAGTCGTTGAAGCTGTTCAATAGTGTCTTTGTACAACAACAATTTTATTTTTTTTTTCATTTTGTCCCTACAAGTTTAGTTATGTTACTATTTTGTTCTGTTTAATTTAAAGTTTTTATATCTTCTTATTTAATTAAAACATATCACGCGTCCATGCATGTTTGCGATGAATAATTCTATACAACATGGCACAACCTTGACGGCCCACTAGTGAGTTAGCATCACACTACTTACCCAGATTGCCTAAACATATACAAACTTAGCCCAGCAAAAACATAGCCAAATAAAATAATATTCAACACCCTTACTAGTAATTGATTTTTAAAATAATTTTGTTTCTTGCCCATCTTTGACTAAGTCAAGAAAATTAATAAATGAACTTAATACGTTAGTTAATATTTTGTATAAGAACTAAAAATTATTTGTAGAATAATGTTAAAGACACGAATTATACACAAAAACTATGCATAAACAGTATAAAAAATAAGAAAAATAGGAAGTGGGACTTACGATTAGATGTTTTATACATTTTCATTGGTAAGCAATACACGGGTCCTACTCTTTGTGCATAACTTTTTGTGTACAATTTGTGCATATAATATTATCCTTATTTTTAAGTAACCTAAAGAAAAAATAGTATTATGAAAACACTTAATTCAAAAATATAAATCAAATTTGACTTTTTAAAGTCTACATGAAATATTTTTAAAGAAAAATGATTTACATGTTGACAAATATTTGACAAAGTTGGATTGCGACTAACGTGAAAATATATGTGATAAGATAGAATAAATTAAAATAACATTTCTTAATTCATACCTATCTCATGTATGCACATACGTCGCAATTATAATTTGGTTAAAAAATTTCGCAATGTATATTTAAACTCATTTTTAAAATCAAAATTGATGTGATTGTTTTGAAAATAATAAATCTTGTAATTAATGGTACTGTTTTGATTATTTAGAATTTTTATAATTGTATTATCAAAAATTATATTTATTTATATCAATTTTGAATTCAAAAATATCTCAAATACTTCAGAAGGTCAATATTAAATAAATATTTTGAACACCGTCTTACGCATCAAGTAAGACTAAATACCTCTTCAGACGATCTTAAGGACACCCCCCCCCCCTCCACACATTGGCCTGATACATTCAAGAGATTTCTCTTAGGTTCGAACTCAGAAAATCAAATAAGAGAGCAAACCCCTTTGACTACCAAGCCTTTAGAGTTACAAATGTGGTAGTCATTAGCATGTGTTATTGTTGTGAAATAGTATTAATTCCTACTCTCTCCGTTCCAAAATAAAGATACAATTTGACTTTTGAGGTCAAACGACAACATATTAAACTTCAAATTGGTGTAAATTTATTTAATTTTAATTGATACAATTATTATAATTGTCTAGTATATAACAAAAATTATTAATCACAATATTTATTCCATTCTAAACTTTTATTAGTCATACTAATTTTAAAGTTTAATTTGTCGTCGTTTGACCTTAAAAGTCAAATTGTATCTCTAATTTTAGATCGAATGGAGAATATGATACCAGGATTCATTTTGGTATTTGTTTTAGGAAACACTTAGAGTCTGTTCAGCAGTGACTTATAAGTTGGTCAATCATTTGCCGCTATTAATACTTTTAACACTAGTTGCCTGATAAGATAATTTTCTCCGGCACTATCAACCACCCAAACTCATCAGACACAAAACCAAGAAAATGGAACCCTTTTTTCTGAATTCTAGTAACCAAAAAAGCTAATAACTATTTGTTGTCAACTTCAGGAGAACAAATAAAATTCATGAAAATCTAATCAAGACATTGAGCTTTTGATTACAAATCAATCAAATGATTGAATCATAGTTTCCATTAACATCTTTAAACACAAGGGTACTGAGGCTTAAACATTTACAGAGATAGACAGACCTTTGATCTAATTTTACCTCAATTTGTGGGTAAGTTTAGCTTACCTTCTGGCCAGGCTCTCTTATTGTAGATTCTTATGAACTTTCCTTGAATCTCTCAACTAATCACAAAAACTTAAATTACCAAAATCTAAATCAACTTCTTTCGTTATAACTTTCCATCTTCCCCATCGTCTAATAATCTTTGCAGAAAGCAGGTCATGATGTAGGACTTGTCTATTTTATTTTACTCGAACATGTACACCTAGCTCGAGTCTCGTTTAGAGTCTGCACCAAAAGAAGATAATTGATGAGGAAAAAATAGATTTTTGTTCGTGATTGACATGAGCTTGAATGAGATGGGTTTTTAGATTTACCTGAACTTCTTTCTGGAGGTCTTTAATGAACTCCACTGCCAAGTCTAACATATCTGCCGTATTTGCTTGCTGTCAAATGGACAAGAAAAATGTGACTATTCTGGACTTCAAGAAAAGAAAAATAGTACATGATCTTGATAGTATGAAAAATTACCTTGTCCATGTTCGGGAAAAGCTCTTGCAGCTTTTTCATTCTTTCACTAATCCGTGTTCGTCTCACCTGTAAATTAAAAGCCCATTTTAGATACTATACATGAAGAAAATAGCACCACAATTGATAGTCAAAGAGTTACTTGAGGGCCCATATAATCACTCATTGGAAGGAATAAAAGCAATTGGGATAAGATGATTTAGACTTTACCCTCTCTGCAATGCTTCGTGGGTGAGTGGCAAAACCTCTTTTGGCTCGGATCTTACACGGAACAACTGTGTCTTGTTGAAACTGTAAAAATTTCTCAATTGTGGCCATCTCAGCAGAAGTGCTTGGCAAGCTCAGCTGGTGAAGTAAACCAGAATTGTTTTGGAATCGCCATTCTGATAGCAAAAGTTAACATTAGTGACTGACAGACACATAAGCACTAAATAGACAACTTGCACACAAATTATTCAAAAGTAATACTTGAGTATCCAATCCATTCAAATTGGAAAACATCTTCATTTCACCATCTCTGTTTCTTTTTAAGCTAGTGAAGAAAGAATCATTAGGAATCGTGGGGAGAGAATGCCTATTGGAGTGGTCTCCATTTTGTCCACTCCCCAAGTGCCCATTCTATTGGCTACTCGTTCCAACATTTTCATTTCCATTCTCAGTGATCTGAGGCATGAACCTTGAGTGAGAAGATTGCCCAGAAGAGTAGTTCATATGATTATTCAACCTGCTGGTTGTAGAACTGACTTCCATATTAGTCCGATTACTAGCTCTGAAATTTCCCATATCGTTCGTCGCACCAAATCCTGAGATTAATCATAAAGTTCTTAGCAACTGGTTACCACTTGTAGCACTTGACAATTAAAGTTCCAATAACTTAAATTAGAAGACATAAACCCTTTTTTCTAATTCTATGCAAAGCTAATGATCAAGAAAATAGAGATGCTCACTAAAACACTTGTAACCATCAATTAAGATGTCAAGTCTTGCCCCATAAAAGTCCTAACCGAAATATTTCATTTTCACCAAGCTGAATTTTTTCATTGTACCCAAAGCACAATTTAGGGACGTAGGCACCAAATCAATTTTCGGTTGTATTCTTTGATTCTAGTTTTCTAGAAAACATAGTAAACAATTTGGATAACATATCCTCTTTCTATTTTTAGGTTATAACTGAAAACAGTTATTTTGAAAATGATAATCAATACCCATTTTCAGAAAGACATTAAGAACAAAAAACTAAAAATGGAGAACAACAATATGATAACAAAGCAGAAAACAGAAACAATATCCATAAACAGACCTCTAGTACTTTCCTTTTTATGCGATCCAAAATGGAGGCTAAAGTCAACTTTTTAACTAACCAAAAAGAGCATATATCTGTTCAATTTCCCACCACTAAAATAAACTTTAATTGAACCAATTTCCTACTACCAACCAATCTTATCAACAAAATCAATAAACAAGAACATTGAACATAAAAAGTAAGAAAATTTACCAATTTCATCAACCAAATTCGACAAAAATCCAGCTGGAGAACTGCTCTGCCGTATCAAGTTGGAGCAATTTCCACCACTACTTTTCTTCAATTGATTCAAATTCTCCATTCCCATAGATGAATTCAAACCCCTAAATGAATTCTCCACAGAAGGAATAGCACTAGTTACTGGATTAAGATTTGGCGCCGGAGCAGCATAAACCATATCCGAAGCAGAAACAGAGTAATCATTAACTGATTCTGCCATTTCCTGCTTCAGATTCGCCCCAAATTTCAGATCATGTGAATCACCCTCGCCTGTGTGACGGGTGTGTGCAACCTCTCACCGCCGATCCATTCTATGGTTGTCTGCAATGTAAATACTTTCTGCACAAATATTGTGCCGAGCTGCCAGAAGTGTTGCAACATCTATCTCACCCAGAACACAAGCTCACCGCAGTTCAATGTCCTACATGCCATAAATACTATCAATGTGATTTTTGCCGAAAATTTAGCAACGGCATATTCTATTATTGTGAGCTCTGCGAAGTCAACATAGATATCGTGTGTGCTTCACTGCCCAATAAGATCAAACATGAAGCTCACACACACCCCCTTAAGCAACTTAAAATCTCGAAATGCAGTGCAACTCCGTATAAATATTCAGGTTTTGGATTTGGATGTGAAACTTGCAATTTTTACCTAAGTAAAAGTCGTGTATTATGCCACGTACAGTTAGACACAGATGGGACCCACATCCACTCTACTTGATGTATCCACCTGTCAAAAATCATCCACATGAATTCGACTGTGAAGTGTGCTCAATATATATAAATCCGAATTATTGGTTCTATCATTGTTCCGATTGTGATATGTCCTTTCATATTGGATGTCTCCTTCGTGATGATATTTACTCAAATATCAAGTTTGGGGTTACCGTTAAAATTGACAATCTGCACTCCCACAACCTCACATTTGTTCAAAATAAAAGAAAGATAGCCTCATGTGGCAGTTGTGGTACCGGGAATATTAACATTGGGGAATCAATTCTTGAATGTGCACCCTATAAATTTGTTATCTGCTCAATCTGTCGTCGAGATTCTTAATAGTAGCGATGCGTGAACCATTGGATTTTTTTAGTTGTAATTTTTATAGTTGTTTGATGTGTGGATTGTTGTTTTTTTAAATTTATAGTTAATTATTCACTAAAAACCCAACATATATTATGATTACAAATTTTCTGTCCATCCCCATGTCATATATTGTTTCTAATTGTAATGTAATATTGATTTACATATTTAAATAGATAAATCTAGTACCAATAAATTTGTAATACGCTCGTTATATCGTCGAAAAGTATAATTGTTTGATAGTTAAAATCTTTTATTGATCATTATCTTTTATCCCATGTTATATATGTTATTTCTAAATTTAATATAACTATTAATTTACAATTAACTTTTTAAATAGATAAACCTGGTACTTGGATATCAGATAGAACAATGGATGAGATAAAAAACAGACAACAAATCTGAATTCATATTTGAATACTCTGTGCATCTGATCAAAATGAAGTTTCTTTAGCATTCTTATCTTATCAGACCCGCATGCAATGAAAGCGATAAATAAATGAATGCGCTACAAATGATCAATGTCGACCAACACAAATTGAATGCTCTACAAAAAATGAAGGGACGAGTGACTGATCCCACTGCCTCCCCTAAAGCTATGTAAATTATTGGAGCAATTGAAAAAAGAAATGAAAAATGTTGTTTGGATTCTAGTTGCTTGTTTGTTTTACTTTTCTAAAGCTATGTCAATTATTGGAGCAAAAAAAATAAAAAAGGGGTCGACTATGACGTTTAATATATATATATATATATATATATATATATATACATATATATATATATATATATATACTAATTATTGTTTTTGTTGAGTAAAGTAAAATTAATTTACTACATCCCAATGCTGATTCTCAACATTACTTTTTCCTCCGTTCCACATAAAGAGTATTTTCTATTTGTAATTTTATTAATTTTAAATATTAAGAAGAAGCGGAGTTAAAATAAAATAGGTTACGACTTTATAGTATACTTCAAAATATACTTATGCTTTTGGTTCTCTAAGGAAAATAAAAGGGTGAGAGCAATATTTGAAAATACAATTTACAAAAAAAAGTTTTACTTCTGACAAACTTAATTTCGACGGAATAATTCCCTCATAAACTTATTTTTCTTGTAGTGTTTCATGGGATTAAATTATCAGGTTATTAATAGTAGTATCTTCATTAAATCAGCCTATTCTATTAAGTTACAAGAAGAACATCAAAGAGATTGTGTTTACAAAGTGGAACTAGTTAGATTTATTTAAATTTTTAAGTGTAACGCACAAACACGAGGAGAGAAAAAGCTTATGTGGCATATTAGTTAGGGATGATTTGACAACAATTTACCACGTGAGTCACGTGCAGCTTAAGTTTGTTTGGCATCACAACCGAAAAGAGAGAAAAATTAGGATTTGCAAATTCTTTGAGTTAGAGAGATTGTATAGGAGCAAAATCTTGACAAATTTTTAAATATTTTAGCCACGCTAATGAATTTGTATTGGAGTTTATAGAAGAATGTTATGTGAGGGTAAAAAAGGTTCAAAGGACAGCTAAATTTTTAAAATTGAAAATATTGTCCAAAAAAACCTAGAATAGGATTCAATCAAGTTCGATAATCCATATGAATAGCAAAAGACCGGTCACCTTATCACGTCAACAAAATTAAATTTTGATAGCTGGTTAATATTATAAAGCAGCGTAAAGTCGCTGACGCTGTTTAGCAGTGTCTTTGTACCACAACAATTTTTATTTTTTTTCATTTTGCCCCTACAAATTTAGTTGTGTTACTATTTTATTTTGTTTAATTTAAAGTTTTTGTATCTTTTTGTTTAGTTAATTTTAGGAAGCTAATTACACATGTCACGCGTAACATGTCCATTACGTGTTTGCGATGAATAATTCTATACAACATAGCACGACCTTGACGGCCCACTATTTTTAAATATTTTAGCCACGCTAATGAATTTGTATTGGACTTTATAGAAGAATGTTATGTGAGGGTAAAAAGGTTCAAAGGACATGTAAATTTTTAAAATTGAAAATGTTGCCCAAAAAACCTAGAATAAGATCCAATCAAGTTTGATAATCCATATGAATAGCAAAAGACCGGTCACCTTATTACGTCAACAAAATTAAACTTTGATAGCTGGTTAAAATTATAAAGCAGCGTAAAGTCACTGATGCTGTTCAACAGTGTCTTTGTACCACAACAATTTTTATTTTTTTAAAATTAAAATTGTCAACATGTATATCATTTAGTTAATTTTAAGAAGCTAATTACACATGTCAAGTGTAACATGTTTACTACGTGTTTGCGATGAATAATTCTATACAACATAGCACAACCTTGACGACCCATTATTAAATTAGCATCACACTACCCACCAAGATTGCCTACACATATAAACTTAGCCCAACAAAAACATAGCCAAATAAAATAAATCAGTCAAGGTACTAAGTTTGCCAACTGAACTAGAGGTTAGGCCCAAATGAAATAATATTCAACACCCCAACTAGTAATTGATTTTTTGAAATAATTTTGTTTCTTGCCCATCTTTGACTAAGTCAAGAAAATTAATAAATGAACTTAATACATTAGTTAATATTTTGTATAAGAACTAAAAATTATTTGTAGAGTAATGTTAGGGATACAAATTATACAAAAAAACGATACACAAACAGGAAAAAAAGAAGAGAGAAAATAAGAAGTGAGACTTATGATTAGATGTTTTATACATTTTCATTGGTAAGCAATACACGGGTCTTACTCTTTGTTCACAATTTTTTGTGTACAGTTTGTGCATATAGTATTATTCTTATTTTTAAGTAACCTCAAGAAAAATAGTATTATGAAAAAACTTAATTCAAAAATATAAATCAAATTTGACTTTTTAAAGTACACAATGGAATATTTTTAAAGGAAAATGATATACATGTTGACAAATATTTAACGAAGTTGGAGTACGACTAACGTAAAAGTATATGCGATAAGATAGAATAAATTAAAGTGTGGCCCTTCTTAATTTTTACATATCACATGTATGCACATACGTCGCAATCATAATTCGGTTGAAAAATTTTACAATGTATAGCAAGACTCATTTTTAAATTCAAAATTGATGAGATTGTTTTAACTTTTAAAAATAATAAATGTTGTAATTAATAGTGTTGTTTTGATAATTTAGAATTTTTATAATTGTATAATCAAAAATTATATTTATTTATATTAATTTTGAATTCAAAAATATCTCAAAGACTTCAAAAGGTCAACATTAAATAAATATTTTGAACACCCTTTTACACATCAAGTAAGACTAAATCTATCTCCGAACGATCTTAAGGGCACACCCCTCACATCGGCCTGATTCATTCAGGAGATTTCTCCTAGGTTCGAACTCAGAAAATCAAATAAAAGAGCAAACTCCCTTAACTACCAAGCCAACCCCTTGAGTTACAAATGTGGTAGTCATTAGCATGTGTTATTGTTGTGGAATAGTATTAATTCCTACTCCCTCTGTTCCAAAATAAAGATACAATTTGACTTTTTAGGTCAAACAACAGCATATTAAACTTTAAATTAGTGTAAATTTATTTAATTTTAATTGATACAATTATTATACAAAAACTATTAATCACAATATTTATTTCATTCTAAACTTTTATTAATCATACTAATTTTAAAGTTTAATTTGTTGTCGTTTAACCTTAAAAATCAAATTGTATCTCTAATTTTGGATCGGATGGAGTAAATGATACCAGGATTCCTTTTGGTATTTGTTTTAGGAAACACTTAATACTTTTAATATTTGTTACCTTTCTCCCGCAATATCAACCACCCATACTTATCAGACACAAAACCAAGAAAATGAAACCCTTTTTTCTGAATTCTAGTAAATAGAAAATCTAATAACTATTTGTTGTCAATTTCAGGAGAACAAATAAAATTCATGAAAATCTAAGCAAGACATTGAGCTTTTGATTACAAATCAATCAAATGATTGAATCATAGTTTCCATTAACATCACATTTAAACAAAAGGGTACTGAGGCTTAAACATTTACAGAGATAGACAGACCTTTGATCTAATTTTATCTCAATTTGTGGGTAAGTTTAGCTTACCTTCTGTTTTATTTTAGTCGAACATGTACACCTAGCTCGAGTCTCGTTTAGAATTGCACCAAAAGACGATAATTGATGAGGAAAAATAGATTTTTGTTCGTGATTGACATGAGCTTGAATGAGATGGGTTTTGAGATTTACCTGAACTTCTTTCTGGAGGTCTTTAATGAACTCCACTGCCAAGTCTAACATATCCGCCATATTTGCTTGCTGTCAAATGGACAAGAAAAATGTGACTATTCCGGAATTCAAGAAAAGAAAAATAGTACATGATCTTGATAGTATGAAAAATTACCTTGTTCATGTTCGGGAAAAGCTCTTGCAGCTTTTTCATTCTTTCACTAATCCGTGTTCGTCTCACCTGTAAATTAAAAGCCCATTTTAGATACCATACATGAAGAAAATAGCCCCGTAATTGATAGTCAAAGAGTTACTTGAGGGCCCATATAATCAATCATTGGAAATAATAAAAGCAATTGGGATAAGATGATTTAGACTTTACCCTCTCTGCAATGCTTCGTGAGTGAGTGGCAAAACCTCTTTTGGCCCGGATCTTACACAGAACAACTGTGTCTTGTTGAAACTGTAAAAAATTCTCAATTTTGGCCATCTCAGAAGAAGTGCTTGGCAAGCTCAGCTGGTGAAGTAAACCAGAATTGTAATGTTTGGAATCGCCATTCTGATAGCAAAAGTTAACTTTAGTGACTGACAGAAGCATAAGCACTAAATAGACAACTTGCACACAAATTATTCAAAAGTAATACCTGAGTAACCAAACCATTCAAATTGGAAAACATTTTCATTTCACCATCTCTGTTTCTTTTTAAGCTACCGAAGGAAGAATCATTAGGAATCGTGGGGAGATAATGCCTATTGGAGTGGTCTCCATTTTGTCCACTCCCCAAGTGCCTATTCTGTTGGCTACTCGTTCCAACATTTTCATTTCCATTCTCAGTGATCTGAGGCATGAACCTGGAGTGAGAAGATTGCCCAGAAGAGAAGTTCATATGATTATTCAACCTGTTGGTTGTAGAACTGACTTCCATATTAGTCCGATTACTAGCTCTGAAATTTCCCATATCGTTCGTTGCACCAAATCCTGAGATTAATCATAAAGTTCTTAGCAACTGGTTAACACTTGTAGCACTTGACAATTAAAGTTCCAATAACTTAAATTAGAAGGCATATACCCTTTTTTCTAATTCTATACAAAGCTAATGATCAAAAAAATAGAGATGCTCACACAAACACTTGCAACCATCAATTAAGATGTCAAGTCTTGCCCCATAAAAGTCCTAACCGAAATACTCCCTCCGTCCCAAATTAATTGCTTAATTTTGACCTTTTAAAGTCAAATTGACTATTTTTAAAACTAATCTTTTTACTATTTTTGCTAACATATAGGTGAAGATATTATAACCAAAAGAAATTATATACAATTTATTACTAGTTTCAATTTTTATAATTTTAGAAATATATTTATATTTGCTTAATTATTAATTTTAAAAATAGTCGATTTAACTTAAAAAAGTCATAAAAAAGCAATTAATTTGGGACGGAGGGAGTATTTCATTTTCTCCAAGCTGAGTTTTTTCATTGTACCCAAAGCACAATTTAGGGCCGTAGGCACCAAATCAATTTTCAGTTGTATTCTGTGATTCTAGTTTTCTAGAAAACATAGTAAACAATTTGGATAACATATCCTCTTTCTTTCTATTTTTAGGTTATAACTGAAAACAGTTATTTTGAAAATGATAGTCAATACCCATTTTCAGAAAGACATTAAGAACAAAAAACTAAAACTGGAGAACAACAATATGATAACAAAAGCAGAAAACAGAAACAATATCCATAAACAGACCTCTAGTACTTTCCTTTTTATGAGATCCAAAATGGAGGCTAAAGTCAACTTTTTAACTAACCAAAAAGAGCATATATCTGTTCAATTTCCCACCACTAAAATAAACTTTAATAGAACCAATTTCCTACTACCAACCAATCTTATCAACAAAATCAATAAACAAGAACATTGAACATAAAAAGTAAGAAAATTTACCAATTTCATAAACCAAATTCGACAAAAATCCAGCTGGAGAACTGCTCTGCCGTATCAAATTGGAGCAATTTCCACCACTACTTTTCTTCAATTGATTCAAATTCTCCATTCCCATAGATGAATTCAAACCCCTAAATGAATTCTCCATAGAAGGAATATCACTAGTTACTGGATTAAGATTTGGCGCCGGAGCAGCATAGACCATATCCGAAGCAGAAACAGAGTAATCATTAACTAATTCTGCCATTTCCTGCTTCAGATTCGCCCCAAATTTTAGATCATGTGAATCACCCTCGCCGGAATTAAATCTCGGAAACATCATTTCCGATTCAGGATTCATAGATTCCCCATTTGTATAATTACTTTCATCAACACCATCATTAAGTAGACTAGCAAAGAAAGAGCTTGGAGCCGATCGGTATAGCGCCAAATTAGAGCTCTGTTGCTGCCGCGGCGGCTGTTGCAGAAATAATAAAGCCCGAGGACGAAAACGAAATACGTGAAAAAAAAATAGCGTACGGACTATACGTAAAAACAACCATAGTTAATAGTTTGGGTAAAATATCCCTTTTAAAAGTCATGTCAGTATGTCACTCTTTATTTACTCCATGTCATTATGTTTTAATTTCATTTTTTTACACAACCATGTAGATAATAATAAAATAACACACATCCAAATAATTTGACCAAATGAGTTGATTAAATATTTTTAATTAGTTCAATTTGCCCATTATATAAATTAAAAGTATAATGGTTTATTGCACAAAATGCGTCAAGTATAATGGGTTAAGCATTAGTTTTACCATATATATTTTCAATATTTCATGGGTATTCATGTCCTTTTTAGTTATTTTGTAACAATAGTTCAGTTGCAGCAATTACAATTTTAGTCGAACAAAAATTACACTTTTAACAATATAAATTTTTAATAACCTGAGAAAAAGCTTCAACTAATATATTTTAAACTGCATTTACAAAATGCAACTATCAGTCTATCCAGAGGCGGAAGGAGGGGGGCGGGAGGGGGCATATGCCCCCCAAGGCTGGGGGATAGGGGGGTAGGTATATCATATTCATAATTTATACTGCAGCAGTGAGTCAGGGTGAATTTTAAAGTTTTTTTTTTAAACTTACTAAATGAAACGACGTCGTTTCATTTAGTAAGTTTTAAAAAAAAAACTTTATACCAAGCTTTAGCAGCCAACTTTATACCCTTCCAAGTCCTATTCCCTTTTTCTTCTTCCGCCTCTCGGCATATGCTAGAAAGTAGAAACTCATCAGGCCATCACCTCCTTTTTTTTCCTTTTTCAGCAGCAGCTCACTGATCGCCCTCCTTCACCAATCGTCGTTGCAAGCCTGCAAATCGTGACTCTGCAGCCTCCGCCGCTCTAGACCTCCGATAACGGTAAGTTTTAGTAGTTGTCAATTTAATTGAATATTTGATTTAGGGTTTTAAAAAATTAGGGATTTGTGGTTATTGTTGTCATTAGTTAAAAATTAAAATTGATACAATTATACAAATAAGGAATTTTGTGCTTAATGTTGTCATTATTCATTAAATTAGAGATTTAGAGTTTGTTTATTATGCCATGAATTATAGATTATGTGTTTTTATCCTTGAATTGATATTGTATATTTATTGTATATTGATTCATTGTTTGTGAACTAATTGAATTAGGTTAATTGATGAAGTTATTATGAAATGTTTAAATTGCTGAAATTATTGTGAAATACTATTGTAAGACCCCGAAAATTTTAATAAAGAGAATTTATTTTTCTTCTTCTTATTATTTTTAAACAGAAAGGTGTTAAATCGATAATGATAAAGTTACTAGTGAAATGTGACAATTGAGAAGTCTAGTAATAACGCTAAATCACTATTCACGTTATCACTATTCATGAGAGACTATTCACGCTAAAAACGCTTTTACACTTTCTTCGATCTTTGAATTACGCCATAACGTTTATATAAGCTGGATACAAAAATTATACGGTATAAATACAAAAGTACTATTCATATGAATATACTATTCATTTATACAAAAAGTCAAATATGTATGTCGGGGAATATTCCTTCTATCGGATAATATTCGTTATGTCGGAGAATATTATATTGGGTAAAGTACGACGGCGCCGTCGAAATAACCAATTTTATATTCGGTAACGTACGGCGCCGAAATAACAAAATATTAGTGAGCCCCGCAATGACAATATTGTTAACGATAGTGGGCCCCATTGTGGGATACTGAAAACGACAGTATTTTGTCAACAATATTATCACTGACAACTGTTGAAATATCCGGTAATAAAAAGAACAGTAAAACGCATTATTCTACAGTAGTACGCGACATTTCACAAGCACACGGTGTTGCACAATATTTTAAATTATTGATTCAATAATTGACAAAGTAGCCATTGCACAGTATTTTGATTCAATAATTGTTACTGTAGCATCTGCATGGTACTTTTTATTATTTATCATGGCACTGTAACTCATATTATTTGTTATGATATTTTAGCATTATTGACGGATTAAAAGTGGAGTCTAACTTAGGGGTACCTAATTGAATTTTTGAAATTCACATGCTGTGAACTATTGGTTCACATGATGGAACTAATGGTTCACATGTGGGAACTATTAGGGGCTGTTATGCAAGATTGAAAATATTTGAGGGATTATATTAAAAATAGAGGCAAATATAGAGGTACTAAAGTGTAATAAGTCGAGCCCTTATTGTGCAATTAATGAAACTTAGTTTTCCTATAAATAGGAGGGATTATCTTGAGAAATCTTCACACCTTCCTTGCATATACTCCCCCTCTCTCTAAATTTCTTGAGTTCTCTAAGTGTGCTATGCTATTGTGAGTATTTGTGAGAATTCTAGTATTGTCCAAGTTAGTAAACTTCATAGAAAGCAACATCCAATCACTTATTAACGAAGGTAGGGGATATCATTTCTTTCATACTCTTATGTAATATCATTTGCTTCCTTGTTCGTAAGTGATATTATACTCATAAAGGTTGTTATTCATTCCGTATTAATTTGTGGAGATAACCTGTCCGTGCGGATTGACGCATGTCTGGTGAATATCCATTTGTATTCATTCCTTATTACTCTATGGGAATAACCTGTATGTACGGAGTGTCGTACCTGGTGAATACCCTTCTGTATTCATTCTTTATTACTCTGTGGGAATAACCTGTATGTACGGAGTGTCGTACCTGGTGAATACCCTTCTGTATTCATTCCTTATGACTCTGTGGGAATAACCTATATGTACGGAGTGTCGTACCTGGTGAATATCCCTTTGCATTTATTTCTTACTAATCTGTGGGTATAACCTGTCTGTGCGGATTGATGCATGCTTGGTGAATAACCTTTCATATTCATTATTTATTAATCTTTTGTGAAAATAATCTGTCTACGCGGATTACCGCATGACGGGTGAAAATCCATTTGCAGTTTCATATATTTTGTTATACTCGTATAACGTATCAATTCTTTTATACTCTTTAATGGATATCTTTTTCTTTCACATTTCTCCATTTATGATAAGAAATCTCTGTTTGTTTCCAAAACTTTATTTTTAAATGGTGAAAATTCCTGAAAATTTATAGAATATCTTTAATAGTTTGTGTTTCATCTAATATCTTTTCACCTGAATCTTTTTATTTCGTTTGATACGATATAGTTGAATCGTAAATTTTATTTCTTGAATATCATTCTTGAATTTGACTCCACAAATTGGTCATCATGTTGGCAATTTGGTCAATTTTCAACACTGATTAAATTATAAATCTTTTCTTATCCTTAATCTCACTGTGTTTATTTTGTATCATTGTCATCATCCTCATCCTCATTCTCATACTTAAATTATGGTGATAGTTCTATTTGGCCCGTAGTGCAAAGATGAACTGACGTGACATGATTTTGACCAAACTGTGTATTGGTATAATCATGACTTTTGGTGTTACAAATAAAGGCGTATGGTGAAAATTCTCTTTGGCCCGTAGTGCAAAGATGAACTGGCGTTTGGCATGATCATGACCGGTGATGTTACAAATAAATATCTTTGGCACGTAGTGCAGAGAGAGGCTGTTGAATATAAACTGTTGATTTGGATGTTCATAAACATGAACTATTGATTGGTGTTACAAGGATAAAATATTGGTGGTGATCCTTTAATTTATAGAAGATGGTAGATATTATAATCTACTTGACTCTTCTAATAGATTGTTCGTTCCGCTTCAGTTGTTGTTGTTGAACAATTATAATATCTTTAAATTTCTGATTTATTATTGTTGAAGACTAAAGATAATTTTTATTCTTCATTATCTTAGTCATGATATTTCTTACTGGGCTATTTGTGCTCACCCTTTTCCATTTTGTTCCATTGTTCTCCTCAGGAAAAGAGAGTGTAGAGGGGACTAGCCGGGGAATGGAGTGATGGTCCGAGATAATAGAAGTATCTCAATACCTTACTATTAGTGTGACAATAAGTGTATTGAGAATTTAAGATGTATTTGTATTGTGTTGTCGTATTTTGCACAATACTTATTAGTTGTAAATGGGAAAATTCGTATTTGTATTTGTATTTTATGGAATGTTATTGGCGACTCAAAATGGGTTGTATGGACCTATTTTGGGGGCGACACAACTATAATTGGGCAAAATGAAATTATTAGCAATTGATATTTTTATTTATTCTAAATTATGGACAAATACGTGATTAAGCGACCAAGAACTGTTAATTCTTCTAATAATCAATTTTCAAGTTCCGAAGTAAGTGGCGGTATAAGAAATTCACGTGTGGAGTTCAATCCGAGTGATATTGTTAGTGATCCGGGGTTACGTAAATCAATTGAAGATTTTAATATTGTTATTGATGTATTTTACCCCCCTTTTAAAACGTTCTGGTTTCGTCACTGAGTCTATCACCGTAGTACCAGCAACATGATGTAAAGGAACACATCCTATATCAATTTGGAATGTTAAAGATAACATACTTTATATAAATACACGTGTTAGAGTCTTATTTTGTGATATTACTTTTGAACTTTTTACTTTTAGAGATTATTTACTAGTTTGGAGCCGTTGTTCTAACGTCTCATCTGTTGTACCAATAAAAAGATTGTGTCATGTGACAAATTTTTGAATAATTTTTTTTATCAACAAATAAAAAGAGCCTATTTAAAACGAAAAAACAATGTCGATTAGGCCTCCTTCCAATTCACACGCCTACCTCTTCCTATTTTTGGATAATCTTCTATAGAGGATACTAGCTAATGCACAATCATGTTTCCTGTATGTTAGAAATTCACGAGGTATTTTGGGGTTTTGCAAAAATATTTGTTTGTAAAAAATTAAATAAATTCTTTTTTTTTTCTTTTTTTTTTTCCTTTTTTTTCTGTTTCTTTATCAAATAAGAAAAAAGAAAAAGAATCTATTTAATTTTTTGATTTTGTTATTATTTTGTAATTGTTTTTTTTATAAGTAAATTATGATCTTGTTTTTAATTTTGTCTTCTTACCGTTGATGTTTTTTTATGTATTATACATTTTAAATGTATACATATATGTATTATGATTTTATACAAGTATATACACTCCAAAAATATTATAATTTAAAATAAAATATTAAAATATCAATTAATCAAGTAAATGGAGAAAGAAGGAGGGAGACCCTGGAAAAGGAGAGAGAGAAAGAGGAGAGTAGATAGAAAGGAAAGGAGGAGAGAAAGAGAGAAGGCGGATGAGAGAGGAAAGAAAAAAGGAGAGAGGAGAGAAGAGAGAGGAGAGAGAAGGAAGAGAGAAAAAGTTGATAAAGAAAAAAAATAAGAAAAAAGAAAAAATAATATTTTTTTGATTATTTTCTCTCTCCTCTCTTCTTGACACGTGACAATTTCCGGCGAAAAATTGGTATCTCCGTCCAAAAAAGACATTTTTGTTGTTTTAAAATACTTAGAGGTATTGATTATAAATTCTCAAATTTTGAGTATCAAATTGATTTTCGTCCAAATTTGAGAGAACTATTTTGTCATTAGCCATTATTTTATTTGTTAATAAAAAATTCCCAAAAAAATAGTCGCATGATGACACATTGACACATTTTGCTTTGTTGAAACAATAGATGAAATATTGTTTGTAACAGCTGGCCCGAACTCTTTATTTTTACTTGGTTCTATACCCGTAACGGATAATTGGTATACGGATGGAAATGTGTCAGGCTGCTAAGCCTGTGATGAAGCTCCCTAGTCCGTAGTACCAAAAAAGATGAATAAATAAATAAAGGGAAAGATGAAGCTCCCTCGTAAACTTTCTAGGAAAAGCCCCAAATGTTCGTAATTACAATTTAACTAATCAAATATTTTTAGATCTATAATAAAATTTATATGATTATAATTTGACAAAAATGAAAGTGACTGACACCACATATAATTACACGAGTTATCGTACAAATACGACGTTGTAAGAAGAGATGTTAAGACCTATACTAACTCACATCAAACCACATTTATAACAGATGTGGGACTATCGCCAAAATAAAATTAAGAGTTAAATGTAATTTGCATCTCCAAGTTTATCTTATTTTACATATTGCATCATATAGTTCAAACGTAACACTTTGCATCATGCACTTTTAGCAAATCGACAAATAATATCCTTCAGCCTAAAATTCGTTAGCTGGAGTGACGGGGATAGTGTTTTTTGAATTAAATATATTTAGTTTATATTGATAAACCACTTTTAATAAACTAATTTGCCAACTAATATATTTTAAATAATATTTTAACTCTTTTATAAAAACACCTTTGGTAAAAAAAGTTATACTCAAAGATTTTACCTCATCACATGACATCGACACTCTGCCAAACAAGCACTACAAGTAAATGGACAGAAGAAATAGTATATTTATATGTGCACTAACAACTCTATACTAATAGAGTAAAAAAAAAGTATACAAGTCTTACTCTTTAAACTAGTGATCAATTTTTGAACGGAAAACTATATAATAGGACTATGACGACGGTTTTTTGGGTTATGGCGACGGTACTACCGTCGTCATAGGTTTATGCCGACAGTAGTACCATCACTATAGCCCAAAAAAAATATTGTCATAGTTCTACTGTGTAATGCACAATTGTGTACTTACATTAAACACTTTTTGAATTGAATCGATTTAGTGTTTCTCCCTAGTAATGTACAAATTTTAGTGCACAATTACTACATAGAAATACAAAAGATACTTCAAATAAAATACAACTTTAAGTTAATTTATGTACATATACAAGGGAAAACCTGGTTCAATATCTCTTCCTTTTGAGGTTGACGAAAAAAACTATCAAAAAGTTGTCGTCTCTCACTCACACCGGCATACACAGGGCCGATTGAAACTTTTTGGGGGCCTCAAGCTAAATCTAAAATTGAATTTTTTTTTAAAATATTCAATACTAAATTAAATTAATATTTATGATATTATTTTTGATTAGAATTTCATTTTTCTTGCTCTTTTAGATACAAAATTATTAATTAAACTTGTATATTGTACTTTTAGCTACTGCTTTGTTGAAAAAAAAATTTAGAATTTTTTTAATAGGCTCTAACATATATGAATTATTAAAATTTGGGGTCTTCTCAATTTTGAGGGTCTCAAGCCATTGCTTAAGTGGCTTAACTAATGAGCCGGTCATGGGCATACATACAGAGATGGAGCAGATCCAACATTTAGCCATGAGCATCCACTGATCCTCCTTCATAATGAAGTAACCCTCTACAATGAGTATCATTGTAGTGATGATATGAACAATATTTTCTGCCATGGGTGCTGGGTGCTGGGTGCTGGGTGCTGGGTGCTGGGTGCAGCCAACTAATAATCAAGGGCATCTCTGCAGTATATGGCTGCAGCACTAGCTGTACCCAAGATTGTAGAAATACTTGTCTAATGATTGAATGTCATTATGATTTCTTTCTACACAAAACATGTGCAGAATTACCTCCGAACACTCGAATACCATCATCTCAATCTCGTGCCCGCCCATTCTCTTCAAGAACTGTATTGTACAGGCTGTTTTAATATTCATATATAAATTTTTGTAAGTATTACAATTCTAAAATTTTAATTATGGGTAATATAAAGAAAAAAAAAAATTAATTTTAAAAATTACCTATTAAGTTTTCTGGAGTATTTTTACTTTAATAATAAAAATATAATAGTGACCGTGGATTTGGGTGGACTTGAAATTAAGTTTGTTTTCGGTTATATGCAATGTTTGTGGACTTGAAATTAAGGCTAATTACACTTTGGTTGCATGAAGTACTATCAAATTCATAATTCGGCCTCTAAAAAATTTGGACTTACAATTTACTACATCAAGTATTTAATTGTATACAATGTAGCCCCCAATTTCAGATTCCGGCCAAAATTGGCCGGAATACCGGACCCGTCTATAAATCCGATCGGGTCTTCAGTATTTTATACCAGTTGGCTGTATAAATATACGGATTGACTTATTTTTTTTAATAAAAAAGTACTTAATACCATAGAAATACGGTATAGAACTATAAATATAATTTAAAACCATAAAAATTTATAAAACAAATTATAAAAAAATATTAATTGTATTTGGTAATCTTTATATTAATATTTAATTCTAATAATTTAACATATAATAATTATTTATAAGGATTTATACAGATTTAATACGTCAAAATAAGTATTTATACAAATTTTATACTAATTTAATAAGTCAAATCGTATTCTATACGGTCAAATCGTATATAGAAACTTGTCTGGTCGAAAAATTAGGTATTCCGACTAATTTTGGCCGGAATTTGAAATTGGGGGCTAAATTGTATAAAATTAGACACTTGATAAAGTAAAGCGTAAGCCCAAATTTTTTGGGAATCAAATCATAAATATGATGGTACTTCATGCAGTAAACTATATTTAGCTCTTGATTATATAGTAGACTTCCGAACTTGCTGATAATTTACTTTGACAACATGAGGTCTTTAATTGTGGATATATAGTAGACGACTTAGTAACAGCTGAGTCGACAGTTCTGAAAATTGAAGTAAATAAAATTGTTTGGTTCTAATACAAAGCTTTTATTAAGGTTAAATGATACTTATGTCCTTTCAAATTGTCACTCACTTTTAAAATCATCTCTAAAATTTATTTTTTATCAATTAGGTCTTTAAAGTGATATTTTTTATCGATTCCGTTCTTTTTACCCGATTTGACTGTAACCTGACCCATTTTTACCAAAATTTGACCCAACCTGACCCATTATGACTTGACCCCAAATAAAAAGTTTTAAAATTTAATTATTATATGTATATGTATAAAATGAGTAAAGTTTCATAAAATATAGATTCAAAAAAATTAAATAAGAAAATAAAACTTTATTTTTTAAAAAAAAAGTAGATTTTTTTCATTTTTTATGTAAATCTTTATTTTCAGGGAAAAAAAAGGTTTATGTCTTTACCATTATTATATATATATTCTTAATATTAAAAATTTTAAAAACAAAAATTAACTCACATAACCCAGAGACATATGTCTTAGCATTTAGTTTTCCTCCTTCAAATTCCCCACCTTTATTATATACTCTCTGCAAGTTCTTCCGAATTTTGACGGGAGTCTTCTATAGAGAAGCTGGATCTACTTCTTTAATGCTTCCCAATAGTGCGAAATTCTCATCCATTCAAACGTATAATAAGCCTAATTTTAGTGAAGTGTGCTTTTGTTGAGAAGTATATATAGAGTGAATTTTTTTTTTTTTTCTACAAGTTAGTGTACATGTATCTATTTATTAATGCCTTAGTTTTTGTGCTTTTCAGGGTTCATATACATGAATCATATAAATGGATTTAATATTGATTTTAGTAAATTGAAAAGACTATTCAAACTTTTTAGCCTATTGGGGTTTTTTCAACTGGTTCATGCATATAGTTAATTAAAGTTTAATTAGATAACTAATCTATCAATCGAGTTAACTCACAGTGTATCAACCACATAAACTTACCGAGTTTTCAAATTAAAGTTTAATCAGATGATGTGTTTTTAAATATAAGTATTGATGGTAAAGTATGCAACAAGAGCATGATTCGAAGCAACTGGCTTTATTATTGCGCTGATTGCAGATATTTTGTGCATGTCAAATGTGTTACACTAACAAAAACTTCATAAACTTAATTTGGTGCTGAGGTTTGTGACCATATTTTACTTTTTGTGATTTCCGTCACTTTTAGCTTGGCGAGTTATAATTGCTTTATATAATTCTTAAACGCTCTTGGTTTCAGATCTAGCGAAAATGAGAATACTGATGATCATGTTGATGATCCAAACTTGATGCACTTTCCACTACTCGAGTCAGACAAATAAATAAATAAATAAATAAAATTTTGGACCGGTCGTCAAACCGGTCGCTAAGTCCCGATCCCCGTAGAAAGGCTCTTTGTGAAAAGGTCTTGGTGCTACAGGTAGGACTGATCATTCGGTTATAACCGAACCGAATAGGCTATTCTGTTATAACCGAAAACCGAAATATTCATAATTACACTATCCGAAATACTAACCGAATTTGACAATAACCGAATTACCGAATACCGAATTACCGAATTATAAATTCGGATATTTCGGTTAATAACCGAACCTGTCAATACTAGACAATTCATAAGTGTGGCTCTGAAACTTACTCTTTTGATCTTCAGGGTCTAATGAACTATCAACATTTCCTCTACCATCATTCCTCTCACCATCCAGAGAAAACTTCAAGTTTAGGGATATATCTTGCATATCTCTCAAAGAATCACTTAGTGAATCCGATTCTGAATTTTCGTCATCATCGTCATTTTTCAGCCACCGTGGCTGCCTTGGTTTGCAACTTGCTATTCTAGACAGGTAAGTTTTGCAATGTGCTGGCCATGAGAAAAGGTGAATATTTTTCAACCCATTTTGTCGGCATTTTGCCCAAAGTTGCTTATCTGCTACTAGTTTTAAAAGAGCATCAGCAATAGACTGATGATCATGGGGATCAACAAGTAGACCATTGTCAAGTACCAAAAAATGAACCGGCGAGGTGGGTCAAGCCCAAAAACGTGTCGGAAATTATGGCCACAGGCGGCGATGGGTGGCTCTGAAACCAATTGAGCATAGGATTGTAGAGCTCCCCCAAGGAAGCAATCATAACACTGAATCCGCCGACCGGGAGGTCTTTCACGTTTTCTACGCATGCCGGAATTGATGGGCTCACCAGAAAAGGTAAAACCAGGGGTTTAATTGATGGGTGTTTGAAGAGAAGCGGGTCTAGGAATGAGAGATTTTTTGGGGTTACGAGAATGGTGATGGTTAAGCCACAGATGGGAGTTGGTGGGTTAGGTCCAATCACGTGCCCGTAGGCCCTAGGACTGATTACTATTAGTTTTTCAGGAGGGGTAACATCACTATCATGTGCCCGTAGGCCCTAGGATTGATTATTATTATTATTATTTAATTATTAAAGTTCGGTTATTCGGGTATCCGAATAGCCTATTTTTTAAAACCGAATTCGAAACCGAATACCGAACAATAAATCGGATATAACCGAAATTAGAAAAAAAAAACCGAAAAACCGAAATAATTCGGTTAAAAAATTTCGGTTGTGTTCGGTAATTCGGTTTTATCCATTTTTTGCTCACCCCTAGCTACAGGCCTTCTAGCAAACTCGTTCTATGTGAAACTATTCATTTTTGTGATTATCACTCATTTATATATTTATTTTGCTAAAACCCACTGTTGTATAAATCATGAATCGATGAATATTGATACTCATAATTTAGTCACATAATCTTCGCAATTACATAAGTTTAATTATTTAGTGGAAAATTGTTATAGATATAATATATTACAAATCTAAATTTAAAATATTGTCACCCCTCCTCTGTTGCAATTTAACTATAAATTTGATTCCTATGTGTACTTGGAAGATCTTGTAAACCTATTTATCCTTTAATATAATCTTTTAATATCTAAAATAAAATATAAATTTCTGCTTTTCTTAAAATATATAATTTTAAAATAAAAAAATTATATTTTGTACAATAATTAATAGAGTATATATGGAAAAAACAAGTTTTAAGGTTAAATGAGGTGGTTGCATGTTAAAAACTAGCTAATGAGGGTATTTTTAGCACTTTGGAAAGGAATCTTATTTTTGGACAACTCATTCAATTGCTTTTGGGCGAGTGCATTACATAATAATTGTACTGTTGCCCTTTTTTTTTAAAAGCATAGGTGGTCAAGCGGAGGTTTTATAACCACAAATAGTAAAATGTCAAATTGTGTGAATATTAGAGTTATGTTTGTTTATAAAGATTATAATTTTGGAATTATAATTTATGAGATTATAATTACAAAACTATTAATTCTAAGATTAAATAATCCTAGTCACATGTTTATTTTTTTATAGATTATTCATGGGATAATTTAAAATAATCTCATGTTATGTTTATTTTTTTCAAGACTAATTAAAGGATTGAATAAAAAAATCATTTAGACTATTATACCATTACTAATAATAACATATTTGTTCAATAATACTGTTATTCTGTAATATATTAGTTTCATTATAATATTAAATGTATTCTGTTATTATAGGATTTAAATATATTACTTTCATTATAATAATATATTTGTTCAATAGCACTGTTATTCTGTAATATATTAGTTTCATTATAATATTAAATATATTATCTTATTATAGGATTTAAATATATTAATTTCATTATAATAATATATTTGTTCAATAACACTGTTATTCTGTAATATATTAGTTTTATTATAATATTAAATATATTATGTTATTTAATATTATAATGAAATCTGTGAAATGAACATTTGTTGAATAATATGATTATCAGGCAATTTAATTCTTTGACCTTGGCCTAGTATTGTATTTCTCCTTGCGTGCTGGCAAATTAGGCTACCATTTAAGTTTTGCTCGTTAGGCAGAACATTATGCTGGGGATTTATTATGCTTAATAACAGTGCTTTTGTTTGAGGTTAATTTTGTCTAAAAAAATTTAGTACCAAACGGTGCATAGGAATTATAATACCTGGTTGAATATAATATTAAATAGTCTCTCGTATTAAGCCATTTTATAATCTCTGGATTAATAGTCTCAAGTCCAAATTTAAAAACAAACAAAACACTTGAGATTAATAATCATATTCCAAGTGTAATCCTTACAAACAAACATAGCCTAAGTTTTAGAATGCATCTTACCCTTCTTTTAATCCCAAGCATGCGAGATTAAGGACAACAATGTCTTTTATCATATCCTCCATTTAAAAAAAAACTAATTTACTTTTTTCTTACTTAATTTGTAAAATTTTAAAAATCTCAAAGTCGATGTTAATTTTATTTTATTTTAATTTGTGAAATAGCCTATATTGAAAATTATTTAAGAATTTAAGTACAAAAATATAATTAAAAAAATTAAATAAGTGTCTACCAGAATTTAAAGCAAATTAAATGATCATCATTATTGATTAAATTATAAACCTGATTTTCAAGAAGATTAATAGCCATTTGAGAAGATTGACATGGTACAAGACATTATTGTCCTTAGTTTCATATCTTGGGGATTAAATAAATAAATAAATTAGATCTTAACATTTTTTTTAATGCCATGACAGCTATTTAATGAGGTGGCAGTGTTTGTGTACTATCTTAATACTCTCAAAAATAATATAAGAAGATTTTAAAAAAAAATATACAGAGACTAGAATGAAACTAAACCATAAGTACAAAGGGTCAAATGGATCGTTTTACCATTTTTTAAGTATAATATGATAATTGATTTTGATTATTATTTTTACTAATATAAACGGTTTTAAAAAGCATTTTGTATTTCAATTTTGTTAATGAAAAGACACTTGAATTAGTAAAAAATGAAAGTAAAAAAAAGTGTTTGATGTTAAAAGAGTGTTTGGTATTAAAAAAAGTGTTTACTACTTATTTCTAGTGTTAATTACTAAAAGAAAGGTTTTATATATTATAGAGGTTAATGGGTGGACTTATTAAAATAAATTGGGCGACATTAATAATATATTTGGTCAAATCTGATTGTTAGATTTTGATAAACATAATAAGTACGGGATAAAACATAACTTGATTATGCAATTATTAATTGTTTATTTTTTTTAAATAAAACACAATTGTTGATTCTTATTTTCATTTTTTTTATACAAACAATTTCATTTGATGGTAGATAAATATAAAAACAATCAGCAAACACCTTGTAGCCCTGAATCATTCTAAGGCTTAGGCCAAAGTCTTTAAATTATTGAGTTTTATTTTGTTTTCGTATCCCACCAGTATGATACAATGGTTTATTGTAAATTTACAATGTTCATTTTTCAATTAATTTTCAAAAAAAAATTTATTTTTACAATAATTTTTCATTCTTTGCTTACACTTTTTTTTAATGTTTGTTTATTTTTAAATAATTTTACTTATAAATAACATCAAATTTTAATTATAAAATACTTTTGGGTCACACCGTGTGTGCCGGATTGTTGGAATTTAAATTAATAAATTAACCACTATCTTTTATTTTAAAAAATTATAAACAACTTGGAAAATCAAGTTTTTTTATCTTGTAATTACTTTGTGCAAGAGGCACAAGGATAACATGGGTATATAATAAAATTTTAAATTGGAATCTCAAATTGATAAGAACAAATTAGTCACTTTAATACAGTGTGTGCATATATTAACAACTTTAAATGTATTTATTAGAGTCACTTCTTTCTACCCAAACGGTCTTTCTCTCTTACTAGAATTTCTTTTCCCCATCTCAATTTTTTCTTCACATATTGTATTTATTAGTGTCAAAAAGAAAAACTCTTCCTAATTACACTCTTCTTCATAATCCTTTATAACAAATAACTAAAGAATTATTAATTTGCACAATAAAAATAAATTTATACTAGAATGTGGTGAAAATTGTTTTGAATAGATTATTATTTTGTCTTGATCTTTAAAGAGAAACCCCAAGGTTTATCAGTTGAAGTTTACACAATGTTTGATTTATTTATCTAGTTACGAGAGAAATAGAGATAATGAAATCTTAAAAGTGGAGCAGATTAATTAAAATGTTAATTAAGGAATGAATGAGTTATTTATATAAAATTTAATAAAAATAATTATGAAATATTTAAAAACAATAGAGACACTTTTGTTCAAGGAAACTTATTAATCCCAATCTCAAGATTGTCAAACCCACGCCATCCCCTCCCTCTGATTAGTCTTTCATATGTAGGACTATTTTTAAACAATAATAGTATTGTGACTAAAAAATTATTATAAAAAAAGAGATACAAAATGATTTATATGGTTGTGATTGGTTATAACTATTAGACCCACTCATGTACGATGGATCATCTACTAATTACATTATGACACATCATTTTGTAAGCTAGTTTTTATAAAAATTCTTTGTAAGTGTAACTATACTCATTTTTAAATAGGACTGTTAGTCTCATCTAAAAATATCAAAATAAAACAGTAATATTATTTTTTACGTGGGACTAATAGTCCTCTAATTCCTAAAAAAAAAAATAGTGATTTTTTATAATTCCTAATAAAACAGTAGTATTATTTTTTTATAAAAGTTCTTTGTAGTTTATTAATCTCTATTTATGGTGGAAGATATGTATGAGAACACAATAAAAAAGAGGTAGAGTAATTGAATTCTATTAATCATGTACGTAGATAAAACCCTCCATTTTGATTATATTTATATGAATGAGATTTTATAAAAATGTTAAAAGAAATTATGAAAATAATAATTTTTAAATGAGAGAGCTAAAAAAAAGCCTCGTGTTTGATATGTTTGCACGGAACATCCTTTCACATGCTCTACTGGCAAGTATTTAATTGCTATCTTTGACTAAATTGTCCAGGTGAAATAGACGCCTAGCAGCATTCACATGGGTTATGTCATCCTTTCGCACGCTCTACTGGCCAATATTTAATTGCTTTCTTTGACTAAAATGCCCGGACCTGGATGCTTAAAAATCTATACTAACCATAATATAATGCTATGTTGACTAAAATGTTGACTAAAGAGTATTATTATGGTGATAAAAAAATTTATAAAAATAAATTTATAAAATATTGTAATAAAATATAATTAATTAATAATTCATAATATATGAGTGAGATTATTAATAATAATTAATCACATTATTTTATATTTATTTTTTATATTCATTCTTTTGTAAACAAAACACTACTCCCTCCGTCCCAAATTAATTGTTTTTTAGGACTTTTTAAAGTCAAATTGACTATTTTTAAAATTAATAATTAAACATATATAAATATATTTCTAAAATTATAAAAATTAAAATTAGTAATAAATTGTATATACTTTCTTTTAGTTATAATATCTTCACCTATATGTTAGCAAAAATAGTAAAAATATTAGTTTTAAAAATAGTTAATTTGACTTTCAAAGGTCAAAATTGAGCAATTAATTTGGGACGAAAAGAGTATTATTTTAGTTATAACATGTATTGACGAATTATTTTAGTTTTATCTTGCTTTGTGTTTAAGGCGCACTTTTTTTTTGTTTTGTACAAAGACTTGATAGTAGACTTTGCTTTATATGACGAGGTCTTAGCGTTAAAACTTTCACACGACTCATGACTTGCCAATTGTAATCCTCTTTTTACTCTCTCTCTCTCTTAATTTTACCCCTACTCACATATTGAGATGGAGCAACTGAAACACTTCAGCCATGAACATCCATTGGTCCTCAACGTTGAGGATGATGCTCAGGAGGATGTTAATTGTTGTGGGTGCAATAAATCAATACTCATAGGTGAATCAGCATATAGTTGCAGCACTAGTAATACTAGTGATAATAGAACCCAAGGTGATTGTCACAATTTCTTTCTACACAAAACATGTGCGGAATTGGCCCAAGTACTTGAATATCCTATGCACCAAGATCACCGTCTTACCCTGCATTCACGTCCACAGTATCAGAGCCGGTCTTGCTTTTGTAATGTCTGCGTCAAGGATTGGGAGTGGTTCACCTATCAGTGTGTAAGTTGTCAGTTTGACCTTTGTTTGACATGTGCTTTGCAGGATCGCAGCTTTCATCATGAATCCCACAATCACCCATTAACTTTAATGCCTAAGGAAGCCTTGTTCACCTGTGATGCTTGCGGCATTAAAGCTGAAGATTTCTCCTACTTTTGTACCACCTGTCTATTCTGGTTACACAAGAGTTGTGCCTCCGCAACAACCTCCCTCAAATGTCAATTTCACGAAGATCACCCTCTTGTCCTAGCCTATTCTCTTCCCGAACAATATCGTAGTTTCGGGCAAGATTGTAGTATATGCAACAGAAAACTTCATCCGAGCTATTGGATTTATTATTGTGCAGATTGTAGATTTTTTGCCCACATCAAATGTGTTACTTCAAGAAAGACGGCAGAACCTTTGACGTTGAGGTTCATTATCTTCCCGTCATATTTTTATTTTCTGTGATTTTTGTTCATTCTAACTTGGCTTCTTTCTACTTGCAAAAGATTCTTAATTAAACTTTCTTTTTTTCTTGGTTTCAAATGTAGTGAAAATGAGAATATTTATGAAGGTGATGATGAGAATTTGATGCACTTCCCAACACCTGATGAAGCCTCACTTGGTTCATTAATACGCCAATTTGTCAAGGCCATTAGTCTTACAGTCTTTACAGATGATACCTCTACAACAACAGATGATCATATCAATCATTGGGCACATAAAGATCACCCACTAATCCTTTTTCCTGAATTTAAAAGGAATAATAATGAGATGAAAAATGAGGTAATGCTATGTGACGGGTGTGTGCAACCTCTCACCGCCGATCCATTCTATGGTTGTCTGCAATGTAAATACTTTCTGCACAAATATTGTGCCGAGCTGCCAGAAGAGTTGCAACATCTATCTCACCAAGATCACAAGCTCGTCGCAGGTCAATATCCTAGTCGTCGTCATTTCTTTCGGTGTCATTTTTGCCAAAAATGTAGCAACGGCATTTTCTATCGTTGTGAGCTCTGCAAATTCTACATGGATATCGTGTGCGCTTCACTGCCCAATAAGATCAAACATGAAGCTCACACACACCCCCTTAAGCAACTTAAAATCTTGGACTGCGGTGCAAGTGAGGATCAATATTCAGGTTTTGGATTTGGATGTGAAACTTGCAATTTTTACCTAAGTAAAGGACGTGCTATTATGCCACGTACAGTCAGGCACAGATGGGACCCACATCCACTCCATTTGATGTATCCGCCTGTCAAAAATCATCCACATGAATTCGACTGTGAAGTGTGCTCAATATATATAAATCCGAATTATTGGTTTTATCATTGTCGCGATTGTGATATGTCCTTTCATATTCAATGCCTCATGCGTGATGATGTTTACGCAAATATCAAGTTTGGGGCTACCTTTAATATTGACAATCTGCACCTCCACCACCTGACATTTGTTCAAAATAAAAGAAATATAGCCTCGTGTGGCAGTTGTGGTACTGAGAATATTAACATTGGGGACCCAGTTCTTGAATGTGCGTCCTGTAAATTTGTTATCTGCAAATTATGTCGTCGAGATTCGTAACAGAAGTGATGGGTGAATCATTGAATTCTTCTAGTTGTCATTTTTATAGTTGTTTGATGTGTGGATTGTTCTTTTAAATTTATAGTTAGTTATTCACTGAAAAAACAACATATATTATGAGTATAAATTTTTTGTCCATCCCATGTTATATATTGTTTCTAATTGTAATGTAATATTGATTTACATATTTAAATAGATAAATCTAGTACCTATAAATTTGTAATATGCTCGTTATGTTGTCGAAAAGTATAATTGTTTGGTAGTTAAATTCTTTTATTCATCTTCTGTCTAATCTTTTATTCTATGTTATATGTTGTTTCTAAATTTAATATAACTATTAATTTATAATTAACTTTTTAATTAGATAAACCTAGTACTTGGATATGAGATAGAACAATGGATGAGATAAAAAACGGACAGCAAATTTAAATTCGAATACTCTATACATCTGATCAAAATGAAGTTTCTTTAGCATTGTTATCTTATTAGACCCGTAATACAAGCGATATAGCAAATAAATGCGCTACAAATGATTAATGTCAACCCACACAAATTGAATGCTCTACAAAAAATGAAGGGTTGAGTGTCTAATCCCACTGCCTTCCCTAAAGCTATGTAAATTATTGGAGCACTTGGAAAAAGAAATGAAAAATGTTGTTTGGATTTTAGTTGCTTGTTTGTTTTACTTTTCTTTTTCGAGCTATGTCAATTATTGTTTGTTTTACTTTTCTAAAGCTATGTCAATTATTGGAGCAATTGGGAAAAAAATAAAATTACAAACAATTACAATATATATATACATATATTGTAATTATTGTTATTATTTTTGCTGAGTAAAGTAAAATTAATTTACTATATCCCAATGCATCTCAACATTACTTTTCCCTCCGTTCCACATAAAGAGTATTTTCTATTTGTAATTTTTTTTATTTTAAATATTAAGAAGAAGCGGAGTTAAAATAAAATAGCTAGGTTACGACTTTATAGTATACCTCAAAATATACTTATGCTTTTGGTTCTCTAAGGAAAATAAAAGGGTGAGAGAAATATTTGAAAATATAATTTTTCACTACAAGAAAAAGTTTTACTTTTACTAAAGTCGCATGGTCGAGTGGAACGTTGTTGCCGTGAGCCGTGAGATAGGCGTGGGAGTTGTATCGTTCTGTATTCCCTTCGTAAGTCGTTGATAGACGTGCTAGAAAGAGATTAGTCTTATAGATTATATGAAAGTCTGATGTTTAGAACATTGGGCATTGACCCTAGTACCTCTAGTGCTAGGAAAGATAAAAAAAAACGAAAGATAATGTTAAAAACACTTTTGAAATTGCTTATAGCAATCTTGAAGAATATTTACAAAATTGGTCTTTACTTAAGGTTAAACCTAGTCATGTCTATCAAATTGGCCTATTTGATCTTGAATCAAAAACTATTATTAAAACAACTGAAAGAACAATTTTCATTTCTGATACAAATGAAGTAATCAGATTATTAAACAAAGATGTTAAAAACTACCAGGAAGATTATAGTTTTCTACATCTTGGATCTGTTTCTATTGGTTTAAAACCTTTAACAAGAAAAGGACTTGATACTAGTCTTTGTCTTACTTTGCGAGATGCTAGGCATAATCGATTCACAGATTCTTTATTAGGAGTCGTACAAACTAGTTTATGTAACGGCCCAGTTTATTTTATCTGTTATCCAAATTTTGAAGTGTCGTTAACTGATAAACATCTTAAATGAATAGAGAAATGTGGCCTAATGACAACCCACATTTACCCATGTATTATGCGTTATTATATGGGTGGATGTGGGTGAGTACATTTAAAAAAAATTCTTTATAATTTGTAACTGACTCATTTATTATGGGCAGATATGAACTGTCTGATGGGTTTCAGCCGATATTGCCAAGTCTAGTGTAAACATATAGGTGAGACCAACAATAAAATAAATTGCTATTAATAAATATTGTACTCCAACAATCTTATTGGAATATTGAAACAAAGTTTATATTCGGTAATTTTTTTAATTGGTTAGGTTTCTTAATGACAACATATTTTTTGATTTATATGGGAGTTATTTAATTTATAGCATTTTAGCCGCCATGGGTGCTCAATGAGTATCATTGCCATCACCATCTATCCATATATATTTAAATTTTCTGTATACGTCCCGTGAGACTACCTAACATCAATAATATTATAATTAAATAACACCTAACATCAAGGACCCCCCCGTAGTAATTTTGATAGAATTTGTCGCTAGAGTGTGGTTTTGAAATCTACTGGTAGAAAGTGATAATATTAATATTATTGGTAGGCTTACTAAGATGACACCGGATGATTCGTACCTTTCATATATTCTTGAAGACTGTTGTTTGATAACAAATAGTTTTGAGTTAGTGATTTTTGCTCATATTTGTAGGGAGACTAATAAAGTGACTCATGATCTTGCTAAGCGTACTCAAATTTTTTATTTTCACATTCTTATGTTTTGGTTGGACGATGTTTACGTTAGCATCCTTGCTCTTGTTGTTTTCAATAGTTTGGAACAATAAAATCTTCCGATTGATGGGTTGTTTAAAAAAAAGTACTCCCTCTATTTCAAATTATAAGAGTGTCATTGACTTTCTAAAAGTTAATTTGAAACATTTTAAAATTTAATATTGACACTATTTATTTAAATTTTTAAAACAATAAATCTTATAACTAATAATACTTTTGAGATAGTTTATGATATTAGAATTTTATTGACATAAATTAAATAAATTTATCTTAATTTTGAGTTTGAAAATATTTAAAATTAATTTTTCAAAAGTCAATATTAATTTTATAAGTTAGAACAGAGAGAGTACTTAAAGCCCTCCAATTAAAATAAGGGTTACGGAGTTGGTCGGAAAACTATAAATGGTGGATGCCCGTTGTCAAAATTTGAACATGGAGGATGACTTTAAAATGTGGTGACAACTGGACAAATGTGTTATTCAGCCTAATTTCATATTAAACTTTCAATTTGGTCACTCCTTTAGATATTTCGTTTCAATTCAAGTCATTTACTTTTAAAATTCATTTAATATCAACTTTAGTTGGCCACAACAATTTTAATTCAAAAAATGAATCACTTTAATTTATTTTCTGAAGAAAATAAGAGAGAGCACTTTGTATTGAACTTGCATCTTGACTAGATTATTAAAATAATTCTATTTATTTAACATAATAAGTACCCTAATTTAGTATTTCCTCCGTTTCAAATTATAAGATAATTTTGAAAGTCAAATTAGGATATTTTTAAGCCCATGTTTAATATGATTCGTTAACGATCACGAAAAAATTAATCTTATAAATAATGATATTATATTTGGAACAAAGGAAACACTTTTTTCTCAATAACATCTTTTTATGTCATCTAGTCATCATCAAACGTACACTTAACAACCGTTACAATTCTTAAATACATATATATCAAACTACAATAAGTCTAGGGCGACATTGTTAGCAACATTTTTTTTTGTTTTTTTTTGTTTTGACTCCCAAATAATTTATATGATTTATTGGAACTAAATTTCTTTTTAAAAAAACATTGATTTAGGTGTAATTTGGATACATATACAAAACAGTATTGTACAGACTGTTTTAACAGTAGCGATGGGTGAACTATTGAATTCTTCTAGTTGTATTTTTTATGGTTGTTTGATCTGTGGACCGTTGTTCTTTTAAATTTACATTTAATTTGGTAGTCAAATATATACCAAGTTATTCAACCCTTTTAAGAAATATTTCCTTCACACGATTGCTCGCATTAAACTTCGTCGCAATTAGCTAAGTAGTAACTAGATGTTTTTTGTGAATGATATATTGTGAATAGCTTTTTATTCACAAATTATATTTGGTAACGGAATATTGTTATTTAGTGAAAGGGTGGTTTCTTTCATGAATAATATTTTAAGAAGGATTATTTGAAATTAGTGAATAACTTTATTCTCTCACAAATAATATATTATGATGAACAAATTTATTTAACGAGAGAAGATTTTCCTTCACTAACTATAAATTGAGAATCTTTCTTCAATTTAGTGAGAGAAAAATTCCTTCGTTGATGACTAACTAATTAACTAAAGAAGATTTTAGTAAGTAAAATAATCCTTCATTAATGTCCATTTCTTCATTATAATATCTCATTAAAATATAAATAAAAAAAAGTGCACATAAATTTTATATATACTAAATAAGAAACTAATTATTATATCATTTCAAAAGTATATAATGTATACAAAGCTAGTATAGCCAATATATACACACTAAAATTACAAGACTTGTTATCAAAAGTAAGTGCCATATCACCTACAATATGTATCCACAGATATTACACAAGGAAGAAAATCTCAAGCTATAAGGCGTAGTAATATTAAGACTTATTATGTATTTGGAATGATGTTATGGTAATAGAACCTGGGATTGAGAGTAAGACGTGTTGTAATAATATAGTAATTACATTCATGTCTAGTATGTTGTATGGAATGGGATGTACCGTGTAGCACCGGATTCGGGTTTGAGGTACCCGGATTTGGGGGCGCCACAATACTTATGCTTTTGGTTCTGCAAGGAAAATAAAAGGGTGAGAGCAATATTTGAAAATACAGTTTTTCACTACAAGAAAAAAAAAGTTTACCTTCCGACAAAATTAATTCCGACGGAATAATTCCCTCATAAACTTATTTTTCTTGTAGTGTTTCATGGGATTAAATCATCAGTTTATTAATACTAGTTTCTATTGATGAATCACGTACCTTCATTAAACCAACCTATTCTATTAAGTTACAAGGAAAACATCAAAGAGATTGTGTTTACAAAGTGGAACTAGATTTATTTAAATTTTTAATTGTATTTTTAAGTGTAACGCACAAGCACGAGGAGAGAGAAAGCTTGTGTGGCATATTAGTTAGGGATGATTTGGTAACACTTTAATTACCACGTGAGCCACGTGCAGCTCAAGTGTGTCCGTCATCACAATCAAAAAGGGAGAAAAATTAGGATTTGCAAATTCTTTGAGTTAGAGAGATTGTATAGAAGCAAAATATGGACAAGTTTTTAAATATTTTTAGTCATGCTAATGAATTTGTGTTGGACTTTTATAGAACAATATTATGTGAGGGTAAAAAGATTCAAAGAACGGGTAAATTTTAAAATTGGAAGTGTTGTCCAAAAAACTTAGAATAGGATCCAATCAAGTTCGATAATCCATATGAATAGCAAAAGACCGGCCACCTTATCACGTCAACAAAAATAAATTTTGATAGCTGATTTATATTACAAAGCAGCTTAAAGTCTCTGACGTTGTTCAATAGTGTCTTTGTACCACAACAATTTTATTTTTTTTTTCATTTCGCCCCTACAATTTTTGTTGTGTTACTATTTTTTTCTGTTTAATTTAAAGCTTTTATATTTTCTTATTTAGTTAATTTTAGGAAGCTAATTACACATTCCACGCGTCCACTGCGTGTTTGCCTTGATGACCCACTAGTAAATTAGCATCACACTACCTACCGAGATTGCCTACACATATACAAACTTAGCCAAGCAAAAACAAAGCCAAATAAAATAAATCAACCAACTTACTAAGTTTGCCAACTGAACTAGAGGTTAGGCCCAAATCAAATAATATTCAACACCCCAACTAGTAATTGATTTTTAAAATAATTTTTGTTCCTTGCCCATCTTTGACCAAGTCAAGAAAATTAATAAATGAACTTAATACGTTAGTTAATATTTTGTATAAGAACCAAACATTATTTGTAGAATAATGCTACAGACACAAATTATATACAAAAATTATGCACAAACAGTATAAAAAAGGAAAGAAAATGGGAAGTGAGACCTAATATTAGATGTTTTATATGTCATTGGTAAGTAATACACGAGTCTTACTTTTTGTGCACAACCTTTTTGTGTACAGTTTGTGCACATAATATTATTCTTATTTTTAAGTAACCTCAAGAAAAAATAGTATTATGAAAAAACTTAATTCAAAAATATAAATCAAAATTGACTTTTTATAGTCTACATGAACTATTTTTAAAGGAAATGATATACATGCTGTAAATATTTGACGAATTTGAATTGGGACCAACGTGGAAGTATATGCGATAGGATAAAATAAATAAGTGGGACCCTTCTTAATTTCTACATATTTTATGTATGCATTTACGTCGCAATCATAATTCGGTTGAAAACTTTCGCAATGTATAGCAGGACTCATTTTTAAATTCAAAATTGATGTGATTGTTTCAACTTTTGAAAATAATAAATTTTGTAATTAATGACACTGTTTTGATAATTTAGAATTTTTATAATTGTATTATCAAAAATTATATTTATTTATATCAATTTTGAATTAAAAAATATCTCAAAGACTTCAAAATGTCAATATTAAATAAATATTTTGAACACCGTCTTACGCATCAAGACTAAATCTCTCTCCGGACGATCTTAAGGGCACACCCCCCACATCGGTTTGATGCATTCAAGAGATTTCTCCTTAGTTCGAACTCAGAAAATCAAATAAGAGAGCACACCCTCTTGACCACCAAGCCAACCCCTTGGGGTTACAAATGTGGTAGTCATTAGCATGTGTTATTGTTGTGGAATAGTATTAATTCCTACTCCTTTCGTTCCAAAATAGAGATACAATTTCACTTTTGAAGTCAAACGACGACATATTAAACTTCAAATAGGTGTAAATTTATTTAACTTTAATTGATACAATTATTATAATTGTCTAGTATATAACAAAAACTATTAATCACAACATTTATTTCATTCTAAATTTAAAGTTTAATTTGCCGTCGTTTGACCTTAAAAGTCAAATTATATCTCTAATTTTGGAATGGATGGAATATATGATACCAGGATTCCTTTTGATATTTGTTTTTGGAAACACTTAATACTTTTAACACGTATTTCCTAATAACATAATTTTTCTCTAGCAATATCAACCACCCAAACTTATTATACACAAAACCAAGAAAATGGAACCCTTTTTTCTAAATGCTAGTAAATTGAAAGGCTAATAACTATTTGTTGTCAACTTCAGGAGAACAAATAAAATTCATGAAAATCTAATTAAAACATTGAGCTTTTGATTACAAATCAATCAAATGATTGAATCATAGTTTCCATTAACATCACATTTAAACACAAGGGTATTGAGGCTTAAACATTTACAGAGATAGACAGGCCTTTGATCTAAATTTACCTCAAATTGTGGGCAAGTTTAGCTTCCCTTCTGGTCAGGCTCTCTTATTGTAGATTCTTATGAACTTTCCTTGAATGTCTCAACTAATCACAAAAACTTAAATTACCAAAATCTAAATCAACTTCTTTCGTTATAACTTTCCATCTTCCCCAACGTATAATAATCTTTGCAAAAAGCAGGTCATGATGTAGGACTTATCTGTTTTATTTTACTTAAACATGTACACCTAGCTCGAGTCTCTTTTAGAGTCTGCACCAAAAGAAGATAATTGGGGAGGAAAAAATAGATTTTTGTTCGTGATTGTCATCCGCGTCATTTGTATCTTCCGCATCATAATCACTATCATCACCATCTTCTTCTTCTTCTAATTCAACATTATCATCGTCTTCAATAACATGATTCCTCCATACCAACAGATTAGAGTAGTTATTGGACTGATGAATAACTAGTCCTTTTTTATTGTCATATTAGTTGCTGTTAACGCCAAGTTTCGCACACACGCGTTTCAATCACTAAAAGCGCGTCAAATCCTGCACAGAAAAGAATTCACACGTAAAGCTTGACGGCTCGTGCCGCCGAAGGATTGCTCTGGTGTGAGAATAAGTACAGGTTGAACAAAGATTAACGATGGAAAATTTTTTCTCTAGTGTTTAAGTTGACATTACCCTCAAATTGGTGTTTTTCCTTGTACTTGTAGTCGGTTCACTATTAACTTCTGAGCCGTTTCCCCTAGAGTTAATGTTCCCCATCAAGAAGAAATCCCCAACAGGAATAACCTGAATTCCTTAAAGGAGGTTGGATTAATCTTGGCCGTTACTTTAGGAATTAATAATCAAGTGTAATTAGGAGTCTTAAATTTCTTGAAAATTTCCAACTGCTCGAAATAAATTCCTCACGTGGGGAAATTTCCTGCACGTGAGTAACGAACTTCCATGTCAGCTGGCCCCAAATGGATTATATCCCAACAGTTGCCTTAGTCAAGATGATATTTACTTAAATATCAAATTTGGGGCTACCGTAAATGGTTACAATCATCAACATAGCCTAGGCCTGGCAAAATATGGGTTTGGTTTGGTTTTGGTTTACATAAAATGGTTATGGATCCAAGTAAGAACTAAAACCACATTATCCATTTTAAATATGGTTTGTATGGTCTGAACCCAAATGGTTATAGTTTTAATGTAGGTCGACCCATATTTTATTTTTTGAGATTTATGTTCTTTCACTCTTTCCATTTTCCTTTAATTAATTATCTCTCTCTGATTTTTCTCATACATTATCTTTCTAAAATAGATTAATATATTTGCTCTCTCTAAAATTTTTTGTGTTTCTCTCTCTAAAAATTTTGTACACTTTCTCTATCTAGAAATTTTGTACACACTCTCTCTCTCTAAATTAAAAACTGAATATATATATATAAAAATAAATACGAAAAAAATATATATCTTTCAAATTTACAAATTTTACAAATAGAAATTTTCTTTTTTTCTAAAAAAAAAGGAGTACAATTTTGGAAATTCTAAAAAATAAGATGCATAATACTCCAAACATGACAAATGTTACAACACTCCCTTTTCGTGGCGGTCCCGGGGACAAACACCAGATTAAAAAGTTTAAAAAGTTACATTGATGTGACTAGATTAAGTATTAAAAAATTAAAATTTTCTCATTAGAAGCATTTTCTAAATAATTTACATTAGTAATTTTTATATTAATTAAAATGAAAAAAAATTGTTGATACTTTTATTAGAGTTTTTCAAATTAATTATTTAAATTTAAACTACATTTATTTTTTTTTGCAACGGAGGGAATATTTTCTTAAAGAATTATAATAAGAGCAATATATATTTTGTGAAGTGCATATATATACATTAAGTTATTCTTATTAATTTAACGATATTAGGTACGTATATATATATAGTACTGATGGCCATTATTATTTAGGTACACTGCAGTTTTTTTTTTCCAAGTTAAGCTTTGTTCCAATTACATAAACAAGAGGACACGTGGCAAAATTTTGAGCCTTGAACTGCTAATGGGATATATCCTGAACAACTGATTTGGAGTCTATACGGATCAAACCTAGATTTGAAAACTAAACAAATTGAAATGTGTTGATTAATATGGGCCAAATCTAGTTAAACTAGTTTCAACCCATATAGGTCCAAAACTAAACCAACCGATAGTATAAAAACTAGTTAACCAACCCACTAAAACCCAAATGGTTTTAGTTAACTACCTAGTTCTCAACCTAAATTGCCACCTCTAACATAGTCTCACAATTGTTCAAAATAAAAAAAGAGGGAATCTATATTTTTACAAACAAAACTATAATTTTACAAAGTCTTTTTAACATGAATAATAAATGGATTCTACATTTATGCGAGAGAAACTTTAATTTTTACAAAGTCTTTTTAACATGAAATATTAATTTTTAATTGTAAAAATGACAATTTCCTAAAAAGAAACGAGCTGTGTAGCATTGTGATATTAATATTATTTTTTGTCGTTGAACCAGCCCTTGAATGTGCACCCTTTAAATTTCTACGTTGTGTTACTTGTTTTGGAAGTAGTTCTAGTGATGGTGATTGATACTTTTGATCATTATCTTGCAGCCAACAAATGATTGATATGTAATTAATGCAATGTCTTTATGCAACTGGTAAAACTAATTTAGAAGGGTATTTGATACTTTGAAAAACTTCATCTCAGGATTTTTTTAAAAACAATTTTTTGAGTCCAATATTATATGAATAGTGTTGTTCCTCGTAATCTTATTTTCCTGTTTTTTTTAAAGAATATTTTAACCATTGTTTTAATTATTAAGCAGAGGATATATAAGGTGGTTTGTTAATTAAAATACACCACTAATTAATGACAAGGCATATATTATATAATGGTTCCAAGTGTTTGGATTGCTGATGTTTGATGGTACAAAAGCAACCATCAAATAACATCAGTTATTGTTTTCATATAAGCTAAATCAAATATTCTGTCCTTCAATTAATTTTAACCATATCTAGCTTTGCTAAGTATTTTTTTAAAGATTGTTAATAATATGTATAACAATATTTATGCTAGTAGAATAAATATATATTTAATCACCCTTTTACATTTAATTATTTTAACTACATTTTTAATTCTTAAATATACTTATTAATATGACACCATCGAATTTTTAACGATATTTAATATTCTGGTAGCATAGGCTCTTTTTAACCAACAAATTGTCATAGGCAAGCTGAATTAACTGGCTGTATGGCGGAATAGATTTCCTATCGATCAAGCTGGCTCATATCTCGTTCCTTTGTCCTTACTTCTCTTTTCTTTCCCTATTTCTTTTTTTTCTTTTTCTTTTTCCTTTTTTTCCTATTCTTTTTCTTTTTCTTTATTTCTCCTTTTCCTTTTTCTTTTCTCTTATCATTTAATACCAAAGATTTATAAAGACCAAGGTGATAGCGTAATGGCCTGGTAAAGACATCTTCTTTTACTGTGCAAGATCACAAGTTTGAGTCTACCTCTCAACAAGAACGCCTAGGATTAAAATATATTCCTAGATACACTGCGTTGTAATAGTGTAAGTTCTCAAAAAAATAAATAAATAAAAATTTACAAGTTAAGTAGGTAATAAGAATATAGATGAAAAGAGTTGGGAAGCCAAGTTTTTTTTTTAATTATATAATAATAGATTAGGTTAATCTCTTTTTTCTTTTTAAGCTAGAGTTTTGTTTCTAGCCAAATTCTAGGACAAAAAAGAGTTGTAGGACAAAAGACAAAAGAGATTTGTAGGATAAAACTTATGAACATAATTTTATTATCAATTTATTACTACTTACCTAATATTTCATTATCGGCAAAACTAATGATTTTACCATTGTACTTGACCCGTTTTACTTAATTCACTACTGAACGTTTAGTTTTTGAAATTACACCATTAAACTAATTAATATTTTCAAATTGGGTCATTCTGTTATAAAAATTAGATGGACGTTAAATCTTTGAATTAAACTTTCAGCATGAAAGTATTTTTCCTCCTTTTCTCATACTAATCTACCCAAATATCTTGATTTGATGTGCTTCAGGGAGTTTTCCTAAAGCAGAGTATAGAAAAGTGACTTTCTTGGAGATTAATTCCTAGATTTAAGGGTAAAATAAAGCAGAGTATAGAAAATTGACTTTCTTGAATTTTTTTAAAGCAGAGTATAGAAAATTGACTATGAAAAAGAGGAAAAATACTTCCATGTGTTGAGAGTTTAATTCCTAGATTTAACGTCCATCCAATTTTTACAACGGAATGACCCAATTTGAAAATATTAATTAGTTTAATGGTGTTATTTAAAAAATTAAAAGTCCAGTGTTGTATTAAGTAAAACGTGTCAACTACAGTGGAAAAATCATTAGTTTTGCCATTCATTATTTATAGGATTAAATATGGAGAAAAATTACATGTTTAATATTTACAAATTTTACAAATAAAACTTATTTTGTTGTAGAATGGATTAAAGATTATTGCATTGTAATTTAGTATAAGGCTATAAAGACAGACCGGACACTAGACTTGCTATTCCATTAATTATATGGTAGAGGTCTTGATGTTATTACTTTCAAAGTAATGTCTCGTAACTGACAACTTTTGTATATTTTATCTACTCAAATGTTTAGTTAGTTCTATTGTGCAAATGGTTATTTCATAATAGGTTCCCTCCTAATTCTCCTTTTTACTCTTTTCTTATATTTCTTCTTAAAATTAAAATGTATCACTAAATTTATTATATTGTAATAGTGTAAGTTCTAAAAAATAAATAAATATAAATTTTTTAATTAATTATAGTAGTAAGAATATAGATGAAAAGAGTTGAGAAGCCGAGCTTCTTTTTTTTTATAATTTTTTTTTTGACTTTTGTTGTTTTGTTTTATATTTTTAATTATATAATAATAAACTAGGTGGATCTCTTTTTACCTTTTAAGCTAGAGTTTTGTTTCTAGCCAAATTTTAGGACAAAAAGGAGTTGTAGGATGAAGGACGAAAAAGTACTGTTGTTGGACAAAGTCTATGACATAATTTTATTATTATGTCATTACTACTTAATTAATAATTTATTATATTCTCATCTTTTCAAATTTAAAATGACTTATTTCTACATTTGCTTACTAAATTTAGAATTGTGCATTTTATGTTAATCTTTGAAGAGTTTTAAAAATACAATTCCAATGTGCTTAATCAATCAATTAACTTGTTTAACTGATCTGGTAACATAATTAAAAAGAAATTTTAAAAAATCTATTCAACTCTCACCTCCCTTCTATATCTCTTTGTGCCTTTCTGAGAATAACACTTTGAAAAGGAATCTTATTTTTGGACAACTCACTCAATTGCTTTTGGGTGATTGCATTACACTCACGGTTAGGTTGGATAGAAAAAATAAGTGTTGCACTTTTTTTTCAAAGTATAGGTGGTTAAGTGGAGGTTTTCTAACCACAAATGGTAAAATGCCAAAGTTTATGAACCCTAGGTGCTATAATGCATTTTACCCTTCTTTTAGTCCCAAACATTTGAGATTATAGACAATAATGTCTTTTATTATATCATCCGTTTAAAAAAAATCTAATTTACTTTTTTCCAAATTAATTTGCAAAATTTTAAAATTCTCAAAATTGTTATGAATTTATTTTAATTTGTGAAGTAGTCTAAATTGAAAATTACTTAAGAATTACTACTAAGTACAAAAATATCATTTTAAAAATTAAAATAAATGTATGTCAGAATTTAAATTTAAATTTTATAAATTAAATATGATCATCATTATTGGTTACATTGATAAACTTGATATTCAGAAAGATTAATAGCCATTTTGAGAAGATGATATGGTAGAAGACATTATTATCCTTAGTTTCATATATTTGGGATTAAAAAAAAGTACATCTTAACATTTTTTTAAGGTCAGGTCAGCTATTTAATGAGGTGACAATATTTGAGAACTGTCTTAATACTTTCAAAAAGGGTATATATAGGGAGATTTTTGAAAATAAATAAATATACAAAGACTAAAATTATATCAAACTATAAGTACAGGGACCAAGAATCATTCTGACATTGTTTAAGTATTATGATAATTGATTTTCATTATTATTTTTACTTATATAAACAATTTTAAAAAAGAAATATTTTTGTATTTTTTTATGAAAAAACCCTTATATTAGCTAAAAAGAGTAAAAAGGTGTTTGATATTAGAAACTATTTACTACTTATTTCAAGTGTAAATTACTGAAAAGAAAAGTTTGATTAATTTTTATTACTAAAAAGAATTGAACTTATGACCTAATGGTTACATGTTTCTTATGGACTTTATTAATGTCTATTTAAGAAAGTTGTTTGAGAATAAAGTAAAAAAGAGGTAAAGGTGAGTCTTCGGGTGTTGCTATTTGATGTGAAAAGTTTATACGTTGCAGACTTTTTGTCTCAGGTTTTTATTTTATTCCTATGGGATCAATGTTATACTGGTTTGTAATATTATAGTGACTATTATCCAATTTTTTTAGATTTGTCACTTGCGTACTAGATTTTTAGGGTTTTTTTTAATGAAATTTTATTTTGCCGATTAAAAAAAAAATTTCTCTTATTGGGATAAATGATAGATGAGAAGAGTAGACTTTTAAAAAATTTGATTCCCCCTGCGTAGTGATTATATCAATCGTACATATAGGTAGGAGTCTCTATTCTCATTGATATATTATGATAAACGAAAATCATTTGCACCAGACGCACTTGACTTTCTCTTGATGACTAGATATTTTTACAAGATCTTCTCATATAAATGATAAACAAGACTCACATAAATCACAATTAGATGAATGGAATCTTTAAAAAAATATCTATCTTCCTTTGCGAAAAATAAAATAATAGCTCCTAAGTGAGAAAAATAAAATAATATCCCAACTTATGAAATTGAGCTAGCTCTATATGGCTGAGCTCAATTTCATAAGTTGGGATGATAATCTCATCCCACGTCGAACTGTACCCCCCATGGACTACACTGGGCGAAGACCATGCCTGATAGATCATGATGTGACCTTAGAGGTAGTTTAAAGCTAAATTTTGTCATTTATGTTGATAATAGTCTGAGACAGTTATATTGTCAAAACTCTCCCTTTGTCTCTCATATTTCCAAGTCAAAGTGATTTTGTAGGAAATTCAAAAGTTCTTTGTTGATTATCTGATCAATGATACCTTGGGTACAATCTCTACTGCACATTTGGTATATGCAGACCTTGAGTTAGATAAAGTTATGAGTAAAAAAAAAATTTCAATTGACAACCTTTCACTCTGTGGCAGTTGATTTTGCAAAAACAAGAGCACCAGTATGAAATGCCTGGGGCTTTTCAACCGAGGATGTTTCTCGATTTCATGGAGAGGTGAGACAAATCAGCTTAATTACACTTCTCAAGGAGTATTGGGGGGAAACTTTATCGTGCTAGTGTTAAATCTACGGTGCATGAGAAGTCGCACTCTGTTTGTTCAAAGAATATAATATCATCCAAGATGTTTATATAAAATACTCAAAGATATGTATATGTACTCAAAGATATGTATATGTACTCAAAGATATGTTTATATAATCATTATATTTATAAGTTTTCTTTGTATTTCTTTTCTTTTATAAAGTCTCAAACAACACCAAAGAAAACTTATAAGTTTTTTATTCTTTTCTTTTCTAATCTATTAAAGTTTTTTCAATCGTTTCTTTATACAACATTAAAGGTAGGGGATGTGATAAGTATATAGAAGCAACACAAAGGGGAAACAAATAGTGGAGAGCTTAAAATAGACAAATGGCATGTTAAGTTAACTTTACAATTCTTGGATTGTATTATGACTCATATTAAAGATATGAAGTTTAATTTCAGTCCTACAAAAATAAACTCACCAATATTATGTTTTACTTTAAAAAAATATGAGAAATATAATTTCCATTTGTTGAAAAACCTATTAAGAATTACTTGAAAAACCATAGGTTATAAGTTTAACACTTCACTAATTCATTATCTTTGGAATAGGAACAACCCAAGCATAAGTCATGATTTTCTAGCTTATTGCAAACTTTGTTATCTAATAAAGAAAATAAATAAAATATAAGCTCGACTAGATTTAGCTGATAGGTTAAATGAACACATTGGCTCGTGAGTTAAACATGCACATTAATAAAAAGCTTAAAAGGAGAGTTTTAACTAATGAGTAAAGTAAATGTAAAATAAACATATATTCTCTTGCCCATCAGAAATCAAAATCTTTGGAGTTTAAAAAAACTATCACACTGTTTCTCTTTCTAAAACTCCCACACTGTTTCTCTCTCTAAAACCTTCTGAATCTTTCTCTACAAACTTTACTCTACAGCAAAATCAACACAACAAAACTTAAGTTTGAAGCTACATTGTCATTGGTAAGTCGATTATTGAATCTCAACACTTTTGATCTTTACTATTATTTTCTATTCAACTGAATGAATTCCCACTGTTTTTGTTTTCACTCTAATTTTGTTTTTGTTTTTAATTTTTTTTCCTAAATATCTCATTTGTTGGTGATGTTCACCTCATCGGTCTTCTTTTCCATTTCTGGATTCAACTTGTTGTACCTTTAAAGGCTTTGTTAATTTTAAATCTGATTTTGGTAGCTTTGGGTTTGCTTCAATGTTCTTTTTAAAATATTAGTTTTTCCTAGACAGGGGTTAATTGACTTTTCTTTTTCGTTTTAAATTATTTTTTGCCCATTTGGATTCAAATTCATTTGCATCAACAGAAGCGGTCTAAAATTTCTAATTTTAAATTATAATTAATTTGGAATCAATTGGTTTTCTATTTAGTCTATAGTTGTTTCATTCATGTTCCTCTGTTAATTATGTGAAGATTCTACTGATTCAAGAATTTACAGTTTTATAGCTTTGTGATTACATATTTTCCGTTTATATAAGCAATTAATGCCTTTTTTGATCCATTAGTATAAACGACTGTTAATTCCATCTTCATTATATACACAATAAAATACCTTAGCTGTTGACTTATTGAAGTCTTATCAATTTTAATAGTGTTCATGAAGAACTCAAGCCTAAACTTCAATGTTTCCTCTGATATCCTAAAAATTGATGGTAACCTCCTAAACAACTTCAGGCATTCAGCTTCAGAAAACCCAAAACTTTTAAATAATTCAAACTTTCTAGTTAATGTATCATTTTTACCACAAACAATACTACTTCTCTACTATCACACAAAAAAATGAGGGTTTTTAAATTTATAGATAAAAGGAAAAAAAATTGGAATAGAGAGATCAAACAAAAGAGACAAAGGAAGAGGTCGAGAATCACCGGCGTATGCAGACAGGCGGTGTGGGGCGGTGTGGGGTGGTTGGAATCATCCGCGTTGCTCCCTTTTCTCCCTCTTCTCCTTCTTTTTTTTTCTTTCTTCGTCTTCTACTCGACTGTCTGGGAGTTTAAAAGGATCAACGACCGCTTTCTGCGACCGCATGCGGTCATTGTTTTTTATTGACGGGATGAATTAGCGACCGATATGCGGTCGTTGTTACAAATTGATCGCAATAAGTCTCCCTCACCAACATTTACGTCAAATTTATGGGAAAAAAATTATAATAGCGACCGTTCAGCGACCGTAATACGGTCGCTAATTTAAATAGCGACTAGTTATATGTGCGGTCGCTATTACTAGCAGGAGCGACCGAATAATGCGATCATAGATAATCTTGGTTGCTAATAGGCCATTTTCTTGTAGTGCTTGTGTGTTTTACTTATCTTTTTTTTAACTTTTTTTCCTTTGTGGCTCATTAGCTTTTTGCTTGTTTGATCTATAGATTATCATGGACTGCCATTTTGAATTCTTTCACATGGGCTAATGTCGAGAAATACAATTTAAAATTGTAGTGTGTATCATTTAGTATTATAATTTGACTATAAATAGTATACTATGGGTGGTAACAATACATTGAACATGGAAATTGAATAGGGTTAAATGCTTTTTAGGTCACTGTACTTTAGGTCAACTTACAAATGGATAACTGAATTTTTTTTTCTTACAGTCAGCTCACTGAACTGTTGTTTACTTACAATCCGTCAGAAAATCCGTTAAGTCCTTTAACTTTAAACGAAAATTGACACATAGACTGCTGAGTTATAAAAAAATGTTGACATGGAAATAATAATGCGACGTGGTCGTGCTTATGTGGATCTGGAGGGAAATATTCTCTCCCAAACTGCCCTTGGTGGACCCCACATGTACACATGCAACACATGAATTTTGTAATTAATATCAAATGAATTTTTATTTATAATTAAGCCATTTATAAAACATAAAAACTAAAAATATGCTAATTAAAATTAAGGGGAATATGAAATAAATTTAGGGGAAAATGAAAGAAAATTATAATAAAATCAGAAAATTTAGTAAAAAATACATAGAAGAAATTAAAAAATAAAAGGAGTTATTTAGTTATTTTTGTAATTAATAGCAAATGGATTTTTATATAATTAATAACAAATATAATTAAGGAAATTATAGAAATTATAAAATTAAAAATCTTTTCAAAATAAAGTTTTATTTACATAAATGTTTATATATATTAGGCAAAGAATTATTAATTATTGAAAGCAAATATTATGGTATATTAACAATTTATTAATATATTATACTTCAACAAATTAAACAAACCATCTTCACCTTCAATCTTCTTTTCCACAATTAAAATCTTCATATTATGGCTTAATTTTTTCAATATAAATTGATGACTAGGCCTAAACATGCTTATGTGTAAGTAAAAAAAAATATTTCAAATATTTTTTTCACAATTATTAATCATTTGAAGGTAAATATGTCAAGAACACACACTAACACACCAAGAACACACATATAAATTCAAACACACACACTAACACACCAAGAACACACACACATGCCTATAATAAATTACCAAACCACATAGTAGTTAACCAAATAAAACATAATTCACTTGAATTATAATCTAACTAATTAAACAATTGAAACTAATTCATCTGGAAAAAAAATTAATCTAACTAAAAAATTCTTCATTCCCTGCTAGCCCAAATCCGAAAGAGCAAAGCAGAAATTTTACAAATAAAACAGATCCAATCAATCAGATTATAAGGAATAACAACAAAATTCTGATAAATTAGAAAGATAACAGATCTGATTAATGGGCTATATAAGCAATAATCACACAAACAAAACAACCTAGAAAAGTCAGGCAAGTCAACGATCTAGAGATATTTTAGAGGCGAGGCGAGATGCTATTGCAGAATGGTACATAATATCGTGAAAATTAGCGCTCTCAAGGTCTTCATCCTCTCTGTGAAACACCCCAGATTGAAACGAGATCTAGATTCTTTCGTCGTTTCGGATCGGACTTCGGTGCATCCGACCCTTCCGAATCCGATGACCAGCCGAAGAGTGGGGTCCACCAACTGTTGGAGGATGCAGAAAATGGCGGGTTCCGGTGGCCCTGGTTGGGTTTTCTGGGCTTTGGGGAGCAGGATAGAGGAATGGAGATGTTCAAAAGCAACTGAAAGAAGTGGCCATTATAATGGAAGTGATAATGCAAAAGTAGGGGGGAAAGATGAGTAAAGGAATGGAGGATTATGTTTCTGGATTGTGGCGGTCATCAAATTGTGCAAGACTAGAGCATGGGAATGGATAAGGTTTCCCACATGGCTAACGGGTCGGATATTTGTAAGTTTGGGTGGATAAGTTTGTTTTTCTAGATGGGTTATAGATGATGTGTAAAAGACTATTAAAAGAACATTCCAACTAGGATTCACTGCATATGTGGCACTGCCATGTCAAATTTCCGTTAAAAAGTTTAACGTCTGTTACGAAAATTCAAATTTTTGTAAGTAAACAACAGTTCAATGAGTTGACTGTAAGAAAAAAAAATTCAGTTATCTATTTGTAAGTTGACATAAAGTACAATGACCAAAAAAGTATTTTACCCTTCACTCTTAGGAGTGAATGCCGAATAGTCCCCAGTTTAGGACTGTTCCTGAATGGTATGTCTCTCACTTAGGGGCAGTGTTAACGACTTGAGTATGTCTTTTCTATTTTGAGGATTTTTGGGTTGGTATCTCTACATGTTCTCTTAGTGCATACTTAAATTAAGTTGGCTTGGTCTATTTCGTGTACTTTGTGATGATCCGAACTTTAAAAAAAATGTAAAAATAAAAATAAATATAATATATATATATATATAATAATAATTAAATTTTTGTATACCGAATTAGTGTATACATTAAATAAGGTGTATTAAAATAAATTATAATATTAAATTATTTTAATATGGTAAAATTATTACATTAATGAAATTATTTTTATTTAATGTATAGTGCGACAACCCGAAAATTTATGAGACTTATAAATAAGATCTCGAATAAATAAATAAAGGTTTAAAGAATAAAACCTAGATTGGAAGCAGATGAATGGTTAAAATTTTCAGAAAAACCTATATAGTTTGATATTTAAAAGAATGTAAAGAGAATTAAATGTGAACAATAGAAAGGTTGAAGAGTAAGATTACTAAATGATATATATGACAAGCCATATCATAAAGGCTTATTGAATGCAGTAAACTGTATTAAGAGATTTTATTTAGACATTAAATTAAATGTCTAGCCAAATATATGAAAGTCAAGGTTAAACTATGTTATGTAAGCTTTTATTGCATAAGTGGGCATTAACTATGAAATATGTGATTTTGGTGTATAATAAATATTATATGTACGTAAATTGTAGGAGCAATTTATTACAAGGAGTAAGATGGGTAAGATTAAAATAAGTAAGTTAAAATAATTTATAATATTAAATTATTTTAATGTGGTAAATTGGTGGCATTAAATATGCTGAATGTATAACCACCATTTTATTGAATAAATCATATATTACATTATTGAGTGTAATGTATGCATGTTTTTAATGTAATAAATATATTATTATATTTATTACAGTTAAATTGTTGAAAACAATTTATAGAAGGAACGAGAAAATAATTAGTTTAAGTATGCAAGAATTATTGTATACTTTAAATAAACGTTATCAAAATAACTTCTAGCATTGAATTATTTTAATAAAGAGCGATTATTATTTTAATTATATATATAATAAATTGATATAAACAATTTATAATGTGAGAAAATAAATTTATTATTTATTTTCTATATGTGATATATGATCATGCGCAGTATATTGAATTGCTGCGAGGTAATAAATATATATCTATATGTATATATTTATTACGCGAGGAAATAACGTGTTGAAAACAATGTGTAACAAAGCGAAAGAGGTAGTTTAAGTGTATATAATATTTTATATACTTTACCCAAGAATATTAAAAAATAAATTCTTGTATAGAATTATTTTAACGAGACAAGGAGTTATATTTTTAGTATAATATCTTAAGTGAATGAGTAATTTCTTTTGTATAGTAAATTATGCTTAACACATTTATTTTGCATATATAAAATGAGAATGTAATAAAAACATTTTTATGTTATGTTTTTATTTTGGAATACATAATTTATATATTAATGATTATATATATATATATTTTATGTATTTCCAAGAGGGTAAAGGAGTTATTTAATATACTAAGTCAAATTTAGAATTTCCATTATAAACCCTCACTGTTGAAAGATTAGGGAGCAAGCCAGATTTCTTCCTTATATGCCGTGAGTGTGAGAGAGAGAGAGAGAGAGAGAGAGAGAGTAGGGAGCAAGAAATTTTCATGGAGGCCAAGGAAGGGAGGCCATCATCTCTTCTATTTAAGCTAGCAAACTAATCTTCTTCTCCTCTCTTAGCCAGTTCTCTCTCTAAGCCATAGAAACAAGGAAGCTGTGAATTCTCAACTTTCCAATTCTAAGTGAAGTCGAGCTTAAACCGAAAATTGAAGCTCGGGAGGCATTGGAAACTCTAATTCACCGCTCAAGAGGTATAGAATCGCATTCAATTTCGAATTCTAGTAATAATTCATGAAATTTTGCTTAAATTATTAGAAAGTTGAATTTTTGAACAAAAATTGGTTACAGTATGAATTTAGACTAAAAGTCCATGTGTTAAATCTAGTTTTGATCCTCGGATATCTAATGTACTATAAGAATTGGAATTGAATCAAGAAATGAGAAATTTGAAAAGTTAGTAAGCTATATAGTGTAAATATTAGCTTATGTATCGATGAAAAGTGAAATTAGAGCCTTGGAACCTAGGTTGATTTGTGTGGAGTAATAAGGATACGCATTACGAGGTATACGAGGGTAAAATGCGAAGAAATCGGATAAATTCGATAATATACGCGTTATACGCGATAAATGGCCATAAAGGGTAAAAATGGTAAAAACTTGGAATTTGATGAATCTGATACTTTAAACGAGTCTTATTATGTTAAATAAGACTTATTTGTAAAGCAAGTTGGGTTGGAACGCGTCGAGGCGAGTTTTGACCTCTAAACGCGAAAATTAAAAATTTATGACCATAAAGAGTAAAAATGATGAAAAACTTAGAATTTTGCGAAGTTAAGACTTTAGACGTGTCCTAATATGTTAAACAAGACTTGGTTATATAGCAAAACGAGCCGAAACGAACCACGGCGAGTTTTGACGTGTAAACGCGCGTTCTGAAAATTGGCCTCTACAGCCATTTTAGGGGCGTTGTTTAGGCAGCATAATGAACCCGGAATGGAGGGGTTATATTTTTTGAAATTAGTCTGGTATACCATGTATAAGATATCCAAAATTCGGATCAATCTGATAAACGAGCAAGGTGTGAGAAAATCGCAAAAAGTACACCAGTAGCATGAGCAGCAGCAGCAGCTGGGCAGCGCGCGCACGCCGTGCTGCGCTGCTGGGCAGCTGCCTGACAAGCTTTTGGCGCGCGGTTTTGAGCAGCTTTCGTGATTCCTTTTTGTAGTTAGAAATTTTTTAAAAATACTACGCCATGAGGTCTATAATATGCCCAAAATTTCGTTGTTATGTGATTTATGGTTTCAGAATTAAAAATAGGGAAAAGGCATGTCAGAACTAAAATTTGAGTGACGCCGAGCGTTGACACGCCGGGCTGTTTTGACATTCGTCGTTCCGAATCGCGTTCGGGCGAGATTTTAAGCAAAGTTAAGTTTAATAAAGTCCCAATATGAGAGTTTTGACGTTTTTGATAAATTTTATGCCATGAAAATTCATTCCGGGCATAATTAATGCAATAAAAATATGAAAATTTATTTTTAAGCAAACGGAAGCCGGCGAGGGTATGCAAAATGGTTTTATAGCGTAATGAAAAGCGTGAAAACGTTAAAAAGTGTAATAATCATAAAAGTAGCGAAATGGAGGTTTTCGGGGTTCAAAATGAAGGTTTTGAGCCGAGATTTATATTGCGATGCATATATATACTTAAGCAAAAATGTGATTTATTCACTAAATGAAGCACGAAGCTAATGTGTTGGCGAGATAAAATATTTATTAGGCAATGGTCCGAGTTGACACATGGACAGATAAAAAGATATAAAAATTATTTAAATTAAAGAAATAATATAAAAGCCATGTATTAGCTGTTTAAACTCCGAATTTACGAGTAAAGTTAAAAGATATTTCTGAAATAGAATATAAATGGTTTAAGCTTCAAGATGTAAAATAATTACATCTTAAAATATGTGTGACCCTTATTATTTATATTAAGGATTAAAATGAATAAGTTTCTAAAGAAATCAAGATTGGTTTTGAATAAAGTACAAATAATATTAGTTTTTATTAACTAATATTTATTGATAAAGAATATACATGCATGTTTTGCAACATATTAAATTAGCTAATATGTATGTGCATGTAAATACAATTGTGTAGGATTTTTGGAGAGAAGTTAAGTTAAATTATAGCGGTAATCTCCAATCAAGGCAAGTTCCCTAACTCAAACTCGAGTTATTATCTTTCAAGCATGTTAGTGGATAATTATTGTTGATTATTCCACATCAATAATTATTGATTCGCACTTAGTGCATGTTGCATATGTTCATCAGGTATGAAAGGCTGATCACCTTCATTACCTTAAGGTACAATTAAATTGGTTCATGGTCATTATTGACACCCTGTATTATTGAATTCAGTCATTTAATCATTGAAATTTTGATTCATGCTCTTTCACAATTATTATATTGTTAAAAAAATTCTAAAGCTATATTCTTTTCTTCAATCATGATATATCTTCTTTGTATTTAAACTTGTTGAGCAAAGTAGTTGCTCACTCTTGCTATGTCATGATAAAACATTTCAGATTAAGACGAATGTTCGAGGAAGGATAGAGGCAAATGCAAAGGACCAGATTAGGTTGATATGCACGTTAACTATTAAGTTATTTGGATGTAAGTTACTTATGTAAACCTTATGTAAGTTACTTATGTAAACCTTATGTAAGTTATTAAAGGAATGTATCAAGATAAAGGTTGTAGACCTTGGAAAATGTTGTAGAATACTCTAAAATAAACAATGTATGTTTATATTTTCCGCAGTAGTTATAGAACAGGTATGAAGATGATGTATCGTGACGTACCAGGTCCGAGGGTCAAAGGACCCTGGTTTGGGGGTGTCACAGGTTGGTATCAGAGCTGATAGATTATAAACCTTAGGTAGGAGTACCTTAGGCTATAACTGTAAAGATGAGAATAAAGAATAAACTCAAATAAAGTTTAAGTGCTAAGAGATGAATTTAGGATATTCATTAATAAGTAAAGAAAAAGATAAATAAGATTCAAAGATGAATCTTGAAAGGTTATAAAGATAAGAATCTGGAGTTACCTCACTCCAGTAGTAAAAATGAAAAGCTTAAATAAAATCATAATATATGATTAAAGTGAAAAATAAAAAAATCGTAAAATAAAACGATCATAAGATAGAAAAGAATCGTAATATAACACGATTATAAGAAAAGGTCACAACGTGATCTGGTGAGTTCATAAAAAGGACAAAGAATCAATCGATTGATTGAAAACTTTATAGCAGAATTGTTGTACGAAAGTTGTACTATGAAATTGTACTATGCAACTCATGAAAGAGTTGTAGATCATGAAATACGAATAAAATGAAATTCGTATTGAGAAAAGGGAAAGTTAGAATTATGTGAGATTTCAATTGAGGACTCATGTTAGTGGCTGAGTTGTACAATTCCTTGTATGGGCGGGAAAATTGTGCTTGGTTTGACAACCACTTAGCTTTCTATATTGATAATCATTAAAATATTGGTGTTGCGCTATCGATATATATATATATATATTTATTTATATATATATATATATGGTGAGAAGGTGATTCTTTTCTCATATTTATATTCGATAGTTAGAGAATATTAAGATTAAGTACGAGTTCTTAAAAATCATACTTATGGTAAGTTCGTGACTCATAATCATATGGTACGTTTTTGAACCCCTTAGCGAATGGACGTCTTTGGTCTGACTAGGATAAGTTCCTAAACTCATATGATTATGGTAAGTTCCTGAACTCATAACGTGTGGTATGTTTGATGAACTATACTCGGGTATAGAAAAGTTGTGCATGAAGAAATGAGGATTTTTAGTATAGTAAGCTTTAAGGATGATGGAAATAGATAGAATTATTATTAAGCAATGAATCATTGGAGAAATTGAAGTTAATGGTGGAGGCATAGGTATTCCAAATCTTCTAGTTATGCTAGACTTCGAAATTTTTGAAATCAAGCTAAATTCGCACTGATGTGCCTTTGAAAATAAAAATAAATTATTTTGTTTTGTTATTTCCAAAATATGGTGACAAGGGTGTGGAGATGGACTTCGAGCCATTATCACATCGTTACCTGTTGCGTCATGATAACACCAAAAATGATTTTCAATGATTTCGAACCGTTTAAAGAAGAGTCTATGCTATATGTTTCGGCTAAACAAAAATGATTTAAAATATCAAAATATATTTTTAAATAGTCATCAATGCATCATAGAACCTGGTATAGAATGACAGATGATGGAGTCATCAATACAGATTAACCCAGTGTTGGATGTGATCTAAGGATCATCAACCTACTATGGTATGATGTAGTATGACAAAGTCACAAAATGACAGAATCCTCAAACGGACTGTAAATACAGTGCGGTATCATGACGTCATAAAATGATTTTCAAAATTTTGAACCAGTTAAAGAAAAGGCAATGCCAATTAAAATGGCTAGACAAATATTTCGATTGATGTTCGAATTATTGGTATACGTCTAAGCTATTTGATTCAGCTAGACAAATATTTATGAAAAATTCAAGTGTTCTTTGAGAAGTTATGCCAAACCAAATTGTGTTGGTGCGGAATCTTGTGTTAAGTCTGAGGTGAACAACCCTAAAAAGGGGTTTCTCGGATTGGTTAACGTGGTTCAATCCAGGAAAAGAAGTAAAGGTTGGTTAACGTGGTTCAACCTATGAAAGTCGTTGTGCACAACGCAATAGTATGACAGGATGATCACCTGGCGTACAAATTTTGTCCGCAAAAACTGGTACAAATTCTTGAGAACTCAGGACAAGTTCATGGTCTTTATGACCCCTCAGACCGATATGAAAAGTTTTCTTGAATTAACTTTTCACATTATTTATACTGCTTCACAGTTATTGAACAATTGTGAAGACTCATGAATGATTGGAAAATATAAACTCCTAGAGAGTAGTTATTGTAGAATGAGATAATAGAATAGAAATCTTGAGAGGAGGAAAGAGAATTGTTTGTAAGACATTAAAGTGAAAATGTAAAGGTCAAGTTGAAAACCTAGTTTTGATCAATGGAATGAGCAGAGATTAGTATGCTATAATTTCGAGGACGAAATTCTTAGAAGAAGGGGTGAATGCGACAACCCGAAAATTTATGAGACTTATAAATAAGATCTCGAATAAATAAATAAAGCTTTAAATGAATGGTTAAAATTTTCAGAAAAACCTATATGGTTTGATATTTAAAAGAATGTAAAGAGAATTAAATGTGAACAATAGAAAGGTTGAAGAGTAAGATTACTAAATGATATATATGACAAGCCATATCATAAAGGCTTATTGAATGTAGTAAACTGTATTAAGAGATTTTATTTAGACACTAAATTAAATGTCTAGCCAAATATATGAAAGTCAAGGTTAAACTATGTTATGTAAGATTTTATTGCATAAGTGGGTATTAACTATGCAATATGTGATTTTGGTGTATAATAAATATTATATGTACGTAAATTGTAGGAGCAATTTATTACAAGGAGTAAGATAGGTAAGATTAAAATAAGTAAGTTAAAATAATTTATAATATTAAATTATTTTAATGTGGTAAATTGGTGGCATTAAATATACTAAATGTATAACCACCATTTTATTGAATAAATCATATATTACATTATTGAGTGTAATGTATGCATGTTTTTAATGTAATAAATATATTATTATATTTATTACAGTTAAATTGTTGAAAACAATTTATAGAAGGAACGAGAAAATAATTAGTTTAAGTATGCAAGAATTATTGTATACTTTAAATAAACGTTATTAAAATAACTTCTAGCATTGAATTATTTTAATAAAGAGCGATTATTATTTTAATTATATATGTAAATAAATTGATATAAACAATTTATAATGTGAGAAAATAAATTTATTATTTATTTTCTATATGTGATATATGATCATGCGCAGTATATTGAATTGTTGCGAGGTAATAAATATATATCTATATGTATATATTTATTACGCGAGGAAATAACGTGTTGAAAACAATTTGTGTAACAACGCGAAAGAGGTAGTTTAAGTGTATATAATATTTTATATACTTTACCCAAGAATATTAAAAAATAAATTTTTGTATGGAATTATTTTAACGAGACAAGGAGTTATATTTTTAGTATAATATCTTAAGTGAATGAGTAATTTCTTTTGTATGGTAAATTATGCTTAACGCATTTATTTTGCATATATAAAATGAGAATGTAATAAAAACATTTTTATGTTATGTTTTTATTTTGGAATACATAATTTATATATTAATGATTATATATATATATTATGTATTTCCAAGAGGGTAAAGGAGTTATTTAATATACTAAGTCAAATTTAGAATTTCCATTATAAACCCTCATTGTTGAAAGATTAGGGAGCAAGCCAGATTTCTTCCTTATATGCCGTGAGAGAGAGAGAGAGAGAGAGTAGGGAGCAAGAAATTTTCATGGAGGCCAAGGAAGGGAGGCCATCATCTCTTCTATTTAAGCTAGCAAACTAATCTTCTTCTCCTCTCTTAGCCAATTCTCTCTCTAAGCCATAGAAACAAGGAAGCTATGAATTCTCAACTTTCCAATTCTAAGTGAAGTCGAGCTTAAACCGAAAATTGAAGCTTGGGAGGCATTGGAAACTCTAATTCACCGCTCAAGAGGTATAGCAGCAGCTGGGCAGCGCGCGCACGCCATGCTGCACTGCTGGGCAGCTGCCTGACATGCTTTTGGCGCGCGATTTTGAGCGGCTTTCGTGATTCCTTTTCGCAGTTAGAAATTTTTTAAAAATACTACGTCATGAGGTCTATAATATGCCCAAAATTTCGTTGTTATGTGATTTATGGTTTGAGAATTAAAAATAGGCAAAAAGGCATGTCAGAACTAAAATTTGAGCGACGCCGAGCGTCGACACGCCGGGCTGTTTTGACATTCGTCGTTCCGAATCGCGTTCGGTCGAGATTTTAAGCAAAGTTAAGTTTAATAAAGTCCCAATATGAGAGTTTTGACGTTTTTGATAAATTTTATGCCATGAAAATTCATTCCGGGCATAATTAATGCAATAAAAATATGAAAATTTATTTTTAAGCAAACGGAAGCCGGCGAGGGTATGCAAAATGGTTTTATAGCGTAATGAAAAACGTGAAACCGTTAAAAAGTGTAATAATCATAAAAGTAGTAAGCAATTAAGCTCTTAACTTTTATTAAATAGTTATCTTCTCTTCCCTTTAGAACCCAAAGACTCTACTTATGCGCTAGGGAATGGAGGTTTTCGGGGTTCAAAATGAAGGTTTTGAGCCGAGATTTATATTGCGATGCATATATATACTTAAGCAAAAATGTGATTTATTCACTAAATGAAGCACGAAGCTAATGTGTTGGCGGGATAAAATATTTATTAGGCAATGGTCCGAGTTGACACATGGACAGATAAAAAGATATAAAAATTATTTAAATTAAAGAAATAATATAAAAGCCATGTATTAGTTGTTTAAACTCCGAATTTACGAGTAAAGTTAAAAGATATTTCTGAAATAGAAAATAAATGGTTTAAGCTTCAAGATGTAAAATAATTACATCTTAAAATATGTGTGACCCTTATTATTTATATTAAGGATTAAAATGAATAAGTTTCTAAAGAAACCAAGATTGGTTTTGAATAAAGTACAAATAATATTAGTTTTTATTAACTAATATTTATTGATAAAGAATATACATGCATGTTTTGCAACATATTAAATTAGCTAATATGTATGTGCATGTAAATACAATTGTGTAGGATTTTTAGAGAGAAGTTAAGTTAAATTATAGCGGTAATCTCCAATCAAGGCAAGTTCCCTAACTCAAACTCGAGTTATTATCTTTCAAGCATGTTAGTGGATAATTATTGTTGATTATTCCACATCTATGATTATTGATTCGCACTTAGTGCATGTTGCATATGTTCATCAGGTATGAAAGGCTGATCACCTTCATTACCTTAAGGTTCAGTTAAATTAGTTCATGGTCATTATTGACACCCTGTATTATTGAATTCAGTCATTTAATCATTGAAATTTTGATTCATGCTCTTTCATAATTATTATATTGTTAAAAAATTCTAAAGCAATATTCTTTTCTTCAATCATGATATATCTTCTTTGTATTTAAACTTGCTGAGCAAAGTAGTTGCTCACTCTTGCTATATCATGATAAAACATTTCAGATTAAGACGAATGTTCGAGGAAGGATAGAGGCAAATGCAAAGGACCAGATTAGGTTGATATGCACGTTAACTATTAAGTTATTTGGATGTAAGTTACTTATGTAAACCTTATGTAAGTTACTTATGTAAACCTTATGTACGTTATTAAAGGAATGTATCAAGATAAAGGTTGTAGACCTTGGGAAATGTTGTAGAATACTCTAAAATAAACAATGTATGTTTATATTTTCGGTAGTAGTTATAGAACAGGTATGAAGATGATGTATCGTGACGTACCAGGTCCGAGGGTCAAAGGACCCGGGTTTGGGGGCGTCACATATAGCTTCAGTTTTATGGAAAAGATTTTTGGTATAATTCGTTACAATATTTAATGTGTATTATGTTGGTATAAAATACAAAATATACATTGCGCGATAGGTACGGAGGGGATGTAATACATTATAAATTTTAATGTATACATGTTATATGTATTATGTATGTATGTAGGTGTGTGTGTGTGTGTATATATATATGTTGTATATAGTATGTATCCTAGCTACTGTAAATGAAAGGAGTAACCTCCAAGTATAATAAGAAGGAGCTGGCAAAGCCTTAAAATACCAGCCTAAACACTCAGTTCTCCTATTTCGTATGGGACAAGGCTAGGAAGTAAGGAGCAAGTAATAAGAGTGGGCAGCAAGAATGAATTCCCTATAAAAGTCAATTTGATTCCCAATTTTTTCTCTTTGTTCCACCCGTTCCATTCCATCCTTTTCTTCAAATTACCAAGATACTAAACTGATATTGACGGCAAAACAAACAAGGGAAGATTAAATTCAGCTAGAAATTAAGTTTGAATCAAGAAATTCATATAAGAGGTAATTCATGAATTTATAATTATGTTGTAGGAATTGGATTGTGCCATCTTGTATGATTAACTATCTATGATTGTGAATACGATTTCAAATGAAATCTGGGTTTATATGTGTTTAACAAACTCTGAAATTTAAGCTCAATTATCATGCCCATTAGTTGTTTGCTAAATTGTTCAAGAAAAGAATTTTTCTAAAATATATATATTTAGAGAATCAATGAATGTAATTCTATGTTTTCCAAATCTAAAACTAAGTTGTGTTCAAGATAATATATAATTAAGTATGTGTGATACAATGACTGATAGCTGAGAATCAAAATATGAAACTTGAGTGCTTGACTCCAAGTTCTGCAGAAAGTAGAGTCTTATTTCTGGTATGTCCCAAAGTGGCGCGGTCGCGCCACTTCCCCAGTCAAAACAAGCGTGGCCGCGGTAGTCTCCAGTATTGAAAAATAATTTTTCTTTGGCATCTGAACCTCTAGGCATGTGTATTAGATCCATTCAAGCTTAAGAAAATGTCCTATATGTTACCCCATATAGCTATGCATGAACTGAGCTGTCAACGCATGAAATGAATAAGTTTCAAATGAATAACTAAAGAAGTTTTGAAAAAATAAAACCTAGCGAAACTAAATTGGTTTGAGACTTTCAGAGTCATATATTTGTATGCTATGTTGGTAAATAAAAGACCCCATCATGATACGGATGGGACAAGGGATGAAAAACCTAATTTTTGGCCTTAGCAGGAGTAGCGCGGTTGCGCCACTCCCAAGCTTAAATGCAGCGCAGCCGCGCCGTGCTGCACCCCTGTTATGATGTTTTATTTATGAACTGAAGCTGGAAACATATTGGTTGAATCTTATAAAAGCTTTGATGCATGTGTATTGATATGTCTTGACTATTCAAACATATTGTGACTATATGAAACCATGAATTCAAAAGTTTCTAAAAGAGATTTCTAAATGAACTTTCAAAATAGAAACATGATTTAACGATTATGTAACAACGTGGTCTATGCAGTCTGAGTATGTGCATATAGTGTATGAATGCTATATGTTTATATGTGGATGATGTAAATGAAGTATAACTTTTCTAGGAATACATAGCTAAAGTGTACATGAGATGATTATGTGTAACAAGTTGATATATATATATATATATGTTGTATGCATATGAAGCTAATGTATACTTATGTATAACTATAACGTATAGGATACGTGAAGTAGGATTAAGCTAAAACTGTAATCGTAATCTACGCGAAAGGCAAGTATCTCAATCTCTGAACACTACTTCTACATTGTACAAAGAAATTTCTATATAAGCAAGTATCTCTACTATATGCACTACTTTTATATTATACAAACAAGTGTACGAAGAGCAAGTATCCCTAACTTGTTTACTTTTAAGCAAGTATTCTAAACCTGTGCAATGTTTTCATATTGTCCAAGTTTTCAGCTCGTTCAATTTTTGTATTGAATACAAGTAATCTTAATACTATATAAATTATCTGTATTTATTTGTACAAGTTTCCTAACTTGTGTAGTTCAATATTATTACAAGTATTTTGTTACTATACATTAGTTCCTGATGTACAGTTAATATAACCATTTGACAAAACTTTTATGAGTACCTGTATGAAATAGGTTCAAAATTGTGCAACTCCTTTATCGGTAGCACAAAGTTGGTCCAGTTTGCTATAACGCTTATTTCAAAAGTTTAGAAATACATAAACTGTTTAAACAACAAGTCTAAGCCATTTGATACGGCTAGACTAATATTCCTTTACTTCTCTTTTGCAAGTCTTAAAATATTATTGAGATTAGGTAGAACTTTCCATCCAAAATATTTTGGTTTGGAATTCAAGTCTGAGTATGAATATCCCTTATTTGGGAAATTTTTTATGCGCCAAAGGCGGTCATGATGAACGTAAATGTCGTTCCCAGACGTAGTGTTGATCAACGTAGGGAATAACGGGCTGATCACCTACCATGCCCGTAAGCACATGCCGGTTTACAGATGAATTTCTGTTCAAACCTTAACATAAATTTAAAAACACAAGTTCTTGGTCTTCTGACCACTCAACATCGATAGTCAACATGTTGTTTGAAATATGCAAATGATTTGAAGTGTTATTCGGAATTGTTTCAATTATCTCACAACTATTGATTCGTTGTAGAAGTATATCTCAAAGAAAACATTTAATCCTTGTACATGATGTTTGTTAACTGTTATTACTTACTGAGCAATTGAATGCTCATTCTTGCTTTGAAATTAAATGTTTTCAGCTAAGCAGGAATGTATTGAAGGGTCCAGCAAGGATAAAGGGAAAGGGAAGCTAAATGAGTAGTTGGAAGGCGTTGTTTCTAATAATTATAATTTTGTAGTGTGATAATAATTTATCTATCATGTAATAAAATACTTAAAGGTCTTCGTACCTAGGATAGCAAACTCTGATGTAATCTTTTTAAATAGTTTGAATGAATGGTATCGTGGAGCACCAAGTACGGGTTTCAAGTACCCAGATTTGGGGGTGTCACATACTTGGAGACCATGGGGAGGTGCTACCGAAATTTTTTTGAAACAAAAGAAACGTGCTCAAGGTGTTTGTGTTGGCACTAGTGAGGAGACGCATCCAAGAATGGGATAGAAACATGACCCCTTTAGACCAGAGATGAAGATATATATGATTCATGCATAGAGCGCATACGCTAACCCTGATTTGATTGTGTCTTTTGTCCAATTAAAGATGTCAGCCGACCGAAGTTGGATGTACCGTAGGATATCGGGAGGGAATTAGAAGTTGAATATCGTGATGGGGTGTGCAAATTTTTAAAGTTTGCATTAACATGTTGATGATCTGAACGGAAAGATGAGATGCCCGTGTGTCAAGTGTAAAAATTTGATTTGGAAGAAAGCCGATGACATCAAATTTAACTTGTTTTCACGCGAGTTTGTGGATGGGTATTCTGTATGGATTCATCATGGGGAATCAGCTGAGTTAAGAGAAATGACTGACAGTGTAAACCAACCGGCTCACAAAAAATCAGATGGCGATAATTATGATGTCGTGGAGATGTTGGTCGATGCTTATGTCCCTAACAATATTGATTGGGGTGCAAACGAGCATTCATCAAATAGTGCTCAATAAGAGCTAAATGACACGACAGCTTCTTTTTACAAGATGTTATTTAAATCTGGGGTTTCATTGAACGATGAAAATGATAAGTCCACCAGACGTACTATATGCAGTGACGAAACTCTTACATTTCAAGAATGAGCATGACTGCAGTAAGAGAGGTGTCAATGATATGCTTACTCTTGTTAGCGAGTTCTTACCTAAGGATCATACCTTGCCCTCGAATTACTATGAAGTGAAGAAGATGGTAAAGAGGTTGAATCTGAGTTATGAGAAGATTGATACTTGTGAGTAGGATTGCATCTTATACTACGGGGAGGACAGAGATAAGGTGCAGTGTGATATCTACAAGTTGTCTCGGTACAAGACGACGTGGGGGGAAGGAGAAGCATGTGCTTAAGAAGATCTTACAATACTTTCCTCTTGCGCCGAGGCTTTAGTGTCTATTCATGTCGTCACACACGCTGAGCATATGAGTTGGAATAAAATAAGGGACATCGTGCCTGGTCAGCTGACTCACCCTGTAGATGGAGATGAATGGAAGAAGTTTGATAAAAAAATTCACAATTTGCTGAGGAGGTTCGGAATGTCAGGCCTAACATAGATTGGCTACGGATGACTTTTGTCCATTTAATAGTTTTAGTCAGCCTTACTCTGTATGCCCAGTGATCATGGTAGCTTCCAATATGTGATATTTAATTAATGCAATGTCTTTATGCAACTGCAATGCTCATGTTTTTTCATCTTTCAAAGCTACCATTAAATAACATTAGTCATTGTTTTAGTATAACGTAAACCAAATCTTTGATCCTTAAGTTAATTTTAACCATATTTAACCTTTTTAATTACTTATTTTTAACCAACGAACTGCCATAGGCAACGTGGATTAGCTTAGTCCCTCATCATCCGGCTGTGGTTTTATTAGAAAACCAAATAATATTGTTGAGGAAGAGGTTGCCTTTCCTTTAAATAATAATAAAGTGGAAGAGATTACCTTCTTAAAGAAAAAAAGATAGCAGTGGAAAAAAAATAAGGGTTGTTGACTTACTGGGTTAAGCCTTGTGTTCTTGTGGGGAAATAAGCTGGACTTAAATATATGTCTGATGACTGTTTATTGGATATTGCGATCAGCTTGCACTCGTAATTTCTGACTTTGTCACCATTTATATCTTCACCCACGTGGTCACTGTCGAGTTTCTTAGGCATTTGGAAACATTAATGTATCGAAATATTAGTAAGACTGTAATAAAATGACTAGTTATCATAAGAATATTAGTTAGACTGTAATCCTATTACACAAAAATGAACGACTAGTTATCATAGTAACACAAACCAGAAAAAAAACTTTGAATCACAAGGAAGATAGAAAATTTTCTTTGAATTAACAAGGGATTTTTTTTTAAATATTGACATAATTGTCAAAAATTGGATAATCCAAAAATCTTAAGGTAACATATTTATAGTACTAAACAACTTTCCTACTATTGGTTTATGGTCTTTTGGTTTTAATGATGACAACTTACTTTGTAGTGTTATTATTATTTCACAGGATTTGCATTTGCATGAAAATATTTATGGAAGTAATTTAATTAATTATGAAAATAATTAATTAAACTTTCAATATTTTTATGAATCAATTGTTAATTAATTGGTTGAATCATATTCATAGACCTACTACATTCGTTTGACCATTAGTTAACTGGGCATGCTAATGTTGCCTATCTCTTACCATGAATCACTAAAGAATTAATGAAGTCAACTTCATTAAGTTTACATGCTGACAAATGTTATCATTTTATTAAATCTAAAGCTACCCACTTTCTTTCCATACTTGGTTAGTACTTGCACGTGAAGACAAAAATAGTGCAGACATGAAACCCACTTCTCTCTAAACTATGTTGTCCATTAATTTATCTAATGCTTTCCACTCTTGCTAAATCTAAAGCTACCATTACTTATTATATATAGCTAGCATGTAAATGAAATCATGGGAATAATATTTCATGGGTAGGTTTTGTTTAAAGCTAATTATCCTGCAAAAGTTGCCTAACATGATTCTCCACATATATTAAATATACTGACCATACTTCCCATAATTCCCACATATCATTGGTAAGATTCTCTTGCTATTTCTGAAGCTGTCCATTCTTTGATTTACTCCTTCCCTACATGGCTGGCACATGCTACTAATGGAATAATATATACTGCCAGCATCTCCCACTATCCCAACATTTGATCATGGAAGGTTTTGTTTAATATATTAAGCATGCTGCTCATTTCAACTTCCGATACATAGGTAGCATCATATATTGGGTGGAACCATTTCTTTGTTGCCCATCATCTGAATCATGGAGATGATAAATTAAGTATGCTGCTCATTCCTCGATTGCTACCAATTAAATGATTTTGCTAAAGCTGCCTAACACTAAGTATACTTCCAAGGCTGTCTGCATAAGTTTTGTCTAATATTCCAGCATCTATTCATGGCAGACGAAGTGGTATTCCAACGATAGGAAAAATTATTTTCAACAACATTATTGTCCCGCTCTCTCCAACGGCTACATATAATTCTTCTCTATAAAAGTTCATAAGTCATTTGCTTACAGGGAGCGAAGGAGGAAGAAAGAATTCAGATATACATAGAGCTTCAAAGAAAAAGCTTCTAGCAGATTACTCTTATATTGTTCTTAATATCTTGTGCTAGAAATTCATAGTTATATTGTAAACACATTCGTTCATATTAATACTTGTATACGAGTCTAGTTTGGCTTGTGTGATCCAGTGGTGGATAGATCTGTACAAAGCATGCTCTAAAGGTTACAGTGGTGCAAAAGGTTGCAGATGTGCAAAGGGGACAGTGGTGTACAACATAATCAGAGCTGTTTGTATTGGGAGTTAATTTATAATGTAATAACCCATATTTTTGTTAATAATTAAATATTAATTGATTTCATTTATAATAATATAATTGAATTGGAAAAGGTAAGTTACTATTTTTTTTTCTTCCTTGTTTTGTTTGGATAGTTAAATTCTTTTAGTAGATAATTAAATAATTGATTAAATTAAAATTGAGTAGTCCATTAGGGTTTTGGTAACTCTCATATTGATTCTTATTTATATTTAAAGAGTGATGATGTAACCCTAAGCCTATTCTAATTTGGTTAGTTAAATTCCCGCGTAGAATAATCATACGCACTGCAGCTCATTAGAAAAATCATAAATAATTCATCCGATGTCAGAATTGAGTGAATCCAAAGCCTATTTCTTCAGTTTTTCGTTCTCTACAATTCTAAAGAGTTAGAAGAGTTATTTGACATCATATTCATGTCTGAAATTACTGGAAACCACAATCTGTTCTAATTCCCGCGACTATTTTTAACCTTAGTTTTAAAAATTCGTAACTCAGTCATATTAACTCTGAATCGAGTGATTCTTGAGCCTATTTCGTGTATCTTTTCGAGAGCTACAATTTTTCTGAGATATGAAGAGATTTTGAAGATTCTAGAAGACCCAAAAGTCAGATTCTTTACTGTTGCGTATTGAAGGAAGGCGAACAATGAAGGTAAATATTATTTCGTATTTTGATTTTAAGTTTAGTTATGAGAATTTTTAAATTAGTGGTTATTTTTAAATAAAATATAGATATAAAAGTAGATATCATGATAATAAGAATGAGGAGATAAATTTATATAGAGGAATATAATTTGATTGAACGTAAACGTTAAAATCTGAAAATCAGTTTTCTATATTTTTAGGTATAATTGTGTGGGTTATATCTCTTAATCCGACCGTTGGATCGTTATAATTTTTGGATATGTTATACATATATAAGCTTAGAATATATTCACTAATTTTGAACCGTTAAAGATTAACGTATGATTTGTTATGAATTTTAAGAAAGGGCTGATCTAAAATTTTTGTAGCAGAATTTTCAGCAACAAGTTCTAATATTTAAAAGTGTATGATTTAATGATTTTAAATCCGATTTGGATGATTCTCGAGGCTAAATTAGAATGTTTGAAGTCTAATTTTTGTTAAAATTAGTTAATTTGACAAATAAATTTTAGTTAATGGTGATAAGATCAGAATAGCGGACTGACGTATTAAAAATAGTTGCTATATTGGGGTTTTAAGATTTCTTAAGTTTTATTATTGACTTTTAAGTTTTGAAATATTAATAGTGATCTAAGGCGATAATTAAATGTATCTTAAGTGAGTTACGAATTATTATGGAATTATTAGTTTGGATTATATTTAATTCGAGGCGAATATATTTAGGTGGTGATTAAGATTTCGTATTTGATATCGTTGGCATTGGAGGTTAAGATTTTGTGGAGTGTGATATAAGTGATTTTGCATATCAGGTACGGATTCCGTACTCCACTCCTCTGATTATTGATTCTATATATCTTGTGATATCTCGTTATCCGTTACATTTTTCTTATATTCCTGTTGACACTCTTGAATAGAAGTTTGATCTTTAATACTTTGATTTTATTCTGTAATTTAAACTCCTTTCCTTCTATTATAATTTGAACATATTCCATAGTTTTTCAGCGATACTCTCATCATACTGATTTGTTTATTTTGCTAATCGTTTAAAATTTGGTACTCACTTAATTATTTCGTTTCTAATTAGATCCTTATTTTGCTTTGGTTTGATCTAGATGTTCCAAACTTCATATTTTGTAATCTTTTGAATTTATTCTTCATGCATAAAACTTATTGATCTTTGTAGAGCGGTACATGTTGTTACTTTCTTTTGGAGACATTGTGTTTATGATTTGATTTGGTTCAACATGTACGTTTAGATCCCTTTGTTGGTATTATGTTGCATGTGTTGTGACATCATATCTTTGTAGAATAAGCGATAGAGTATACCTGAGCTATAACCACCTGTGGGGGTACCACAGGCATGTCGTCTCGGCACGAGAGACATGGCACTTTCCGTGGCGGTGTGATCAGTCCACGGCGTCTCCGTTTTGGGCTCCGGAGGAAGTGGGCCATTTGGTGTTTTTGTTGTGGGAGGCGTATGGGTCGACCCTAGATTCTGTTCTGCGGATTGGTGATGTTGTGCCAAACACACCTTCCGATTTTGCATACATTTGGATCTGCAGTCCAATGTGTGATTTGCCTATGTGGGCATTATTTGACTTGCCTATGTGGCAAGATATATTTCTGAGCTCGGTATAAAACAACACTCAGCCATTTGATTCAGCCTATTATTTCATTGTGTTAGTTTTGTTCGTTTCAATTCAATTCATTTAATTGAGTTAGATATTTGAGTTCATTATTTCTGTACTCTTCGGTTTGTTTCGTTAATTCTGTTGATTCAGATATATTCTATTCATATCTTGGGAGGTTATATATATTTTTTTCCCTCTCAACCTTGTTCAGTATTTTGTCTCAATTGTTTCCGTATTTCAGTTGTAAATCTTTGCATATCTATATCCGTACTGGGCATTTGGCTCATGCTGTGTTTTTCTTCCGGCAGGTTTGCAGGGGTGATTCAGGGCTAGTGTGATGGGAGAATTGCCTTTGACCATCTAGGTTTATTTGATTTTAGGTTTTGATTATTTTGTCTTCTTTTGGAGAATGATATTCAGTTCATTATTGATGGTGTGTCATTATTATATATTTTGAAGTTATTAGTGCTCTGGTTATTAATTTTGAGATTTGTTGTGTTTTGCACGTGACCTCCCTTTCCTGTTTCGAGAAGGGGTGTTACAGAGATGGTATCAGAGCTTAGGTTATGATTCTGTAGATTGCCTTTAGGCTTGACCTGTGAGTTGTGGGTAAACCATTGGGTAGACGTAGGAGTTTGTTTCGATTTGATTCTCTGTTTGGTTGGTTTTGATTTTGACCAGGTGTTGATCTCTTTTTGCTTTGTAGTTGATTGGAGGAAGGTGAGATTATTTTGCCAAGGTTATTATTGTTATGCGATGGAGTAATAATATTAGTAAGAATTGTGATTAGATCATTATGGAGAATAAAGTTATATTTTGTACGGTTAAGAAATGATCATACGATTATAATATGAGTATTTGTATCAGCGAGTTTTGATATTGGATAATTATTTGTTAGAGTTATTTTACTATTAAGTATAGAGGATCTCTTATAAATTTGAGTTGTTGATATTCGAGGTGATTAGATTAATCATTTGGAGTTAATGATCAATTTTGCGGTTATTTCTAGTGGAATAGAATATTAGAGTTATGTTATGCGAAGTTTCTTTGTGATAGTATGAGGAGATCTTTGAATATGTTGGGTTAAGGTTTACACTAAGAGAATGATGATTTATTAAATGGTTAATATATATGATTAGTGGTGAATCCAATTGATTTTGAGAGATCTTGAATATCTATAGTTTGCTTATACTGATAATAAAATGTGACTTAGAATTTGATATGGCGATGAAGAGGTCTTAGTAATATATTTTTGGTATAATAATATTTGAGAATTAATTTGGATTGAGGCTCTTGAAGAACTTAGGAAGAGTTGGTGATATAATTTGTAGAGTTATTTTGTTTATCTAATGTTATTGTAGTTTTGCATGAATTTGTTTTTATATAATAAATTGTTAGATCCTAATCATGTACAGAACATGAGTTTTTCTTTTCGAATTAAAGATTATTTTGAATATTTTGGGTATTCGAACTCGATTATGGATGTGGAGAAAATTATGGGTTTCGAATTACGTTCCGAAGAGTACGTTTGCAAGAATGAAAATCAAGAAATTGACGGGGCCGCACCAGCTCTAGAGCATGTGGTTTAATTTGATGGAGAACGAAGACCTTACCAAGGCTTGATGTTGTAGCTGCCAAATCTTCTACAAGTACATGGATAATTATGTGGACCGATGGACTTATCAGCCTTGATCGTTACAAAGGGAGATACTACGTCTTAACTAAAGTTCATGACTAATTATTCAATTTAAATAAAAATAAAAATAAAACTTTCTATAACTTATTTGAATTTCGAGGACGAAATTATTTTTAAGGGGGAAAGAATGTAATAACCCATATTTTTGTTAATAATTAAATATTAATTGATTTCATTTATAATAATATAATTGAATTGGAAAAGGTAAGTTACTATTTTTTTTTCTTCCTTGTTTTGTTTGGATAGTTAAATTCTTTTAGTAGATAATTAAATAATTGATTAAATTAAAATTGAGTAGTCCATTAGGGTTTTGGTAACTCTCATATTGATTCCTATTTATATTTAAAGAGTGATGATGTAACCCTAAGCCTATTCTAATTTGGTTAGTTAAATTCCCGCGTAGAATAATCATACGCACTGCAGCTCATTAGAAAAATCATAAATAATTCATCCGATGTCAGAATTGAGTGAATCCAAAGCCTATTTCTTCAGTTTTTCGTTCTCTACAATTCTAAAGAGTTAGAAGAGTTATTTGACATCATATTCATGTCTGAAATTACTGGAAACCACAATCTGTTCTAATTCCCGCGACTATTTTTAACCCTAGTTTTAAAAATTCGTAACTCAGTCATATTAACTCTGAATCGAGTGATTCTTGAGCCTATTTCGTGTATATTTTCGAGATCTACAATTTTTCTGAGATATGAAGAGATTTTGAAGATTCTAGAAGACCCAAAAGTCAGATTCTTTACTGTTGCGTATTGAAGGAAGGCGAACAATGAAGGTAAATATTATTTCGTATTTTGATTTTAAGTTTAGTTATGAGAATTTTTAAATTAGTGGTTATTTTTAAATACAATATAGATATAAAAGTAGATATCATGATAATCAGAATGAGGAGATAAATTTATATAGAGGAATATAATTTGATTGAACGTAAACGTTAAAATCTGAAAATCAGTTTTCTATATTTTTAGGTATAATTGTGTGGGTTATATCTCTTAATCCGACCGTTGGATCGTTATAATTTTTGGATATGTTATACATATATAAGCTTAGAATATATTCACTAATTTTGAACCGTTAAAGATTAACGTATGATTTGTTATGAATTTTAAGAAAGGGCTGATCTAAAATTTTTGTAGCAGAATTTTCAGCAACAAGTTCTAATATTTAAAAGTGTATGATTTAATGATTTTAAATCCGATTTGGATGATTCTCGAGGCTAAATTAGAATGTTTGAAGTCTAATTTCTGTTAAAATTAGTTAATTTGACAAATAAGTTTTAGTTAATGGTGATAAGATCAGAATAGCGGACTGACGTATTAAAAATAGTTGCTATATTGGGGTTTTAAGATTTCTTAAGTTTTATTATTGACTTTTAAGTTTTGAAATATTAATAGTGATCTAAGGCGATAATTAAAGGTATCTTAAGTGAGTTACGAATTATTATGGAATTATTAGTTTGGATTATATTTAATTCGAGGCGAATATATTTAGGTGGTGATTAAGATTTCGTATTTGATATCGTTGGCATTGGAGGTTAAGATTTTATGGAGTGTGATATAAGTGATTTTGCATATCAGGTACGGATTCCGTACTCCACTCCTCTGATTATTGATTCTATATATCTTGTGATATCTCGTTATCCGTTACATTTTTCTTATATTCCTGTTGACACTCTTGAATAGAAGTTTGATCTTTAATACTTTGATTTTATTCTGTAATTTAAACTCATTTCCTTCTATTATAATTTGAACATATTCCATAGTTTTTCAGCGATACTCTCATCATACTGATTTGTTTATTTTGCTAATCGTTTAAAATTTGGTACTCACTTAATTATTTCGTTTCTAATTAGATCCTTATTTTGCTTTGGTTTGATCTAGATGTTCCAAACTTCATATTTTGTAATCTTTTGAATTTATTCTTCATGCATAAAACTTATTGATCTTTGTAGAGCGGTACATGTTGTTACTTTCTTTTGGAGACATTGTGTTTATGATTTGATTTGGTTCAATATGTACGTTTAGATCCCTTTGTTGGTATTATGTTGCATGTGTTGTGACATCATATCTTTGTAGAATAAGCGATAGAGTATACCTGAGCTATAACCACCTATGGGGGTACCACAGGCATGTCGTCTCGGCACGAGAGACATGGCACTTTCCGTGGCGGTGTGATCAGTCCACGGCGTCTCCGTTTTGGGCTCCGGAGGAAGTGGGCCATTTGGTGTTTTTGTTGTGGGAGGCGTATGGGTCGACCCTAGATTCTGTTCTGCGGATTGGTGATGTTGTGCCAAACACACCTTCCGATTTTGCATACATTTGGATCTGCAGTCCAATGTGTGATTTGCCTATGTGGGCATTATTTGACTTGCCTATGTGGCAAGATATATTTCTGAGCTCGGTATAAAACAACACTCAACCATTTGATTCAGCCTATTATTTCATTGTGTTAGTTTTGTTCGTTTCAATTCAATTCATTTAATTGAGTTAGATATTTGAGTTCATTATTTCTGTACTCTTCGGTTTGTTTCGTTAATTCTATTGATTCAGATATATTCTATTCAGATCTTGGGAGGTTATATATATTTTTTTCCCTCTCAACCTTGTTCAGTATTTTGTCTCAATTGTTTCCGTATTTCAGTTGTAAATCTTTGCATATCTATATCCGTACTGGGCATTTGGCTCATGCTGTGTTTTTCTTCCGGTAGGTTTGCAGGGGTGATTCAGGGCTAGTGTGATGGGAGAATTGCCTTTGACCATCTAGGTTTATTTGATTTTAGGTTTTGATTATTTTGTCTTCTTTTGGAGAATGATATTCAGTTCATTATTGATGGTGTGTCATTATTATATATTTTGAAGTTATTAGTGCTCTGGTTATTAATTTTGAGATTTGTTGTGTTTTGCACGTGACCTCCCTTTCCTGTTTCGGCAAGGGGGTGTTACATATAAATTGATTGCATATTAACTTAATGAAAGAGCCTCCAATACCAGTTGGTATTGGACGTGGATTAGGCCATTAGACTAGAGATTAAGTGCCGAATCACGTAAAAATATTGGTGTTGCTGATTATCTTGCTTATCTTTCAATTCTGCACTTGAACACTATATATTCACTGCACCGTTAAAATCAAAGTAGAAGAAAATTTAGATTTGCTATTGTTAATCTGATAAAACAAATATACCTATTTCTAGGTGTGCACACACGAATTTTCACCTACAACTATAAAAAATAAAATAGGAAAATTATAAAATTGTAATAAAATTAGAAAAATCAACCCAAAATATAGATGGACCAAAAATAAATTAAACTACTATATTTTTCTTAATAATAAATAAAAGTAAATAAAATATACAAAATCTCTATAAGTACTAAAATTTACAAAATTCGTCGAATCTTTATTGTTACTTTTGACATCAGTCTCCCCTTTTTAAAAAGAATTCATTTAATTTAAAGCAAGCAAGTATCAAACACCAAGAATGAATTTTTAATCTTCGCGGGATGACGATTGCATGATTTTGCCTCTCAAAGGATAATTATGAATATAAATGAGAAAATACCAATATCTTTCAATTTATATGCATGTTAAAGAAATTTTTAGAAATAACAAAATTAATAATTTGAATATCCTTGAACACACGAAGAGTATCACGATCAATGTCTGTTGTAGGATCCTCATCCTTAGAGTTCATACATTCTATACTCACCTCAATATATAGTGTGTCACGCATTAAGAACTGATTTTAGATGTTATAATAGTACCAAAATAATTATGAAAATAAATGAAAAAACACCAATATCTTTCAATTTATATGCATGATAAAGAAATTTTCAGAAATAACAAAATTAATAATTTAAAAATCCTCGAATACTGGAAGATATTATGATCAATGTCTGTTATAGGATCCTCATCTTTAGAGTTCATACATTCTATACTCACCTGAACAGTGTGTCACTCGTTAAGAGTTAATTATAGATGTTATAATAGTATCAAAATAATATGAACTTGAATTTTGGAATTTGGCTTTTCTTCAACACCAGAAGGGAGCAAACCCAAAAATAAAGACATATTCAACACCGTGATGGACATCGTTCCAAACGATAGGAGAAACACTACTAGAAATTCGACCTATAGCGACGAGCTTTAGCGACGGTCGGGCCGGAACCGTAGTAATAGGGCTTCTATAGTGACGGTTATGGGCAGACCGTCGGTATATGCCTCTAAGGGTCATAGTCTGGCCGTTGGTACAGAGGGTTTTTTGGGCCTTTTAGCGAGGGTCATGAACTGGTCGTAGTTATAGCTAGTTTGGGCGCACACAAATCCCTCCCATTTCCCCCCCCCCAAATCAATATCATTTCAGTATCGTCTCTCACTCACAGGCTCCGTCCTCTCTCTACTCTTTAACCCTTTCTCTCTCCTGGTCCTCGTTGCCCTCCTCGGCGCGTGGCTCTTCCTCTACCTCTTCCGCTGCTCATTATCTTGTCTCACTCAATCAGCCACTCGTCATCTTCTGGTCGGATCATTACCCTTCTGCTCGGATTGGCTGCACTTTTTCGGATCGCGAAACCCTAGGCATCGTCGGATCACTTCTCTCTGCCCTTCTAGTCGGATTGATCATCGTGTGCCCTTCTGGTAGTTTTCTCTTCTTCTTTTCTGGGAACAAAATGATATTAGGATTTGGCAAGTTTATCAGTAATATGATATTTGTCTGAAATTTTTTCAATTGAAGCAAATGGAAGCCTCAAATTTTATTTTTTCCCCGATTTTTATGGGCATGCAAGTTTTTGTATTGTAGTGGTTTCAACTTCATTGAAGACTGTTTTCTTTACTCAGAGATTTGTGCATATGGAAAATTTATAATTACCCTTTATTGGATTATATATACTCTGAACTTTAATTTTTTAATTGGGAATGGGGTACATCTTCTTACGACGCTACAGTTTATGTTATTTAGTATTTTTTTAATACATGAGTTCATGCTTGTTGTGCCTTGATCATCCCCCCCCCCCCAAATTTCTTCTTTTGGCACTAGTGTTCTCCTGTGACGCCCCCAAATTCAGGTACTTGAAACCCGTATTTGGTGCATCACGATATCATTTCTTTGAGCGGTATAATAATTACAAACTTAATATTTATATCAGAGTTGTCTATTCCCCATGTATGGTAACCTTTAATTACATTATTTACATGATACATAATATAATATTGCAATAACAAAGTTTATCTATTACACATAGCACCTTTTGACTTAATTCTTCAGCTTTTCTTTCCCCGGTCCTTGCCAAAGCTTTCTTGGTTGAACACACTTAACTGAAAATATTTATATCAAAGCAAGAATGAGCATTTGATTGCTCATCAAGTAATAACAAAAAATAATCATAAACTGAAGAAGTAAATATTTTCTTTGAGGACTACTTCTACAACGATTCAATTATTGTGAAGTCTTTTGAAATTGACATTAACAACATAACAAGTAGTTTACGTTTTTTTTAAAACAACGTAGTGACTAAGAATGCTGAGTGGTCAGTGGACCATGAACTTTCATTTTAAATTTTCAAATAGGTTTAAATGGAAATTCATCCATAAACCGTCTGGTCTTACGGACACGGAGGGTGATCAGCCCTATTGTGCCCTATATTGATCAATACTATCTATCCTTCTGCTTGAACGACTTTTGCGTTCACTCTGTTCGCCTTGGGCACATAAAATATTCCCCATTACGGGTTGTTCATGTGATGACTCGGATTTTCAGAAAAATATTAAAATAAGAATTTAATAAATAAAATTCTTATTTGGTGTTATGTGATGTGATATTATATTTCATAAGTGAATAAATGCTATGCAATATGTGATTTTATGAGTAATAAATATATTATTATTATATATTTATTATTTCATGTAAATAAATTGTAGAGTCAATTTATTAAGAAGAAATGAGATGGGTAAAATTTATGATGACGGAAATTATTAAAATAATTTATAATATTAAATTATCTTAATATAGTAAATTTGTGGTATTAAATATATTTATTAACCTCCATTTTATTGAGAGAATTATGTAATAATTATTGAGAGTAATGTATGTATGTTTTAATAGAGTGAATATATAATTATATTTACTATAGTTAAATAAATTGTGAGGGAACAATTTATAGAAAGAAAAGAAAATAATTGAATATATTATTATATATTTGTTTTGATTTGAAATAAATTGTGGGAATCAATTTATTTAAAGAGACGAATAGCTTTAAAGATACAAAACTTTTGTATCTACTAATGAGCAAATTAAAATAATTTATAATATTAAATTATTTTAATAGGAGTATGATGTAAATAAATTGTTAGAAGTAATTTATAGATGGATATTAAATTTAAATTATATTATGAAATAATATAATTTGATTATGAAGTCTTGTAATGAATTCGCTATGAATTAATTTCATGAGCAAGTTAATTCACTTAATTAAATTGGTGAATTAAGGTAATATTTAAATTATGGTTAAATATATTAAAGTAATATATTTAATGAATAGGAATAAATTGTTTAATTACAATCTATGGGAAGAAATAAGGAAATTGAATTATAAACTTTAAAAGAGTTATTTAAATGAGTATTGTAATAGAATTAATTATATAATTAATTCGTTCCATTACGAGAGTTTATTTTTTTTTTTTAAATATTAGTTAACTTCATAATTGGTGAATTAAATGTTATACATATTATTAATGTATAACACTTTAATTTTAGTAAATAATTTCATTATATGTAATGGAATTATATAAAATAAATATATTATATGTGTGGTGAATATAGTATATTTATGTAATGTAATATATATTATGTATATAATTGTAATACGTTATATATGAAGTAAAGTGGTGTATGTAATGTATGTATTAATGTTATATTGGAAGTTAAGTCAATTCATTTTGCTGGAATTACAAAGAGTCTGTTAAGTTGAGTTTTATGGGAAGTAAGAGGTGGCATGAGATAAGCACATTAAATCTCCACTAACAGAGAGTAAGCTAGAGGTGTCAAGCTCTAAATTAACATTAGAATTCTAAGCATGAGCTGTACAATACTTATGCTAGTATAATAAAAACTAAGCAATTACTTGGTAAACCAGAGGGAGAAAGTTAAAAAAAAAGAAGAAGAAGAAGAAGAAGAAGAAGAAGTTATTATCTTCCTTGTCCGTTCCATTCCATATCTTCCTTCTCTTTCTATTATTAAACTTCTATTGATTCCTTTTGAGTTCGGCTAAAGCAAAGTAAGAGAGCTGAAAAGTAAATTTGTAAACTGGGTTGGGAATGGAATTCGAATAGCAGCAACAACAAAAGGAAGTGTATAAGTTGATCATTAAAGTAAATTTCAGCAAACTATAATTGGTGCAAGGTAACAACAATGTTCATAATTATTTTGTTTAAAAAAATTGTATAGTTAATGCTTATGTTTCATTATTGTTATACTTGGTTTATGATTGGGCTGTGAATTAGTTTAAGAAGGTTTATGCAGGTCATATGGAGTGATAAGGAAGGAAATTTTTGGTTAAATTCATGTATGAACAAGTATGGGATCTGTTTTAAAAAGGGATGCACATAGAATGTTTGTAAAATTGCCTCTTAGAGGCTATTATGCATAAAAAAGAGGAAATTGGCCAAATTGTGAATAAGAAAACCTTTAGATATGTTATATGAAGTAACTCAAGTGGGTTGGACAAATTGTTTGGGTTTAAAACCTGTTTTGGCGAGGTTATATTTTTATAAAATAGTATACTATGCCCTCTATAGCATATTTAGATTTGGTTTTAATTGGATTTTTGGTTTGGAAGTTAGAATTTTGCAAAGTAGCTAGGATGGCATGGTTTGACTGCAGGAGCAGGGCAGCTGCTATAGGCAGCAGCAGCCGCGCACGCACTGTGCGCTGCACTGCACTGCGCTGCAGCGACTGACCCGACTAGGCGATGCACTGCAGTGCTCAAGTGTTGATCAAGTGGGCTGTTTTGACTCGAATTCAATTGCTATGAAAATAAATTATTAAAAATTCTTAAAAATGAAAATATTATGTATAATTAATCTATATTATTATTAATAAACTCAATTAATTTGAATCGTAGTTCATGGAAAAAAAAAGTATACATTAAGTTATGAATAATCATATGTGTGTTATATAGGTGCGATACGAGATAATATCGTTTCGAGTACGTGAAAAAGAATGAATGTTGCTAAGCAATGAAAAAGGTTACACAATGAGCTCTTAATGAACGTATAGCAATAAACATATATCGAGGCAAGTTTTTCAGTTTTGTTATGTTTGTGGATATAATGTTGTTTATGTATCGCATTAAATATTCATGTGGGTGTTTAAGTACATACCATGCTCTATGAATTGCCAAAGTCAAAATATGACTAAATCAATTGGGTTATGGAACTCAATTTATATGTGATACGTGATGGCATATATGGTATGTTGTAATTCGATATTTCGAAATGTAGAATGTATGTGTTGATGCATTGTATAGAATTTTATGATGCATAAATGATATGCATAGTATAATAATTGTGTTGTGTACAGTGAATATAAAATTGTGTGCTATGTGAAACATGATAGACTGTCAGACCTGCTGGGCCGTCGAGCTCAATCTTGCAAAAAAATAAATTTTTTGCAGGTTAATGATACAATGCAATATTACTTGCTATACGGATGATGAAGGTTGAAGGACGTACGAAATGAATACACTTTCTTGAATTAGAAGTTGTATATAACTATGTTAATAGTTTGATATATGTAATCGACAGATGTGTAAATTTTTGAGATATTCAATAAAAATAAAAATAATATCTGTTCTGATTATATTGTGATGATTGCTTTGTAATATAAAGCTCTATAATGATAATACTATATAAGAAAGATTTTTTTTAAGGATTGAGTTGAACATACTCATGACTACTCTGATGACATGAATCATAATAAAGCAAATATGATTCTGGAATATATATAATCGTAAAGGTTGCGATTCAGGGAAAGAAGGAAAAAAAAAAGATATAAAAAGTTTTAAATTATTCCGCATGTTTAGCTATTTTAACATTGAATAATGTATTAAAGCTAGAACAAGACAATATTAACGCACAAGGTCGGGATTAAGAATAGTCCTGATTTCGGATTAAGTTAGTCCCGATTTTAGGGGCGTTACAGTTGGTATCAGAGCTATGAGTTATAAACCTTAGGTAAGTATACCTTATGCTATAACTGTAAACAAGATAGATGGAAAGGAAGAAGAAGCTAAACATAAACTCGAATGAGGTGTAAATGATCTTGAAATGAATTTAGAAATTCATAAAGAATGCGTTAAGATAATACGCAAAGATTTGAAGAAGAATCTTGAAAAACCAAAGGATCAGGGAACACTTGATTTGAATAATCATAAAATAATATGATTAAAGAAAGGAGTAAGAAGAGCGTAAAAAAAACAAAACAAAACAAAACGATCATAAGATAGAAAAGAATCGTAATATAACACGATTATAAGAAAGGATCACAACGTGATCTGATTAAGACATGAAATGATAGATGATCAATCGATTAATTAAAAATTTTATAGCAGAATTGTTGTCCAAAAGTTGTACTATGAAATTATACTATGTAAGCTCATGAAAGAGTAATTAATATTGAGATACGGATTAAATGAAATTCGTATTGAGTAAAGGGGAAGTTAGAATTATGTGGGATTTCAATTGAGAACTCATGTTAGTGGCTGAGTTGTACGATTCCTGGTATGGGACGAGAATTTGTACTTGGTTTGAAAACCACTTTGCTTCCTATATTAATATAGTGGTTGAGTTGAACAAATCCTGGTATGGGACGGGATTTGTCCATGGTTTAACAACCGCTCAGCTTCTTATATTGATTAGTGGATGAGTTGGTTCGACAACCACTTAGCTTCCTATATTGATAATCATTGACATATTGGTGTCACGCTATCAATATACATATGACGAGAAGGTGATTCTTTTCTCATCTTTATATTTGATAGTTAGAGAATATTAAGATTAGGTACGAGTTCTTTGAATCCATACTTATGGTAAATTCGTGACTCATAATCATATGGTACGTTTTTGAACCCCTCAGCGAAGGGACGTCTTTGGTCTGACTAGGATAAGTTCCTAAACTCATATGATTGTGGTAAGTTCCTGAACTCATAACGTGTGGTATGTTTAATGAACTATACTAGGGTATAGAAAAGTTGTGCATGAAGAATTGAGGATTTTTAGTATAGTGAGCTTTAAGGATGATAGAAATAGATAGAATTATTAAGCAATGGGTCATTGGAAAAATTGAAGTTGATGGTGGAGGCATAAGTATTCCAAATTTTCTAGCTATGCTAGACTTCGAAATTTTTGACATCAAGCTAAATTCGCACTGATGTGCCTTTAAAAAAAATAAAAATAAAAATTTTGTTATCCTTAAAACAAGGTGACAAGGGTGTGTAGATGGACTTCGAGCCATTATCACATCGTTACCTTTGTGGCACGATAACACCAAAAATGATATTTCAATGTTTTAAACTGTTTAAAGAAGAGTCTACGCTATTTGTTTCGGCTAGACAAAAATGATTTAAAATATCAAAATGTATTTTTAAATAGTCATCAATGCATCATGGAACCTGGTGTAGAATGACAGATGATGGAGTCATCAATGCAGAATTAACCTAGTGTTGGATGTGATCTAAGGATCGTCAACCCACTATGGTATGATGTTGTATGATAAAGTCATAAAAATGACGGCATCCTCAACGCACTGGTAAAACAGTGCGGTACTATGCGTCATAAAATAATTTTCAATGTTTTGATAAAGCTAGAAATGTCAAATGCCATTTGAATCGGCTAGACACAGATTCAGATTTCGCTTATATTAAGCTTTTGAGCTATCCAACTAAACCATTTTGGGTTGGACTCCAGATTTTTAACATCCCTTAATTGGGAAAGTTTTCAGAGCACCAGATCGATGGTGGCACAGATGAACGTATATCGTTCAAATTGGCGCCTAACGGCGGCCACTCAGATAGTGTTGATCAACACGGAAAATTCCTGAATTGGGAAATTCTGTTTGCGCGAAATAGCGGCATAGATAGCAGAGATCAACACAGGGCATAACAGAGGCTGATCACCTACCTGCCCGTAAGACCAGACGGTTCACAGATGAATTTCTGATAGAACCTTTTCAAAAACATGAAAAAGAAAGTTTGTGGTCTTTATGACCCTTAACAAGATACAGAAAGTTTCCTTAAGCGATTGTTTTTGAAATTCTAAAGTTATTCATCTTGCTTCACAATTATAAATCAATTGTGGAGAATTTTAATTCTGGTAATTGAGATAGAAAGGGTGATGTTCCCTAGAAAAGAAGTAGTCGTGAGAAGCGACAAGTTTAGAAATATTCTTGAGAATGTGTGATGAATTCAGAATGATCTCTAAGGAAGAGAAAAATAGATATAGAATTCGATGAATCGAACGGTGGAAGGCTAGAGAATTGAATTCCGAGAACGAAATTTATAGAAGAAGAGATGGATGTGATATCCAAGAAAGTTAATGAGCGTAGTAGAACATAAGTTTGAATGTGGTAATCCTGAGAAGAGGATGTTGATGGTTAAAGAAAGGTCTTACTCGGAGTGTATTGAGTTAAGGAAGGTTATGTGATAAAACCTGTAAAGAGTTGTGTAACACCTATATTAACACGACGGGTTGAGATTATTCAACGGTATAGAATGTTGAGAGAAGGTAGATGTGAACCGCGTAAGTAAGGTTCGTTAAGGTGATTTCGGGGACGAAATCCTTATAAGAGGGGAAGAATGTGATGACCCGGATTTTCAGAAAAATATTAAAATAAGAATTTAATAAATAAAATTCTTATTTGGTGCTATGTGATGTGATATTATATTTCATAAGTGAATAAATGCTATGCAATATGTGATTTTATGAGTAATAAATATATTATTATTATATATTTATTATTTCTTGTAAATAAATTGTAGAGTCAATTTATTAAGAAGAAATGAGATGGGTAAAATTTATGATGACGGAAATTATTAAAATAATTTATAATATTAAATTATCTTAATATAGTAAATTTGTGGTATTAAATATATTTAATAACCTCCATTTTATTGAGAGAATTATGTAATAATTATTGAGAGTAATGTATGTATGTTTTAATAGAGTGAATATATAATTATATTTACTATAGTTAAATAAATTGTGAGGGAACAATTTATAGAAAGAAAAGAAAATAATTGAATATATTATTATATATTTGTTTTGATTTGAAATAAATTGTGGGAATCAATTTATTTAAAGAGACGAATAGCTTTAAAGATACAAAACTTTTGTATCTACTAATGAGCAAATTAAAATAATTTATAATATTAAATTATTTTAATAGGAGTATGATGTAAATAAATTGTTAGAAGTAATTTATAGATGGATATTAAATTTAAATTATATTATGAAATAATATAATTTGATTATGAAGTCTTGTAATGAATTCGCTATGAATTAAATTTCATGAGCAAGTTAATTCACTTAATTAAATTGGTGAATTAAGGTAATATTTAAATTATGGTTAAATATATTAAAGCAATATATTTAATGAATAGGAATAAATTGTTTAATTACAATCTATGGGAAGAAATAAGGAAATTGAATTATAAACTTTAAAAGAGTTATTTAAATGAGTATTGTAATAGAATTAATTATATAATTAATTCGTTCCATTACGAGAGATTATTTTTTTTTTAAAATATTAGTTAACTTCATAATTGGTGAATTAAATGTTATACATATTATTAATGTATAACACTTTAATTTTAGTAAATAATTTCATTATATGTAATGGAATTATATAAAATAAATATATTATATGTGTGGTGAATATAGTATATTTATGTAATGTAATATATATTATGTATATAATTGTAATACGTTATATATGAAGTAAAGTGGTGTATGTAATGTATGTATTAATGTTATATTGGAAGTTAAGTCGATTCATTTTGCTGGAATTACAAAGAGTCTGTTAAGTTGAGTTTTATGGGAAGTAAGAGGTGGCATGAGATAAGCACATTAAATCTCCACTAACAGAGAGTAAGCTGGAGGTGTCAAGCTCTAAATTAACATTAGAATTCTAAGCATGAGCTGTACAATACTTATGCTAGTATAATAAAAACTAAGCAATTACTTGGTAAACCAGAGGGAGAAAGTTAAAAAAAAAGAAGAAGAAGAAGAAGAAGAAGAAGAAGTTATTATCTTCCTTGTCCGTTCCATTCCATATCTTCCTTCTCTTTCTATTATTAAACTTCTATTGATTCCTTTTGAGTTCGGCTAAAGCAAAGTAAGAGAGCTGAAAAGTAAATTTGTAAACTGGGTTGGGAATGGAATTCGAATAGCAGCAACAACAAAAGGAAGTGTATAAGTTGATCATTAAAGTAAATTTCAGCAAACTATAATTGGTGCAAGGTAACAACAATGTTCATAATTATTTTGTTTAAAAAAATTGTATAGTTAATGCTTATGTTTCATTATTGTTATACTTGGTTTATGATTGGGCTGTGAATTAGTTTAAGAAGGTTTATGCAGGTCATATGGAGTGATAAGGAAGGAAATTTTTGGTTAAATTCATGTATGAACAAGTATGGGATCTGTTTTAAAAAGGGATGCACATAGAATGTTTGTAAAATTGCCTCTTAGAGGCTATTATGCATAAAAAAGAGGAAATTGGCCAAATTGTGAATAAGAAAACCTTTAGATATGTTATATGAAGTAACTCAAGTGGGTTGGACAAATTGTTTGGGTTTAAAACCTGTTTTGGCGAGGTTATATTTTTATAAAATAGTATACTATGCCCTCTATAGCATATTTAGATTTGGTTTTAATTGGATTTTTGGTTTGGAAGTTAGAATTTTGCAAAGTAGCTAGGATGGCATGGTTTGACTGCAGGAGCAGGGCAGCTGCTATAGGCAGCAGCAGCCGCGCACGCACTGTGCGCTGCACTGCACTGTGCTGCAGCGACTGACCCAACTAGGCGATGCACTGCAGTGCTCAAGTGTTGATCAAGTGGGCTGTTTTGACTCGAATTCAATTGCTATGAAAATAAATTATTAAAAATTCATAAAAATAAAAATATTATGTATAATTAATCTATATTATTATTAATAAACTCAATTAATTTAGTGAGCTAATAATTGAGTTACTAAGTTTGAGAAATGTAAAGTTTGAATCGTAGTTCATGGAAAAAAAAAGTATACATTAAGTTATGAATAATCATATGTGTGTTATATAGGTGCGATACGAGATAATATCGTTTCGAGTACATGAAAAAGAATGAATGTTGCTAAGCAATGAAAAAGGTTACACAATGAGCTCTCAATGAACGTATAGCAATAAACATATATCGAGGCAAGTTTTTCAGTTTTGTTATGTTTGTGGATATAATGTTGTTTATGTATCGCATTAAATATTCATGTGGGTGTTTAAGTACATACCATGCTCTATGAATTGCCAAAGTCAAAATATGACTAAATCAATTGGGTTATGGAACTCAATTTATATGTGATACGTGATGGCATATATGGTATGTTGTAATTCGATATTTCGAAATGTAGAATGTATGTGTTGATGCATTGTATAGAATTTTATGATGCATAAATGATATGCATAGTATAATAATTGTGTTGTGTACAGTGAATATAAAATTGTGTGCTATGTGAAACATGATAGACTGTCAGACCTGCTGGGCCGTCGAGCTCAATCTTGCAAAAAAATAATTTTTTTGCAGGTTAATGATACAATGCAATAATACTTGCTATACGGATGATGAAGGTTGAAGGACGTACGAAATGAATACACTTTCTTGAATTAGAAGTTGTATATAACTATGTTAATAGTTTGATATATGTAATCGACAGATGTGTAAATTTTTGAGATATTCAATAAAAATAAAAATAATATCTGTTCTGATTATATTGTGATGATTGCTTTGTAATAATATAAAGCTCTATAATGATAATACTATATAAGAAAGATTTTTTTTAAGGATTGAGTTGAAAATACTCATGACTACTCTGATGACATGAATCATAATAAAGCAAATATGATTCTGGAATATATATAATCGTAAAGGTTGCGATTCAGGGAAAGAAGGAAAAAAAAAAGATATAAAAAGTTTTAAATTATTCCGCATGTTTAGCTATTTTAACATTGAATAATGCATTTGTAGACACCCAAATTTTGCATTTCCTATACTGACCATGACAGGAGGGCAAATTCGTCCATTGGACCGGCCTGCGAGACGGAGGGTGAACATAAGTGCGAACACTTAGAACCACCACGACGACTTGCGATCAAGGCCGTCCGAAATGAGCATGCCGAATGATGTGTCACGTCCCGCAATAATTTCCGGACTGCAAAATACAAGCCTTTCGGATAAAACTGACGGCGCGACGCGAGAATCGAGGTACGGTGCGAGAACCGAGGAGAATTAAATAATCAAAGTGGAAGGTGTGCTGAGTGGGGTGTGGGCGCCAGCCAGCCGCAGATCCATCTGCGGCCAGCCGCAGATGTATCTGCGGCTGGCTTTGGCCAGCCTATATCAACCATTTCTTCTCAGCATACAGGGAGTTCGAGAATTTTTGGAGAAGAAGAGAATCAGCAAGGAAACAGCAGCAGGAAATAGAGAAAAAGAGGAAGAATTAGCATAGATTTTGCAATCAAATAGGAGAGAAAGTAAGAAAAAAAGAGAGGAATAATATTTTTGTGATTTGATTGTATCACATAAGACTTTTTCTTCTATTCAAATACACAAATCTAGATCCATTTTGATCTCATTTGCAAGGTGAAAATCTCCTCAATTTTATAATTTCTATCATATCTTTTGGTCAAATCAAATGAAATTTTCATATGATTATGGAATAATAAATTAGGGAGTATTAGTGAGGGTTCCATTTGGAACAAAATTCTTCCTAATAACCCGATGATATTTATTTATTGATCTCTTGTTTGTTTGTTTTTTTTGGTGTTATATTGACAAGGTTTCTTTTAGATCTCTATTTTGGGATGTCTTGGTATTGGTAGATTATCCGTATTGGTTATTTCTTGTAAAATCCGATTGTGGGTGTGTGGAAATTTGGTTGTGAGCCTAGGAAAGCGACCCCGTGGTCCAAATCCGATGATGGACGTATCTTGATGTATGTAGCGGGTAGGATGTAGTCTCTTTGTAAATATGTAATATTGGGCCTTAAAACGACGCCAAGGCGGAATCGGGTTTAAGGCCCCGTAATAATGAAGTGTGTGATTGTGGGTGTTGGGGTTATTTGGATGGTTTACATGCCCATGAATAACCCCAATGCATTTTATGCTTGATTCGATTTACGACACGAAATTGATTTCGAAGCTAAACAATGAAGATCTTCATAAAATCAATCAAACTAGGTTGTTAGCATCACGAGGCTTAAAATGAGAAATGCTAATGAAATGTTGATTTCTATGTAAACGAGAAGGCCAAAAGGAAATCGTTTCCAAAACATCACACAAAAAACGATTTTATAAAATAAGTAACGTTTTATTAAATCTTTGTGCATAGGGTGAAAGAGATCCTAGAAGTTGCCTATCATTTGAGTTACGAAAGCAACGTATAGATCTCGATTCCTATTTTGACAAAGGTTTAAAACTCTCGTTTTGCCAAAACGACACCTAATGAAAATCTCATAGTTTTGGACAATTAAAATCAAACTTTTCTCATAAAGCTTTCTCGTATATACCGAAAAGACATTCCGAAGCGTTATCAAATTAAAGCATGATTTTCCCTAAAAATCCAAATGATTCTTTCATACAAACTCACCACAACATTCATTTAGGCACACACACACACGCACGCATATACGTTTTATGAATTAAAGGATAGGAAAAGCATCAAGATTGCGGTAACCGTGTTTCACGGAAGTCGAGGGGTGCCTAACACCTTCCCCTCACTTAAGCAAGCCCCCGAACTCTATGAATCTCGATTCGCAGACCAATTAATTCGGAGTCACACATGAGCCAGCGATTCATAAAAAACGAAAACTCGGATGAGTTGGTACATCCATTTCAAATATACCAACTGGCGACTCTGGTTAAATGGCTCATCATAAAAAACGATCTTTCAAAACCCCGTCGACATCAATGCCGACCTTTTCCAAAAAATCATCTAAACCAAAGGGCTAAAATTGGAAAAGACTAAAAGGACACGCGAAGCGAAAAACCCGGCGTCGACAGCTGGCGACTCTGCTGGGGATCATTAGAGGGCTTAAGCCGCGTTCAAATCGTGATGCTATCCTATCCTTTAAAATTCATAAAATGTGTGTGTGTGCGATATTTTGATTTTTTACTTTTGTTGTGCGAATGTGTGTTGTTGTCCAATGAATGAATGATTGAATGGAATGGCTTTACTTTAAAGAAATCATTTGCATACGGTGAGGACGATGAATGTGAATGTATGTTGAGATTGTACCTCCTCCTGAGGCGAACCCGTCGGTTGCTTATTACTGGACTCGATGGGGCTGCTCCCCGGAGATGGCTCAGGAAACGCACCACTCAAATCCGCTCCAATCGAAAGGGCTCAAACGAGTAGATTGCGAAGATTTGGGAACCTTCATGCCGAAAAGCCCGCGAGAGTAACCCTAGGGTAGGTCAGCCTCAGATTAACCCAACGCAGGAAAAGTCTCTTCATGCCTTTTTACGTTTATATGTCTAAATGTCATGATCTCATCCAATATTCATACATCCCTTTTTCTGTGTCGAAAAAGATTATTAACCGCTGTGAATTGCAGGGAATAGTTGGGGGAGCATAATAAAGTCATGTTTAGCATTTGTTATTACACTAAAGGACTACTAACTTTCTGTTTTACAGGGAAAGATTAAAAAACCCAAAGCACAAAAAGTTACCGCTTTTGCATGCATCCATATCCTTCCATTTCCCCGGACTAAACTTCGAACCGTTGTTTTGTAGGATTGCTCCTCAAACCCGTTCGCAGTCTAAGAGAGCCCAGAATTCTACATCTGAAATGGCTGATATTCCTAATCATAGTTCCATATCTCGGGAAGAGTTTGATGACTTCAAAAAACAGATGATGGAAATGGCCACGATGCTAAAAGAGCAGTTCCTACTCAGACAGGATCCGCCAAGCCAAGGACCACATAATATTCCACCACCAGGGGGTGACCAGAATCCTCCTAAAAATGTTGTAAACCTGGGTAAGGATGACCAACCCCAACTCAAGGACGAGCCAGTCATTACAAAGGCCGTTCCCATACCTAGCAGGACAGTGGTTACTATCCCAGAAGAAGGGGACAATGACGACCTTCGGAGAAAAATGAAACACATGGAGGAGACCATCCAATCTCTAAGGGGCATAGGCTCCCTGGGCAGGGTTAATTATTCGGATCTATGTGTTTTCCCCGGAGCCAGATATCCAGAAAAGTTCAAAGTTCCCGAGTTTGAAAAGTACAATGGAAAGGGAGACCCCTATACACACTTGAAAATATACATTGGAGAACTCGGGTCTTATGCCGAAGACGAGGGGTTAAGAATGCAACTATTCCAGAAAAGCTTAACAGGGGAGGCAAGAATCTGGTATGCCCGCCTCGACAACGCCCGAATCCACAACTGGGAGGAATTGGCCCATACCTTCTTAACCCAATACAGCTTTCAGGCCCAGATGGCTCTTGACAGGTACCAAATGACAAAGGTTAAAAAACAGCCTAGGGAATCCTTCAGGGAATATGCGCAAAGATGGAGGGGCATGGCCGCACAGGTAACCCCCCCGATGAGCGAATCAGAGATGGTAATGACCTTTGTAGACATTCAGGAGGCACCGTATTATGAGAGGGTCATCTCGGGGATTGGAAGACCTTTTGCGGAAATGATTAAACATGGAGAGATGGTTGACATGGGGTTGAAATCGGGTAAAATCCGGGATCTTACTGCTTTAGAAACGGCTGCCGAGCAAATACAGAATGGAAACTATGGCAGCACTTCCCGGAGGGTCCAAAAGAAGAAGGAAGAGGATGTCTCCCTCATCCTACAAGGGTCATCCAGAAAAGCAGAAAGCCATCTTCCGGTACAGGTACAGAGGGGAGGGCCATCCCGACAGCCAAATTTCACAGATCAAAGGGCAGAGGGGCGAAGAAGATATGAGGCCTCGCAGAATCGAGTATTCACCCCGCTCGGGGAGCCGCTTGAACGGGTACTAGCGGTATTAGTAGCCCAAAAGAAAATAGTTGGTCTGGCACCACCAAGTGACCCAAAGGGTAGAAGGTTTGACCCGAGCAAACGATGTGCATACCACTCCAGTTCCCCTGGCCATGATACACAAGATTGCTGGACGTTGAAGCATCGAATCCAAAACATGATAGACAGTGGGGAAATTGTGGTGGAACAACCGGACTCCCCGAATGTTAAAGCAAATCCCCTGCCAAGACATGATGGAGGGGGAGTTAATGCGACGGAGGCAAGTGAGGCTGGGGGGCCGCCAAGGTTGAACTATGTGCAGAAAGTTGAGGAGATGATCAACATGATACATGATCATGGGGATGCACGGGGAACGCCCATCAGGTTGATAGGGGTAAGTACGAATAACATAGAGGGACCTGTCAAGCTGACAGCCCCGAGGCCCATCATACTTGCAGCAAGGCCGCAACTCCCTATCAGTAGTCTGAAGACTGTACCCTGGAATTATGGGGGAATACCAGAGGAAGCGGCCAGTTGTGCTTCCGTGACGACCAAGGGGAACCCCTTATATCTTCCCGGGCGAGTCCTTGAGAGCCAAAAGAGGAAAAATGAAGAGGTTTCCGAGGAAAGGGCCATAAAGTTTTTGAAAAGGATGGATCACCCAGAAACGAGGGGGATCCAGATTTTAAATGAGGAATCAACCCTAACATCAGTCATGGACTTGGTGTTGTCATCCAATGAGCATTGCAAAACCCTGATGAAGGTTCTGGAGGAGGCATTTGTGTCCAAAGAAATTAGTGAGGAGGGTTTCGGCCAGCTGATAGGCCACTTATTGGAAACCGATGCAATATCCTTTACGGATGAGGACATTCCCAAAGAGGGAAGGGGGCACCGAAAACCGCTACACATCGCGGTAATCTCCTCAGGATATGTCATGAATGGGGTGCTGATCGACGGGGGATCGGCATTGAATATATGTCCTCTCAGCACGCTGAAGAAAATGAACATCAGTCCCAAGCGCCTCCGAGCCAGTCATGTGGTGGTTCGGGCTTTTGACGGATCCCGAAGGGATACCATCGGAGAGATAGAATTGCCAGTGGAGATAGGGCCCTGTACTTTTAATATATCCTTCCAAGTCCTAGATATTACGGCAAGCTACAACCTGCTGTTAGGGAGGCCGTGGATACACATGGCCGGGGCAGTTCCTTCCACGCTCCACCAACAAATCAAGTTGATCATCGATGGGAATCTGGTAACAATCTCGGCCGAATGTGATGACCCTTCTCCTCCCAGGAGTGGCCTACCAGTAATCAATGTGGATGAGTCAGCGGCGCCTGCCAGCTTTCAAGCACTAGAGATTAGCACTCCCCATTATAGATGCCTGGGAGCTCCAGCTGTGAAACCAAGGGTCTCTCCGGAACTCACCTTTGTGGCAAGGGAAATGATTAAAATGAACTTCCAACCTGGACAGGGACTAGGGAGAAGCAGTCAGGGAATCACCGAGCCCATCCACCTACCACAGCAGATAGGCAAAGCAGGATTGGGATACCATGTGGGCGCAGTACGAGGACACCGTCAGGGTGCGACTCCGATTCTACTAGTTGGCAGTCCAGCGACCAGAGCCGACAATGAGCAGGGGATCAGCGGACCTGTGATTGGGGCAGGGAATGAAGAGTTAACCCCCACACATAGTGAGTCGGCCCGGAGGGAAAGTTTCCTGCAGGAGGTCGCAAAGGAGTTTGAAACCAAATGCTACATCCCCGGACAATCAACAAGCAGTAAGGAGGGGACGAATGTTTATCGCGCCACCGGGAGCCCAACAAGTTGTGCCTGTCATCGATTGGGCAGGGCTGATTATTCCTGGAAAAGATATGGAGAAGGATTCAGGCGACGTATCCGTAATCATCGGGGAGGTGTCCGATGTGAGGCCCTCCTTTATCCAGCGCATTCCAGCTGACCTGACCATCGACAATTGGACCCAGAAACCCGTGATATCCAAACAGGGGTAAAACTCGACGTCAGGGTGATTGACCCCAGATGATGGGGGAATGAAGAAGTTTATTTTTGTTGTTGTTTTAATTCTGCATCATTATGTCGTTTCTTCTTGTTATTTGAAAATGCGATCATCGTGAAAAAATGATTTATATATGACAAGTATTTTGTTTCATGTCAGGTGTACCAATTTGAGTAATCCTTGCCTAACAAATGGTCTTTCAAATTTGAATGATGATTATGATTTTGACATTGAGCTGGATTTCGATTTAATGGGCATTGAACAAGACGAGACAGATTACGACGACGCACCTGATGAGATCAAAGGATGGGTCGAGGATAAACCCAAACCCAATTTGGACCAAACCATCACTATAGATATCGGAACCCCTGACAATCCAAAAGAACTCAAGATAGGGACAGACCTTAACCCCAGCCAAAAAGCAGAAATAATTGAGTTACTAAGACAATATGAGGATGTCTTTGCCTGGTCGCACGAGGATATGATCGGATTGTCCACCGACATTGTGGTGCACCGGTTACCCATCAAGGAGGGTTTCAGGCCTGTCAAGCAGAAACTAAGAAAGTTGAAACCTGAGTGGAGTTTAAAGGTGAAGGAAGAGATCATCAAACAGTTCAGGGCGGGAAATCATTATGGTGTCCACTTACCCGGAATGGCTATCCAATGTGGTCCCAGTGGCTAAACCTGGAGGAAAGGTGAGGGTATGCGTAGACTACAGAGATCTAAACAAGGCCAGTCTCAAGGATAACTTCCCGGTGCCTTTCATACACATCCTGGTGGATAACACAGCCCAGTACGAAATGTATTCTTTTGTGGATTGCTTTGCGGGATATCATCAGATAATGGTGGCGGAAGAAGATCGGGAAAAGACCGCATTCATCACCCCCTGGGGCACTTTCTGCTATAGACGACTGGCTTTCGGTCTCACAAATGCAGGGGCTACTTATCAGAGAGCCATGATGGCCTTGTTCCACGATATGATGCACAAGGAGATAGAGGTCTACGTGGATGACATTATTGTGAAATCAAAGGTAGAGTCCGATCATATAACTCATCTTAAAAAGCTATTCGATCGACTCAGAAAGTATAACTTGAAACTCAATCCAGCAAAGTGTGCTTTCGGAGTGCAGTCGGGTAAGCTCTTGGGATTCCTGGTTAGTGATCGGGGCATTGAGTTGGATCCAGCAAAGATTAAGGCCATTGTGGATATGCCAGCACCCCACACAGAGAAGGAGATAAGAGGATTCCTGGGGAGGATAAACTTCATCAGCCGTTTTATATCCCACTTGACGACTACATGTGAGCCGATTTTTAAACTGTTAAGAAAAGGGGTTTCCCAGGAATGGAATGAGCAATGTCAAAAGGCGTTTCATACCATTAAAAAGCAATTGACTGAGGCACCAGTGCTGGTACCCCCGAAGGACGGGATCCCTCTGTTTATGTACATATCGGTCAATGCCATTGCGATGGGATGCATGCTGGGACAGAAAAATGAGGCGGGTAAGGAGCAGGCCATCTATTACCTCAGCAAAAGATTTAGCCAATGTGAGCAGAATTACACTCCCATCGAGAAGACTTGTTGTGCTCTGGCCTGGGCGGCAAGGAGATTACAGCACTACCTCCATGGGCATACAACGTACCTGATATCAAGAATGGATCCCTTGAAATATATTTTTGAAAGACCCATGCTGAATTGTCGATTATCCAGATGGCAGTTAATTTTACAACAGTTTGACATGGTGTACGTAACCCAGAAGGCCATGAAAGGGCAGGGAATTGCAGATCAGTTGGCAGAAGCCCCAACGGGAGGGATGGAGCCGTTAGAAACCCCTCTCCCGGGCGAGGATATATTCTGGGTATCGCGCGAAAAATGTGATGACGAGGGACAATTCTGGAAGCTGTATTTTGATGGTGCTATGAATGCCGAGGGGGCAGGAGCCGGAGCGGTCCTAGTCTCTATCACCGGAGAACAATATCCCGTGGCCACCAAGCTTCGTTTCAGCAATTCGAACAACACCGCTGAATACGAAGGGTGTATCTTGGGACTCCGATTGGCCCGCGACATGGGAGTGAGGAGACTAGCAGTGTTCGGGGATTCAGAATTGGTAATCAGACAAGCAATCGGGGTATACAACACTAGGGAGCTTCGGTTACTTCCATACCATCGTTGTGTCACCCAGCTTATGCAAGAGTTCGAGGATATCGCCTTCCGCCATATTCCTCGGGGACGGAATGATTTTGCCGATGCATTGGCAACTTTGGCTTCCTTAGTCCACGTGATCAAGAGTAGGGACAGTCCACAGATTGAGATCACCGTACAGAATGCCCCGGCATATGAGGAAAATGTGGCAGTGTTATCAAACGAGGTGGTGTTGACGAGGCAACCCTGGTATCACGACATAAGGGAATATCTGAGAGACAGATCCCTTCCCGATCAGGCAAATCGGACTGAAAGGATGAGAATTCAAAAGATGGCGATGAAGTTTTACCTGAGTGGCGATTCACTTTACAAAAGGGATGCCGGGTTGGGACTGTTGCAATGCGTAGACGAAACGCAATCCCAAAGGATTATGAATGAAATCCATGGCGGGGTGTGTGGGCCACATATGAGTGGACCGATGTTGGCCAAAAAGATCTTGAGGACAGGGCATTATTGGTTAACGCTGAAAGCCGATTGCGATGATCATGTCAAACGGTGTTATCAATGCCAGGCGCACGGTAATGTGATCCATACACCTCCAAATGAACTGCACTGTATGACCTCCCCCTGGCCATTTTCAATGTGGGGAATGGATGTAATCGGACCGATAGAGCCCAAAGCAAGCAACGGGCACCGATTCATCTTCGTCATGATCGATTATTTCACCAAATGGGTAGAAGCAGCCTCTTTCCCCAAAGTCACTCAGGAGGTCATCGTCAGCTTCATCAGGAATAATGTCATTTGCCGATATGGGCAACCTGAGGTTGTAGTCTCCGACAATGCCAAGAATTTAAACAACGCCCTCATGAAAGGACTGTGTGACCAGTTCAAGATTAAGCATCTCAATTCCGTCATTTACCGTCCCAAAATGAATGGGGCAGTGGAGGCGGCCAATAAGAACATCAAGAAGATCATGGCAAAAATGTCTGCTAATCATCGGGGATGGCCAGATCTGTTACCCCTCACCTTGCTGGCATACCGAACATCAACGCGTACTTCTACAGGGGCAACCCCTTACGCTTTGGTGTATGGAATGGAGGCTGTTCTACCAGTCGAGGTTGAGATGGCGTCCCTCAGAATAGTGATCGACGCTCAGATAAGCGAAGAGGATTGGATGCAAAGTCGATATGACCAATTGGCCCTGATTGATGAAAGGAGGGTGGCTGCCATTTGGCATGGTCAGCTATATCAACAGAGGATCTCTCGATCGTACGATAAAAAGATAAGACTTCGGAAGTTCAAGGAAAACGATTTGGTGTTGAAAAGAATCATGCCTTGTCAAGACGAGGCCAAGGGGAAGTTTGCCCCGAACTGGGAAGGGCCATTTGTGATCAAGAAAGTACTATCCGGAGGGGCCCTCATATTGCAAGAAATGGATGGTGAGGTATTTCCACAACCCCTCAATTCTGACTCGGTGAAGCGGTTCTACGCTTAAATCATCAGTTCCTTTTTCCCCTGACAGCGAACTACGTAGGACCTGATCTTCCAACTTGTGGGGGTACGTAGGCAGCCATCATGGCGCGGTCCGATCCTTTAAAAATAATCCTTTCCCAAACCAAAACCAATTTTCGATAGCCAGATAAAACCTTCCTACACCCTCAAAACCTTCCCGAAACCAACTGCCTAACCAGTTTCATCCCAGAATACATACCCTGATCCAACCCAAACAGTTATCCAAAATCTGAGATTCAATCCGACGAAATCAAAGGTGTGCGGCAATATCTGTCAAATCTCCATCAGGTCTTGAGGAAAGAAAGAAGGCGAAATGTCAAAATCATGGTCAGTTGGATAAAATGATGATCCAATGGATGGCAATGATACGACAAAAGGGGAAAATGACTAAATTTAAATGCATGTCTATATATATAAGTCGTTTTATTACAAGATTTCTCTTTCAATAACTGATGAAACCAACATAGTCTATGCAGGAAATAAAATAATCTACAAATCTGAAACTAGCCGAAGCAGGATGGACAGGGTGGTGGATAGATCTGAAGCATCAGCATCTCCTGCAATCTGCTGCCCCATCATATCAATACGATCCAGTAAAGCAGTAGCTCGGCTGACAGTCCCAAAATGAGCATCTACCACTGCCCTGGTCTGAAATACAATGGCCTCTCTATCGGCAATGGCAGCATCTCTAGCCCGAATGGCCTCATCTCTCTCGGCAAGGGCGGCATCCCTCTCGGCTTCAGTAGTAATCAGGGCCAGGCGGAGTCGGGAATCCTCAGCGACCCGACTCGGGGCAGAATCGGCTGAAATGGAATGGTCTGTGGTATTTTCTGTGAAGATCACTCCAGAGTCATCAAAGGCCCCAGTCCGACTCAAACTAGCTGAATCCAGGTCTCCACGCAACCACTGTACGTAGGCAAATGTCTGGATGTGACAGCTTTCACTATATTCGGCAAAGATCCTGCAATCCCAAAGCTCGTATACCTGCAGTAGATCCCTCTCTGTACAGGATGATATAAGGAATCGGGATGCGGTTTGCACCCGCGAAGGGGTGTGTAAATCCTGTGTCTGATCAAACTGCCCCATAACCGCCAGGGGATGATAGGTCGTCACGCCCCTCAAACCAGCAATGGGGATGAAATCCATGCCAGGCACATGAGTCAAGAAGCTCATGAAGGAGCAATAGCCCGAATAAACCAATAGATGAAAGGGGTCCTCAATGATAGACAAAAATGATGTCCAGGAGGCCACATCAGTACAACTCACGGGACGAAACGAAAACTGCGCGGCTATGTTGTGACTGAAGCAAAACCCTTGGCGGCGGAAGTGGCCGATGGGACTAAGATGACTCATGAACCACACATACAGCAAAGTCGAGCTCCCTCTGAAGAATCTTCCTCGGAAGGACTGGCAATATGTGGCCGACATATAGGTATCCGCCAATATCATGGGGAGAATGGTGTGATCCTCCTGAAGGGCCCTAATGACCGCAACAATCCGCATGTCCAAGTGATCGGATCCTGCAGGCAAATACAAAACTGAGATGACACAGGCCATCAGAACGCCCACTCTCAAGGCATCCCAGCGCTCCTCGGACACGGAAAAATCACCGAGGAAAAGACGGAAACTGTCAGGTGAGCCAAATCGGTCAATCAAGAATTGAAGAGGAACCATATGGTCTGATGTGATTACCGGTAATAAGACAGCCCTCCGCAAACCGGTAAAAGTCAAGAATTGACGGCGCATGGAACCAACGGTAACCCTAGCACAGGGACCATCCAACGGCAAGCCGGTGAAGCGAGCATACTCCTCAAGGGTGGGGGTCAGCTCTACTGTCCCAAACCTAAACACCTGACGGGCAGGGGCCCAACAGCTCAAAAGACCATCCACAAAGCCCGCTGGCACCCGGAAGGTTAATAAGGACCAAGAATGTCCCAAAAGACCATCTACGATAACCCTATCTGCTGGCAGTAGACTGTCCAACCAGCGGAAGAGGCTGCCAATCAACCCTGTGGGAGGAATGGAATCCAAACGAACCACGGCATCCGAGGACGACATCTGTGAAAAAATAGTATCAAAAAAGACTGTACAGGGGTCATTCTCTACCCATAAATAAAAAGCATGCATCATACAGTTAATAATAAAACAGGTGAATTCCATAAAATGAAAAAAAAAACTGTGCATAAATAAATAAATGAGTTCAGTACATAGTGCATAAATGAAAAAGAAATCTAAGCAGGTGCCGATACAAAAGGCCCTATCCTATCCTGGTCTAAATAAAATCAGTATCATCTATGAAAGCAGGATCCTCGAACTGATCCCCTGGAGTCGTCGAGCTCGGAGGACCAAAGTTCATATCAGGGATGTAGGGATGCGCTGTGGCATCAGATGAACTCGGGCCTGCATCATAACCTGCACCGTCAGGATCGTAGGTGTAAGCCTCCTCCGGGGCCCGGCCCAACCCCCGAATAAACAGCGACAATTGATCTACCTGACGGGTCAATGAGGCGATCTGCTCAGCGTGGGTAGGGGTCCGAACACAGGCAGCCCAATCGGTCATCGTCACCGAGCCTGGAACCATGTCTCCAAGGAAGAAAGTGGCCCTAGTCTGAGGACCGATGGTACGGGGCACCCACCATGTACGGAATGCATCACTCGTAGTGGGACCCGTGGAAAGCATCCGGCCGTCCTCCCCGGCAAGCATGATCTCCGAGGGCTGAGAATCCAGCGGCCAGAAAGTAGTGAAGGAAAGGGAGTGCGGGATGCGGATCTCCCCAGTGACGCATCTGAATGCGCGCTCTCCCAGATACATCACCCAGCCTCCAACACTCTGCAAAGTGAGGCGACGGGTGGAAAGCTCGAACTCCGGGCCGGAAGGATGCCCGTCAGCAAACCCCACAGTCAGATGATCGGAGAGGTAGGGAATCCAGACGACCTCTGCAGCCGTGATCAGCTCCAGCTGGATGCGACAGTGTGCAAAACTGCCAGACACGGGGACCTCCTCGAGAGTACTGTGATGCCATCGCCGACCCCGAGGATAAGTGTCCGGGCCCAGAGTAGTGATAGGCCTCAGACATGGCAGCCGCTCGTAAGCCCAGAACTGTGAATAGAAACAAGGCAAGGCATGAGTCACTATCAAATACAGAAAAGAGATGAAAGGAAAAGAAATACAGTAAGAGAGAGGAGGAGGGGACTCACCAACAGAAAGTGGTAGAAGCCGAGCCAGGCATCAGTCTGTCCCTCCGAGCGTAGGCGCATGCCGTGGAGGAAGTAGGCAAAGGTGAATGACCCCCAGTCATAGTCACCGATGCGGTCCACGTCTCTGACCGCTCCTACGACGCTGAAATGAATGGTAGAGGAGTTATTCCCCAGAAAACAACCCCTCATGATGGTCAGGAACAGGCGTCGTAGCAGAATGTCCCTGGTGCCCTGATCCGCGGGAATGGGCAGTGCGTACAGACCCCCGACTGCATCGACAGCCAAGGCACCAGATCGGATACTGCGGGCCTTAAAGACCCGATCCTCAGCACCGAAGCCCAATAAAGCTCGGACCTCCACTGGAGTGATATCAAGATCCAGGGGGACACGGGACCCGGTGAACTCTATGCCCGTAATGTACCTCCAATCCCAGGGAGTCAGCACGACCTCACAGTCAAGAAGATGGAGAGACTGCGTATGGTGGAACCATCGCTCGGATAAAGCCCTCATGTAACCCCAGGGGCACTGGCGGGGGATGATAGTGAAGAAATGTCGAAAGCCCCAAGAGTCCACCATCGCCCGATAATCACTGTGCAGGGCCGCGTAAAGGGAGTAGATGTTGAACCAGTTACCCCTCGGCTGGGTAAACTCAGGCACCTGTGAAAATCACCAAGGGGTCAATCCGGATAAAAGGAGAATGGAGAAATTGAGAGTGAAATCAGAATAGAGCTGAAATATACCTCGTTAGCCACGAGAGATGCTGAGGGGTGACGACTGAGATCCCGACCCAAAAGATCGGGTATCTGCACAGAGGCGCCAGGAGGAGCCTGATGAGTAGATGGAGCCGGTGTGCTGGAGGATGGCCCCTCTGTCGCGACCTCCGGAGGGACAGCCTCCTCAACGTCCGGATGACCAGGACGAATGACAGCCTCCGTCAAGCGACGAGCCTGACGGGTACGAGGGGGAATAGGGGCAGGTGCAGCCCTACGACGGCGAACACCCGAAGTCCGAGAGGCGGAGGAGCTACTGGGCGCATCACGATCCATAGCTGGAATAGAACGGGCGAGAAAGAAGGTAAGTTTCCTTTTAAAATTATGTAATGAACATTCTAAATTTCTAGCCTCATCATATGATTAATGCAACATGATGCATGTAAAAAAAAAAAAAAAAAAAAAAAAAAAAATCGGCAGAGTTCCGTTTGTAAATTGAACATCCCAGGCATAAGCCAAACGTGTTTTCCATCAATCAAAGCCTCAAACAGATTTAAATTGCATTCATATATGTAATTACAGCATGTAATGCATGATTTTATTGCAGAAAAGGAATAACAATATGTGGGACCGCCTCATGAACATAAAATAGGATTCACATAGTTGATACATAGCATGTATATATGATGGTACATTACATGACATTGTAAAGCATACATTTTATCTCTAAACATGCAAATAATCAAATGTATAGCAAAACATTGACGAAATTGAAAAGTGACCGGTCAAAGTGTTACCTGTAGCGCGTAGATCGATCCTACCGGAACAGTTTTTGCAGGAAAGTTGAAAAAATCGACAAAAAAGCCCTCGCGAACAAGAAAAATCGAGAGAATCTCTTTGGATTACAAGTTGAAAGTGACAGATCTGGAGGAGCCGCGTTGGATTTAAGGCCCGATCATGGCCGCAGATGTATCTGTGGCTGGCCGCAGATCCATCTGCGGCTGGCCCTGGTGGGTCCCACCTTGCTCCCTTGCAGCCATTTGACGTGTGGAAGTGAAAAGTTTACGAGATGGGTGACCGGCGACGATACCCGGCCCCGACATGACGATCGACCGGCGACGATAACCGGCGATCACGAGATGGATGACCGGCGACGATAACCGGCTCCGACAAGATAACCAACCGGCGACGATAACCGGGGGTTACGAGATGGGAGACCGGCGACGATATCCGGCCCCGACGAGACGATCGACCGGCGACGATAACCGGCGATCATGAGATGGATGTCCGGCGACGATAACCGGCTCCGACAGATAACCAACCGGCGACGATAACCGGGGGTTACGCGATGGGTGACCGGCGACGATACCCGGCCCCGACATGACGATCGACCGGCGACGATAATCGGCGATCACGAGATGGATGACCGGCGACGATAACCGGCTCCGACAAGATAACCAACCGGCGACGATAACCGGGGGTTACGAGATGGGAGACCGGCGACGATATCCGGCCCCGACGAGACGATCGACCGGCGACAATAACCGGCGATCATGAGATGGATGTCCGGCGACGATAACCGGCTCCGACAGATAACCGACCGGCGACGATAACCGGGGGTTACGCGATGGGTGACCGGCGACGATACCCGGCCCCGACATGACGATCGACCGGCGACGATAACCGGCGATCACGAGATGGATGTCCGGCGACGATAACCGGCTCCGACAGACAACCAACCGGCGACGGTAACCGGGGGTTACGCGATGGGTGACCGGCGACGATACCCGACCCCGAACAAGACGATAGATTGAAAGAGTGAACCCAAGGACTAACAAACACGGTCAAGGGGTTAATACATTGACACTCTTACGAATGTCTTGCATGCATTACATCTTATATCGCATCATAAGCTATATGTATGGCATCATATATGTACTGTCATTCTTACGAATTGTCATTCATGCATCGAGTGTCTATTCTTTATCCTGTTCATTTCATTTATCATTCCATAAACATGATAAAGAGGGGCAGCTGTAGACACCCAAATTTTGCATTTCCTATACTGACCATGACAGGAGGGCAAATTCGTCCATTGGACCGGCCTGCGAGACGGAGGGTGAACATAAGTGCGAACACTTAGAACCACCACGACGACTTGCGATCAAGGCCGTCTGAAATGAGCATGCCGAATGATGTGTCACGTCCCGCAATAATTTCCGGACTGCAAAATACAAGCCTTTCGGATAAAACTGACGGCGCGACGCGAGAATCGAGGTACGGTGCGAGAACCGAGGAGAATTAAATAATCAAAGTGGAAGGTGTGCTGAGTGGGGTGTGGGCGCCAGCCAGCCGCAGATCCATCTGCGGCCAGCCGCAGATGTATCTGCGGCTGGCTTTGGCCAGCCTATATCAACCATTTCTTCTCAGCATACAGGGAGTTTCGAGAATTTTTGGAGAAGAAGAGAATCAGCAAGGAAACAGCAGCAGGAAATAGAGAAAAAGAGGAAGAATTAGCATAGATTTTGCAATCAAATAGGAGAGAAAGTAAGAAAAAAAGAGAGGAATAATATTTTTGTGATTTGATTGTATCACATAAGACTTTTTCTTCTATTCAAATACACAAATCTAGATCCATTTTGATCTCATTTGCAAGGTGAAAATCTCCTCAATTTTATAATTTTCTATCATATCTTTTGGTCAAATCAAATGAAATTTTCATATGATTATGGAATAATAAATTAGGGAGTATTAGTGAGGGTTCCATTTGGAACAAAATTCTTCCTAATAACCCGATGATATTTATTTATTGATCTCTTGTTTGTTTGTTTTTTTTGGTGTTATATTGACAAGGTTTCTTTTAGATCTCTATTTTGGGATGTCTTGGTATTGGTAGATTATCCGTATTGGTTATTTCTTGTAAAATCCGATTGTGGGTGTGTGGAAATTTGGTTGTGAGCCTAGGAAAGCGACCCCGTGGTCCAAATCCGATGATGGACGTATCTTGATGTATGTAGCGGGTAGGATGTAGTCTCTTTGTAAATATGTAATATTGGGCCTTAAAAACGACGCCAAGGCGGAATCGGGTTTAAGGCCCCGTAATAATGAAGTGTGTGATTGTGGGTGTTGGGGTTATTTGGATGGTTTACATGCCCATGAATAACCCCAATGCATTTTATGCTTGATTCGATTTACGACACGAAATTGATTTCGAAGCTAAACAATGAAGATCTTCATAAAATCAATCAAACTAGGTTGTTAGCATCACGAGGCTTAAAATGAGAAATGCTAATGAAATGTTGATTTCTATGTAAACGAGAAGGCCAAAAGGAAATCGTTTCCAAAACATCACACAAAAAACGATTTTATAAAATAAGTAACGTTTTATTAAATCTTTGTGCATAGGGTGAAAGAGATCCTAGAAGTTGCCTATCATTTGAGTTACGAAAGCAACGTATAGATCTCGATTCCTATTTTGACAAAGGTTTAAAACTCTCGTTTTGCCAAAACGACACCTAATGAAAATCTCATAGTTTTGGACAATTAAAATCAAACTTTTCTCATAAAGCTTTCTCGTATATACCGAAAAGACATTCCGAAGCGTTATCAAATTAAAGCATGATTTTCCCTAAAAATCCAAATGATTCTTTCATACAAACTCACCACAACATTCATTTAGGCACACACACACACGCACGCATATACGTTTTATGAATTAAAGGATAGGAAAAGCATCAAGATTGCGGTAACCGTGTTTCACGGAAGTCGAGGGGTGCCTAACACCTTCCCCTCACTTAAGCAAGCCCCCGAACTCTATGAATCTCGATTCGCAGACCAATTAATTCGGAGTCACACATGAGCCAGCGATTCATAAAAAACGAAAACTCGGATGAGTTGGTACATCCATTTCAAATATACCAACTGGCGACTCTGGTTAAATGGCTCATCATAAAAAACGATCTTTCAAAACCCCGTCGACATCAATGCCGACCTTTTCCAAAAAATCATCTAAACCAAAGGGCTAAAATTGGAAAAGACTAAAAGGACACGCGAAGCGAAAAACCCGGCGTCGACAGCATTAAAGCTAGAACAAGACAATATTAACGCACAAGGTCGGGATTAAGAATAGTCCTGATTTCGGATTAAGTTAGTCCCGATTTTGGGGGCGTTTCAGTTCATACTCAGTCTAGAGTCCTAACTAAAACAATTCAGTTGGACAATGTTATCATAAACAATAATATTCAACGACTTATGTAAGTGAGGGCACTACACTAATAACAGAATAATTTGACTATATTTGCATTACATACAATAATAATGACCAACAATACTTTTCAAATTTTGTCTAGCTGAGTCAAGTAGCTCGGACAATATTTAAAACATGAATACGTAGCGAAATTTAATAATGATTACAACAATTAGTACAAATGGAGACACTTGTACTGTGAACAGGACAATTTACACAAGTGGGGACACTTGTATAATCCAAACTTAGGATACCAAGTTTAAACTTGACATATATGAAATCAATATTGAAATATATATAAACTATGAACGAATTGAAGGAAATATAATAAAGTAAGAACAGTTGAATAATGAATAACAGAGATTATGTACAAGTGGGGACACTTGCACAATAATAGTAGAGTTCAGATATTTGCATACGCGTGAATCCATTTCATAAAGTAATTGAAAAAGGATAAAGTACTTGCACAATATAATGGGAGTTAAGAAACTTGCACGGTAAAGAAAGAGTTCAGATACTTGTTTACTAAGATCCATTGCATAAAGTAAATGCAAAGGTTAGGATACTTGCCTTTGTCGTTGACTACTGCTATGCGCTATAGCTTAAACTTTAATACCGGGTCATATCATCAATAAAATTATTCTTTTAATTAGAATAATACAACTTAACACATAACACTGCTTATTTGCAGTCATTACACAGCTTAAACACATTGTCACATATTCATATCAGTTATTAAAACATTTACGAATAGTTATCAAATTAAACTATGTCCATTTGATTTGAGTTCGGTACTATTTCGGTGTCCCGATTGCATTATCGGATAATCAACAAGTTTCTTCTTAATGAAACTTTGTTCAAGAACTTAAATATTATATTAGATAATTTAATTATCAATTATAATATTTTTCCAAACATTAAAATCATTTATAATGATTTTTCAATCATTATTATCATTTATAATGATTTAAATAATAAATAATTTCATTATCATTAATATTCAAATAATTTAAAATTTTAATGAACTATATGTCAACACATTAAAAGTTATTTATTATAACTTAAAAACATTTTTAAAACACTATTATCGCTTTTAAATGATTTTTAAAGTATTAAAATCATTTTTAAATAATTACCGTTAATATTAAAATATTAATGTAATTCATGTCAAATATTTAAAGTTATTAAATATAACTTAAAAATATTTTTAAAACATTTTTATTGCCTTTAAATGATTTTAAAACATTAAAACCATTTTTAGACAATTTATTTAATACAAATATTAAATAAATTAATTATCATTAACATTAAATATTAATGAAATTTCTATTAAAATATTAAAAGTTATTTAATATAACTTAAAATACTTTTTAAACATTAATATCATTTTTAAATGATTTTTGAAATATTAAAATGATTTTTATCTAATTTATTTAATATACTTATTAAATAAATTAATTACCATTAATAATTAAATAAATTAAATTTTTAATGAAATTTATGTCAAAATATTAAAAATTAATTTTTATAACTTAAAATAATTTTTAATACCATTTAATGAATTTTTAATATTTATTTTCTATTTATTTCTATTTATTTAATTAATATAATTAATTTTTATTAAAAACCGTCGCTAAAGGCTTTTAGCGACGAAAAGTGTCGCTATAGGTGTTCTTCAGTTCATGAAGAACACCAAGAACAGCCCAGTCCATGTCGAGGAGGCTACTTTGAGCGTTAATAACTTGGAATCTGGACATGCTATGATCGTGATTCCACTTCTAGATTGTTAACCTACTGGCATACTACAACTACAAAGCTTTAAACACATCAAACCATTTACAGATCAAGATCTATAGCCTCTGACATTTGACTGCCAGACCATGTGTTTAACTTAGAAAATTTTCTGGGTTTTCCAGAAATAGATTTCATGATCGGCCAAGGACTTTTGACCTTGAATAACTTTCGATCTAGACATGCTATGATCGTGATTCCACTCCAGTGTACTAACCACATGACATACTACATATAAGAACCTTTAAACACAACAAATCATTAACAGGTAAAGATCTACGGCGTCTGCCATTTGACTGTCAGACCATTTCTTACACTTTGAACAGTTTTCTTAAATCTTCAATTTCGTGCATCTAGATGTTATGGATTCATGATATAACAACCCAGAACACTAAATAACATAATATACAACATATTTAAACACAAAAACATAAAATTTATCTAAGCATACAAGATCTAGCTTAGGGTTAGGGTTTTATACCTTCTTGAGAAATTTTTGATTTTCACTTTTTGATTCTGACCTTGGCTTGCTATGGGGTGTTTTTGGTTAATTTTAGGACTTAGTTTTGGAGAAAATTTTGTGGATCTAGGAGAGAGAGAGAGAGTTCTTGGCTTTGGTTTGAGAAAATAATGAAGTTTTCTTTTCTTTTCTTTCTTTGCAATCCTAATCCTTTGATTCATTGAATCTGATGGTGCAAGGTGTCAAGATCTGATGACTTGAGATATTTGCAACATGTGGGAATATCTAAGAGTGGTGACGCATAGATTTGGCAAGATTTAGCATGATTTGGCAAATATTTTAATATCTTTAATAAAATTAAATACAAAAAGGGTATATTAGTAATCCCATAAATAATTTTAAGGGTAATCTTGTCCATGGTACTTGAATCTAGGGTTTAATCAATAGATTTGAACCCTTAATGCTTACCCAATAATTCTTGGGTTTAAGAAAATTAACTTAGGAATTAAATAAAAATTTAATTAAGACATAATAATTCAAAATTAGGGTTTTTAATGTAACTAGGGTTTTATAATTTGAAAATTAGGGTTTCTTGATGTTATTAGGGTACCCAAATTATGAATTAGGGTTTCCTAATCATTTTCCTTAATCACATATTATCCACATAATCATTTAAATACAAATATAATTAATTATTATATTTAACATTTAAATTACTTAAACAAAACAAATTCTTAATATCCAAATTACATATTCCTTTATTTTAAATATAATTATATCATTAATTATATTTAAAATTAATATCCATAATATACATACACACATTCAAATATAAATATAATCAATTATATTTAATATTCGAATTTACTTAAGAAAATAAATTATTATTCTTCATATAATAATTATATAAACATAAATCCTTTTAAATATAATTACAACAATAATTATATTTAAAATTAAAATACATGACCATAGATCAAATTAGGGTTTTGATCCGTAATGTCACTTTACCACATGTACCATACTTAGTCAATTTAAAATAAATTGACTAATCTTACAAATTCATATGATAAAGAAATAATCATTGTAATAATAATAATCATTTCTTAAAATATACATTTATCATTTAAATAATATAGTAATTATATTTTTATGAAAAATAAATAATAAAATATTTTTACTACAAAAATTAATTTATTATAAGAATATAATTTACAGTAATCAACAATTCCTTTCCTTGCACGCATTCCCACACTTGCTTTAATATATAATAAAAATAATTTTATTTATATAAAATAAAATTATACGTAAAATTTCGTATTTAAATTATATCAAAATATTGGGTTGTTACATCTCTTCTCCCTCTGTCTCTCTTTGTGTGTGTATATTTTCCATTTTCCAGGTAAGTAGTGTGTAAAATTAGTTTCTGAGGTTGCAGCTTGTACATTACTTACCTAAGCTGGGCATTGAATTCCTCAAATTAGATGTCCTCATAATTGTGCATGAATTTGAATTAACTAAGTCAGCAGTTACTCTGATGATCACTATAGTTTCTAATCAAATTTGAGTATATTTAGATTTGGTGGTGTATGCATCTAGTTTTAAGTGTTGCTGAATACAATTGTGTGTGGTAAGCACATGCTATGGTCAAATTTGAGTATATTTAGTTTTGGTGGTGTATGCATCTACTTTTAAGTGTTCCTAAAGATAATTGTGTGTGGTAAGCACATGATATGGCTGTCTCTATTTAAAATGATATTAGTCTCAAACATGGTGATTATTTTCTCTGGCATATTGAGATATATCCTTGTTTAGTGTAGTGTTATAAGCCCATGAAGCTATTGTAGGGCTGCTTACTGCCCTTTGATTTCTTCACCTGTTGCTGTTAAATCAGGCGAATGAACTTTAAAAGATTGTGAAACTAGAATTGATTCTATCAATAATCTTGTATGGATTTTTCATGTTCTAGTATCCATGTTGTGTGGGCCATGTTTTGAAACTTTATTCTGGGGATATTTACTGATTGTTAAGTTTCTCATTATTATTTTTTGCTTTATGTAGATGGAATCAGTTGGCAATAGTTAGTTGCCCAGTTTCCGAATATTATAATCCTCAGTGCGGTGGCTCTATTTTCTAATTTCGGATTTACTGAATATACATTTACAGAAGAAAAAAAAAGGGCAATGAGAATTATCTGAGAGTGAAAAGGATTCACGGTAAGCTACCATTTTGTCATTATGCTACAAACTCAACTTAGTATCTCGTGTTTTCCTCAAAAGTAATGATATTTAATTTTTGTAATATAATATTTCAGCAAATTCTCGCCTTCAACCTATGTTGGAAAAGGATTCTTGCTCTATTTGTTGTGTGGGCTTCTTTTCTACTTCTTCATATCATTAAGGTAAGGGACGGATGCTCTTTGTTCTATCATTACGTAAAGGGACCAGAGAATTTTGATTTGTTTGATCTGTCATTACTTGAAAGTAATTGTAAGCTGGAGTTGATGGAAAATTGCATCTTACTTCATTATTAGGATAGATCAGGATTTCATTAGTTAACGGTACTTTAAGAAGGAAAGGTTATAGGAATGGAAGAGTCTGCACATTGGTCATCTCTATAATTTGTATGTTTGACATGCTTGTGCTTTGATATGCACACAAGTGTGTATGCATTCATTCATTTATTTAGAGGGTAATTTATAAGTTGTTCATTTGGATTTTTGCAGAATGATTTAGTGGTATTGTGTGCTCAATTTATTACAGGTATGTGAAAATTACTCTTTCTGCTGTCTCTACTTAATGTACTTGTTTATTGACCGAGTACATATGATTCTGTTTTTCAGTTACCTGTTGCACTTGGAGTATTGTATAAATGTTCTAAATTGTACAAGGAAAGCAAGAAGAGGAGAAATACAGGAAATCCTGAATCAGTATTGTATTATGAATGATACAATACTGATTCAGGAGAAATACAACTAATAGCTTAGTTGTATAAACTATGAGTAATGCCTTTGCTAACTCGGTCTGGGAGGAAATGCTGCAAGCAAAAGGTGCCTTTCAGGTTGATCTTGTCCCTATAGGGTAAATAGTCCACTCTTTCATTGAATATATTTATTGTCGTTATATGTGTAGAGTTAACTATGAGTAATTTTGTTGTCTTGGTTTATTTTGTTTTATGTTATATTTCCAATTGGAGCTGCTAATATTACCTTGTCTATCAATCTTGTGTCTTACTCAGGGAATAGGGGTTGATGCTAAGGTAAGTTCCCTTATTGTTAACAAGTCTTGGACCATGCCTACTCTTCTAATCATCATCCTGTGCATAGGCTCAAACAGGTATTTGATTATACCCTTACTTTTAATGTAAATTCTGAAGACATGGTTGTTTAGAATCCGTTAGATAGCTTTGTTAACGATACGCTTCTGTTTTGATAATTGATAAGTATATTCTAGTACAATTTAAGAAAGGGCAAGTTATGATTTTCCCAGTTTTTGGCTTGGAAATAATATATTTATGTATGTTTGCGAGATAATTACGTTAAGATAATAATATTGATGGGTATCATCACATTGATGTGACCTTTTCAAAATGTTATGGCTCCTGTTTCTAATATGCTCGTGTCGTTTATAAAGGTATTTTTGGGCCTCCAAAAGGTTTTGGAGGAGCCAGTTTCAGTTGGGGTAGATAATTTAACTTGGACTTTATTGAAGTACACAAAAGCTGACAGTTGTGGTAATGATGCTTCAAATATTGAGGACATGTCAGAGAACTATAGCAAGGTCAATCTTGCTCTTCGCGTGATGCACGAGTGTTTTGAGAACATAGATTTGTTCTGAATTCTGTTGATCATATGATTTGTGCAAATTATTTTGTTGAAATTGTGCATTCTTAATTGGCTTTTTTGTCAAAGATTGTTCCTTGCACTCAGGTTTTTACTCCAGTTCCTAAACCACACATTACCGATTATAGAACTGATGCTACTCCACAAACATAACTTTGATTGCTTAAATCATGTCTTTTTCCCACTTCACCAGGACTTCATTTTCCATTTTGCATTTTCCTTAGGGCTATTTTCACAAGGCTCCCTTTAACATGGATGTGATCCCATGCGAGAGGGGACAATGTTGAAACTGTTTTATCCTTTGGAAATATTAGTATTTTGTTTAGAATAGAATCCATGCTTTTGCCATGCGAGAGCGAACATTGTTGAAACTGTTTTATCCTTTGGAAATATTAGTATTTTGTTTAGAATAGAATCTGAAAGAATAAACACACAAAAGAAATATAGCTTATTATGTATATCTCTCTGTTTCAGTGACTTTACACACATAGTTATCCAATGTATATACACATGTGAAAGCCATCTAGACTATAATGTAGGGATATGCCTGATCTCCTATGCTAGAAATAAGGAATTACCTAAACTAGAATCAGGGCCTAAACTAGAATCAGGGGATTTACAATTGTCAAGCTATAATTAAGATAATTTACAAATAATTAGCGTAAGATACAAATAATATCCTAACGACATGTTACTGGTTGTCTTCAGAATCCATGCTTTTGCTACATACAGTAGCCTTACTTATTATGTTTGCATCCTACATTTTAGTTCCTTTCATTCACTTTCGCTGTTTGAAAGGATCTTGTCCACTTTTTGTGTATCCTATTTCTGTTGCAATAAATCAGATTTCCCATAAGAATAAATCAGGACAATTATAGCGTGTCATGCATCTTCTCATATATGAGTGTTGATCTTTATGATACTTTTTACCTTCTCTCACATGCTTAATTTTGAAGTTTTTATTTTTGAAGTTTAGCTAGCTTCCGTGCTATGGGAGTTTATCTATTTAAAACCTATGCACTGTTTACTCATTATACATTAGATTCTTGGTGCGAGACCTAAGGAACAAAATACTAAATTATAAGTTTACTAGACATATAGGGTTGTTGGGATTATATTCCCCAGTAATTAGAACAGGGTTTTCTCATAAATAGTATTACTTCTGAAACAACTACAGGTATCAGCAAGTGATGGCCTTATATTCAAAGAAATACTTCCTGTTCTGTGTGACCGCCTAAACCTTGCCTTGTATGTTGGTTTGGGTGATGGAGATATTCTCTAATTAGTAGGATTTTGTCATGGCTTTTTCATTCACTAATGATTAGAGTATGATTTGCATATATTTTCAGTGATTTGATGATTTCTGATGTTTCTTATAGTCTTGGTGTGACGCCCCCAAAATAGGTCCACACAACCCATTTTGAGTCGCCAATAACATTCCACAAAATACAAATACAAATACGAATTTTCCCATTTACAACTAATAAGTGTTGTGCAAAATACGACAACACAATACAAATACATCTTAAATTCTCAATACACTTATTGTCACACTAATAATAATGTATTGAGATATTTCTATTGTCTCGAACCATCACTCCATTCCCCGGCTAGTCCCCGCTACACACTCTTTTCCTGAGGAGAACAATGGAACAAAAAGGAAAAGGGTGAGCACAAATAGCCCAGTAGGAAATATCATGACTAAGATAATGAAGAATAAAATTATCTCTAGCCTTCAACCAAAATAAATCAGAGATTTAAAGATATTATAATTATTCAATAACAACAACTGCAGCGGAACGAATAATCCATTAGAAGAATCAAGCAGATTATAATGTCTACCATCTTCTATAAGTTAAAGGATCACCACCAATATTTTATCCCTGTAACACCAATCAACAGTTCCTGTTTATGAACATCCAAATCAACAATTTATATTCAACAGCCTCTCTTTGCACTATGTGATAAAGATATTTATTTGTAACATCACCGGTCATGATCATGCCAAACGCCAGTTCATCTTTGCACTACGGGCCAAAGAGAACTTTCACCATACGCCTTTGTTTGTAACACCAAAAGTCATGATAATACCAATACACAGTTTGGTCAAAATCATGTCACGCCAGTTCATCTTTGCACTACGGGCCAAAGAGAACTATCACCACAATTTAAGTATGAGGATGAGGATGATGACAATGATACAGTGAGATTAAGGATAAGAAAAGCTTTATAATTTAATCAGTATCAAAGATTGACCAAATTGCCAACACGATGACCAAATTGTGGAGTCAAATTCAAGAATGATATTCAAGAAATTATTTCATGCTTCAACTATAACGTATAAAATGAAATAGAAAGATTCAAGTGAAAAGATATTAGATGAAGCACAAACTATTAAGGATATTCTACTAATTTCAAAGATTTTCTCCATTTAAAAATAAGGTTTTGGAAACAAACAGAGAATTCTTATCATAAATGGAGAAATGTGAAAGAAAAGGTATTCCTTAAAGAGTACAAAAGAAATGATACGTTATACGAGTATAACAGAATATATGAAACTGCAAATGGGTTTTCACCCGTCATGCGATAATCCGCGTAGACAGATTATTTCCACAAAAGATTAATAAGTAATGAATACGAAGGGTTATTCACCCGTCATGCGGTAATCCGCGTAGACAGATTATTTCCACAAAAGATTAATAAGTAACGAATACGAAGGGTTATTCACCCGTCATGCGGTAATCCGCGTAGACAGGTTATCCCCACAAATTAATACGGAATGAATAATAACCTTTCTGAGTATAATATCACTTATGAACAAGGAAGCAAATGATATTACATAAGAGTCTGAAAGAAATGATATCCCCTACCTTCGTTAATAAGTGATTGGATGTTGCTTTCTATGAAGTTTACTAACTTGGACAATACTAGTATTCTCACAAATACTCACAATAGCCTAGCACACTTAGAGAACTTAAGAAATTTAGAGAGAGAGAGAGAGAGTATATGCAAGTAAGGTGTGAAGATTTCTTAAGATAACCCCTCCTATTTATAGGAAAACCAAGTTTCATTAATTGCACAATAAGGGCTCGACTTATTACACTTTAGTACCTCCATCTTTGCCTCTATTTTTAATATAATCCCTCAAGTATTATCAATCTTGCATAACATCCCCTAATAGTTCCCACATGTGAACCAATAGTTCCACATGTGAACCAATAGTTCACAACATGTGAATTTTAAAATTTCAATTAGGTACCCCTAAGTTACTCCACTTTTAATCCGTCAATAATGCTAAAATATCATAACAAATAATATGAGTTACAGTGCTATGATAAATAATAAAAAGTACCATGCGGATGCTATTGTAATTATTGAATCAAAATACTGTGCAATTGCTACTTTATCAATTATTGAATCAATAATTTAAAATACTGTGCAATACCGTGTGCCTGTGAAATACCGCGTACTACTGTGGAATAACGCGTTTTACTGTTCTTTTTATTACCGGGTATTTCAACAGTTGCCGGTGATAATACTGTTGACAAAATACTGTCGCTTTCAGTATCCGATAATGGGGCCCACTATCGTTGACAATATTATCATTGTGGGGCCCACTAATATTTTGTTATTTCGGCGCCGTACGTTACCGAATATAAAAGTGGTTATTTCGACGGCGCCGTCGTACTTTACCGAATATAATATTCTCCGACAGAACGAATATTATCCGACAGAAGGAATATTCCCCGACATACAGGTTTGACTTTTTTTGTATAAATGAATAGTACTTTCGTATTTATACCGTATAATTTCGTATCCAGCTCATATAAACATTATGACGAAATTCGAAGGTCGAAGAAAGTGTAAAAACGTTTTTAGCGTGAATAGTCCCCCGTGAATAGTGATCGCGTGAATAGTGATTTAGCGTTATTACTAGACTTCTCAATTTTCACATTTCACTAGTAACTTTATCATTATCGATTTAACACCTTTCTGTTTAAATAATAATAAGAAGAAAAATAAATTTTCTTTATTAAAATTTTCGGGGTCTTACAATCTCCCCTCCTTATGAAATTTCGTCCCCGAAATTTACGTAGGTACCTGGCATATCGAAGAGCTAAGGATACCTTACTTTCACTTCAGATTCTAACTCCCAGGTTATTTCCTCTATATCATGGTTTCTCCATAAAACTTTGACTCGAGGTATAACCTTTGATCGTAGAATTTGTTCCTTCTTATCCAAGACCTTAACAGGTATCTCTTCGTACGTCAAATCTTCTACTATCTCGTTTGGTTCTAATTCAATAACGTGGTTTGGATCTTTCACATATTTACGTAGCATTATAAATACGAGACATGCTTGGTGGTAAAGCGAGTCTGTAGGCCACAATTCCTACTCGGCCGAGGATTTCAAATGAACCGATAAATCGAGGGTTGAGCTTTCCTCTCTTTTCGAATCTTGTATCTCCTTTCCACGGAGTATCACGTAAGATTATATGGTCTCCGATTTTGAATTCATTATCCCTTCGATGAAGATCATCATAACCCTTTTGTCGATCTTGTGCTGCTTATATATGTTGCCATCTTCTCGTGGGTTCGTGGAGTCTTTAACTCTATATTCATCCTTTGTAAATCATCCAAAATGGGCCTTTACGTTGTCAGCATCGTACTCGTACTTGCATACGTTCTTCTACACAATGCGTTAGCTACTACATTTGCCTTTTCCACGATGGTATTGAATGGTATGGTCGTAATCCTTCAATAGCTCGAGCCACGTCATTGTCACATGTTGAGTTCCTTCTGGGTGAAGAAATAGTTGAAGCTTTTATGATCTGCATAGATTTCTATTTACTCTCATCTTTCGAATAAAATAGGAGCACCCCAAGGCGATGTATTCGAACGTATGAAATCGGTATCTAACAACTCCTGTAGTTCGGCTTTTAACTCCAGAAGTTCAATAGGAGTCATACGTATGGGATCTTGAAAATGAGTTTTGTATGGGGTTTAAGGTCGATACAAAATTTGATTTGACGGTCTAGGGGTAGGCCATGAAGTTCTTCGGGAAATACGTCATGAAACTTTTTAACAACAGAAATATCATTCAAATTTGACGTATTTTTGTTTAAATCAGTCACATGGGCTAAGAAATTTTGACATCCATTTTTCAATAAATGAATGACTTTGTGGATAGAAATGACAGCTATTGATTTCAACGGGTTGGTTGCTTGAATTCGCATAATAGGTTGATTAGGAATATGAAAACTAATGACCTTACGAAAGCAATCAATTTTAGCATGATGAGCAGTTAACCAATCAATTCCAAAAATCACATCAAATTCATGCATGTTCAAGGAGATAAGATCAATAGGTAATGTGAGGGTGCCGATTTGAACAAAGCAAGATTTATAGACTGTAGATGTAACGAATGTTTGTGCTAATGGTATTTCGACAGATAAGTCAAAATCTAATTCTTCAGGAGTCAAATTCAGGCGTTGAGCACATGTTGGTGAAATAAAAGAATGGGTAGAACCAATATCTAATAAGGCATAGACTTCACAAGAGTTAATAAGTAGTTTACCCGTAATAACCTCGTTTAGATTCTGCGCTTTTTGTGACATCACGACAAAAGCTCTCCCTTGAACCACAGACTTTGATTTGTCCGTGACCGCCTTCGGTGTCATCATTGCAGCTGGAATTGACTTTGCTGCATGACAAAAGCGAGCTATATGGCCTTCCTTTCCACAATTATAACATACTTGGGATGGCGATTGTGTACAATTTGGACTGATGTGTCCTTCCTTCCCACACCTGAAACATCTAACAGGTGGTCGTTCTCCTTCCTTCAAAACTGGTACTGGTGTTGGTGCTGACGTTGGTACCTTTCCATGGTTGTTGAATCTCCTCTTCTTGGAATTGTTGCCACTTGACTCACTCCTTCTGTTATCGGGGCCAGGATTACCACCGAAGTAGTTACCATTTTCGGTGTTGTGATTCCCTCCTCGTTGATTATCATTATTTCGATAATTGCTGCCACCATTACGATTATTACCGTGATTTTGCTCTCGTGGTTGGGTGTTGCTCCCTGGTTGTAGTAGTCCTCTTTCCTGCTCCACTACTTGAGCCCTATCCACAGCATCTGAATATAGACAAATTTTATGAGAAACGAGATATTTACGAATTTCTGGGTTCAAACCTCGCAGGAACATTCGTGTCATCCGTTTCTCAGTGTCCACTAAATGGGATGCAAAACGCGACAGCTTGGCGAACTTGGCTTCGTACTTTGACACCGTCATGTTGTTTTGTTCCAGTTTGATGAATTCTACCTCCTTCATATGACGAATACTTTTCGGGAAATACTTCTCGTTAAATAATTCCTGGAACTCAACCCAAGACATCTCGAGTGTCGAATGATGGGTACGTTTCACAGATTCCCACCAATGATCCGCTTCTCCTCGTAACATAAAGGTGGCAAAAGGAACCTTTTGTTCGTCAGTGCAACGCGGTACATCAAATATCTTTGTTAATTGTTTGAGCCACGCCTCTGCCTTGAGTGGATCTGGCTTGCCGAAAAATTCAGGTGGTCCCAACTCTTTGAACTCCTTGGTAGTGACCATTCCTGCATTATCAGTATTTCTGCCAGTATTATAGACATGAGCTCTTCTAGCCTGGTTCTGCATGTATTGCATGAAGTTCCTAAACATTTCATCATTCATTCTGTTGTTAGCATCATGATTAGCGAAGGATTTTACTCGTCTCTCCCCTCCTAGTTCTAATCCCAGATCTCTACCAGAGATCATATCCCTAAGCTCTGATACCAACTGTGACGCCCCCAAAATAGGTCCACACAACCCATTTTGAGTCGCCAATAACATTCCACAAAATACAAAAACAAAAACGAATATTCACATTTACAACTAATAAGTCAAGTGCAAAAAACGACAACACAATACAAATACATCTTAAATTCTCAATACACTTAATTGTCACACTAATAATATTGTATTGAGATATTTCTAATGTCTCGGACCATCACTCCATTCCCCGGCTAGTCCCCGCTACACTCTCTTTTCCTGAGGAGAACAATGAAACAAAAAGGAAAAGGGTGAGCACAGATAGCCCAGTAGGAAATATCATGACTAAGATAATGAAGAATAAAATTATCTCTAGCCTTCAACCAAAATAAATCAGAGATTTAAAGATATTATAATTGTTTAATAACAACAACTGCAGCGAAACGAATAATCCATTAGAAGAATCAAGCAGATTATAATGTCTACCATCTTAAAGGATCACCACCAATATTTTATCCCTGTAACACCAATCAACAGTTCTTGTTTATGAACATCCAAATCAACAATTTATATTCAACAACATCTCTTTGCACTATGTGACAAAGATATTTATTTGTAACATCACCGGTCATGATCATTGCCAAACGCCAGTTCATCTTTGGCACTACGGGCCAAAGAGAACTTTCACCATACGCCTTTGTTTGTAACACCAAAAGTCATGATTATACCAATACACAGTTTGGTCAAAATCATGTCACGCCAGTTCATCTTTGCACTACGGGCCAAAGAGAACTAATACCACAATTTAAGTATGAGGATGAGGATGATGACAATGATACAGTGAGATTAAGGATAAGAAAAGCTTTATAATTTAATCAGTATCAAAGATTGACCAAATTGCCAACACGATGACCAAATTGTGGAATCAAATTCAAGAATGATATTCAAGAAATTATTTCATGCTTCAACTATAACGTATAAAATGAAATAGAAAGATTCAAGTGAAAAGATATTAGATGAAGCACAAACTATTAAGGATATTCTACTAATTTCAAGGATTTTCTCCATTTAAAAATAAGGTTTTGGAAACAAACAGAGAATTCTTATCATAAATTGGAGGAAATGTGAAAGAAAAGGTATTCCTTAAAGAGTACAAAAGAAATTGATACGTTATACGAGTATAACAGAATATTATGAAACTGCAAATGGGTTTTCACCCGTCATGCGATAATCCGCGTAGACAGATTATTTTCCACAAAAGATTAATAAGTAATGAATACGAAGGGTTATTCACACCGTCATGCGGTAATCCGCGTAGACAGATTATTTCCACAAAAGATTAATAAGTAACGAATACGAAGGGTTATTCACCCGTCATTGCGGTAATCCGCGTAGACAGGTTATCCCCACAAATTAATACGGAATGAAAAATAACCTTTCTGAGTATAATATCACTTATGAACAAGGAAGCAAATGATATTACATAAGAGTCTGAAAGAAATGATATCCCCTACCATCGTTAATAAGTGATTGGATGTTGCTTTCTATGGAAGTTTACTAAACTTGGACAAATACTAGTATTCTCACAAATACTTCACAATAGCCTAGCACACTTAGAGAACTTAAGAAATTTAGAGAGAGAGAGAGAGAGAGTATATGCAAGTAAGGTGTGAAGATTTCTTAAGATAACCCCTCCTATTTATAGGAAAACCAAGTTTCATTAATTGCACAATAAGGGCTCGACTTATTACACTTTAGTACATCCATCTTTGCCTCTATTTTTAATATAATCCCTCAAGTATTATCAATCTTGCATAACATCCCCTAATAGTTCCCACATGTGAACCAATAGTTCCACATGTGAACCAATAGTTCACAACATGTGAATTTTAAAATTTCAATTATGGTACCCCTAAGTTACTCCACTTTTAATCCGTCAATAATGCTAAAATATCATAACAAATAATATGAGTTACAGTGCTATGATAAATAATAAAAAAGTACCATGCGGATGCTATTGTAATTATTGAATCAAAATACTGTGCAATTGCTAACTTTATCAATTATTGAATCAATAATTTAAAATACTGTGCAATACCGTGTTGCCTGTGAAATACCGCGTACTACTGTGGAATAACGCGTTTTTACTGTTCTTTTTATTACCGGGTATTTTCAACAGTTGCCGGTGATAATACTGTTGACAAAATACTGTCGCTTTCAGTATCCGATAATGGGGTGGGCCCACTATCGTTGACACTATTATCATTGTGGGGCCCACTAATATTTTGTTATTTCGGCGCCGTACGTTACCGAATATAAAAGTGGTTATTTCGACGGCGCCGTCGTACTTTACCGAATATAATATTCTCCGACAGAACGAATATTATCCGACAGAAGGAATATTCCCCGACATACAGGTTTGACTTTTTTTGTATAAATGAATAGTACTTTCGTATTTATACCGTATAATTTCGTATCCAGCTCATATAAACATTATGACGAAATTCGAAGGTCGAAGAAAGTGTAAAAACGTTTTTAGCGTGAATAGTCCCCCGTGAATAGTGATCGCGTGAATAGTGATTTAGCGTTATTACTAGACTTCTCAATTTTCACATTTTACTAGTAACTTTATCATTATCGATTTAACACCTTTCTGTTTAAATAATAATAAGAAGAAAAATAAATTTTCTTTATTAAAATTTCCGGGGTCTTACACTTGGTGTATACGAAATTCTGCTCTTTTACTCTTTTTAGACTGGTCATATCTTATATAGATGACAAATTTGATAATAATGATCTAAATTTGAGGGTCCGAGCTGAACCATTTGACCTATCGAGGGTTCTATACAGTGATTTTGTAGAAAAATGATGAATTAATTTCAGCGGCTACTGTAAGGTATTATAACATATTCTTTTTGACTACCTTATTCTTTTTTTTTGTCTGATTATAGTGAATTGAAAGTCTTTTTTACTCCTTATTAAGGGTTTATGGAGAAAAGGTGGCAGAAATCCCTCTTGTTGCTACATGTTTTCTATATCGTCGACGTGGAATGTGTCGCATTCTGATGAATGAGCTTGAAAAGGTAATCTAATCTCAGCTTTCTTATATTAAATTTTCGTTATCTGTTTTTGGGAGGTAGAGAATTGAATGTTTGTGTAAAGCAGGAGTCACTTGGTCGTGGTTGACAATGATTTTTGCTAAGTAGCACCAATATGTGGAAACTACAATAAATTTGGATGCACGTGTAAATAGTTAACTCTATGCAAATAAATATAATGCAACAACCCCATGCATCTGAGGCTTGATTTTAGGATCTAGATATTTATTTTGTATTATTCTATAACTCATGTAACAGCCCTGTGAACAGTGGCGGAACTAGGGGGTCGGTGTTGTGCGAAAGCTACTACGGAAGCTACTAAATCAAAGTAGGAATTATCATACACAGAGAAACACAAAGATTTACGTGGTTCGGCAAATTGCCTATTCCACGGAGGTAGCACTAAATATATAACAACTGAAAATTGAGGGATAATTTACAAGAGAGGATACATGGGTTTATATAGGAGGTTAGAGCACACCTCTGTCAATAATGGTGTGCTCCATCTTCAACAAAGTTGGCCACCAACCCACTACCTATAGTGAGCCACCAACCAGCCGCCTAATACCAACAATCTCCACCTTGGCGAACTTTCAAGGAATTGTGCTACCTCCAATGCACCCTTAGGTGCCAAAAACACGAGAGATATTGACCAAGTCCAAATAATGCTGAAACTTGATCCCTGAAATCACCTTTGTTAGCATATCTGCAGGATTATCTGCAGTTCTAATTTTTTGAAGTAGAATGTCGCCTTCTTCTACTATTTCTCGGACAAAGTGGTACCGCACGTCGATATGTTTGGTGCGACCATGATGAACTTGATTCTTTGCCAGACATATGGCACTTTGACTGTCACAAAAAACCTTGATGTTTTCCTGACAGATTCCCAAGTCTCTCACCAAATTGTGAAGCCAAATAGCTTCTTTAATTGCTTCTATGATTGCCATGTACTCTGCCTCTGTAGTAGACAAAGCAATAGTTGACTATAGCGTTGATCTCTAACTTACTGGTCCTCCTGCCATAGTAAATACATAACCGGTAGTTGATCGACGCTTATCGAGATCACCAGCATAGTCAGAATTGGCGTATCCAACTAGACGATTGACAACAGTCTTGTCTCTCTCGAACTTCAAACCAATATCTACAGTACCTTGAATGTATCGTAGAATCCACTTTATTTCTTGCCAGTGACCTTTGCCAGGATTATGCATATACCGGCTTACCATGCTGACAGCATGTGAAATGTTTGGTCTTGTACACACCATTGCATACATCAGGGCTCCAACAGCATTGGCATATGGGACAACATTCATCTGTTGTTGTTCGTCATCTGTACTTGGAGACATGAATGCACTAAGTTTGAAATGTGGGGCTAACGGAGTGCTTACAGGTTTAGTCTTATCATCGATACCAAACCTCTGTAGTACATTTTTCAAATACTGAGTCTGTGTCAAACAGACTGTCCCTTTTACCCTGTCTCTCTTGATTTCCATTCCAAGAATCTTCTTGGCATCTCCAAGACCCTTCATTTCGAACTCTGAGCTTAGCTGAGCCTTCAGCCTGTCAATCTCCACCTTGCTCTTAGATGCGATTAGCATATCATCCACATATAAGAGCAGATAAATAAATGTACCATCTTGGAGTTTTTTTCAAATAGACACAGTGATCAAACTGACTGCGTGTGTACCTCTGATTCTTCATAAAGCTGTCAAACCGCTTGTACCATTGTCGGGGTGACTGCTTCAAACCATATAGTGACTTGTTTAACTTGCAAGCCCAGTTCCCTCGTCCGGGAACTTTGAACCCATCTGGCTGAGACATATAAATCTCCTCGTCCAAGGTTCCATGGAGAAATGCAGTTTTGACATCGAGTTGAGCTAGCTCGAGATCAAATTGTGCGACCAAAACTAGTAGTAAACGAATAGAGGAATGTTTAACAACAGGTGAGAATATCTCATCGTAGTCTATTCCTTCCCTCTATGCCTAGCCTTTTGCTACCAGTCTAGCTTTGTACCTGATGTTGTCTTTTCCTGGAGCACCTTCCTTCTTAGCATAGACCCATTTGCATCCAATCACATTCTTGCCTTTTGGAAGTGAAACCAACTTCCAAGTCTGATTCTGATGAAGAGATTGCATTTCTTCATCCATTGCTGCCTTCCCCATACCTTGTTCTACACTAAGCATAGCTTCTTTGTAGTTGTACGGAATGTCAGCTTCAGTTATGGGAAGTGCAAATGCTACCATATCAGTATATCGAGCAGGTATCTGAATATTTTTCTTTGGTCTCTTGGTGGCAATAGATTCTTCTTGATGTGTGGTCTCTTGTAGCAGTGCTTGTGCTAGTACCTCTGTCTCAACAGAGCTATCATCCCGATCGTCATCATCTTCAGGATGATCGACTATTTGAGTTGGTTTTTCTGGAGTTGTAGGATTATCTAACTCCACCTAGTTCTGATTCTCCTTTTCTATAGTTGTTTGTTTCAACATGATAGACTCGTCAAAGGTAATGTCTCTACTTATCACGATCTTCTTTGACTTATGGTTCCACGGACGGAATGCTTTAACTCCTTCACTAAAACCCATGAAAATAGATTTCTTGGCTCTAGGATCCAGTTTTGATTCCTTCACATGAAAATATGCAGAACACCCGAATATATGTAGACAATCATAATCAGAAATGGATTGTCCAGACCATACCTCCTTGGGAATTTTCCCATCTAGTGCTGAAGCAGGGGGGAGTTCTGTTGATGATAAAAAAAGAGGCATATGACAAAGCTTCTGCCCAAAATGCTTTGCTCAATCTGGATTGGGATAACATGCATCGAACCTTATCAACCAAGGTACGATTCATTCGTTCTGCTACACCATTTTTTTGTGGTGTGCCTGACACAGTGAAATGTCTGACTATCCCCTCGTCCTAGCAAACTTTCTAAAATGGATCTGACTTGTATTCCCCTCCATTATCAGATCTTAGCCTCTTGATTTTCTTACCTGTCTGGGTTTCAATCATTTTCTTCCATTTAAGGAAGATATCCAGAACTTCATCCTTGTGCTTCATGGTGTACACCCAGACATACCTGGAAAAGTCATCAATAAATGTCACAAAGTAATGTTTACCTCCCAATGAAGCATTTATGTAGGCCCCCAAACGTCAGTGTGAACATAATCCAGTGTTCCTTTCGTACGATGCATAGTAGTGCCGAACTTGACTCGTGTCTACTTTCCCAAGACACAGTGCTCGCAGAAGTCGAGTTTTCCACTCTTAGCACCTTTTAGTAGACCTCGTTTCACCAAATTCTGCAAGGACTTTTCACCGACATGCCCTAAGCGCATGTGCCACAGTCGTGAAGTATCAGACGAATCTGCTTTTTTGACACAGTCGGAGAAGGATGCACTCCCAGAGACTGTGTGACCATCAAGGAAATATAGATTTCTTTCTCATATTCCCTTCATAGCTAAGAATGCACCGCGTACAACCTTCAAAACTCCACCTTCTATGGTAACCTTGTAACCACTGGAGTCAAGAACCCCTAGAGATATCAGGTTCTTCTTCAGATCAGGGACATACCTGACGTCTGTCAGTCGTCTGATTGTACTGTCGTGCATCTTCAAACGTACAGTTCCAATACCTTTTGTCCGACATGCATTGTCATTTTCCATCAAGACAAGCCCTCCATCATTGTCCTCGAAACTTGAGAACCATTGTCGATTTGGACACATGTGATAGGAACATCCAGAATCCAGAATCCATCTATTAGATGAATCAACTAAGGAAGAAACAGAGAATGCTGAGTCATCTTCGTCATCACCCTTTCGTGCCATATTCGCATTAGACTTGTCTTTATTTGGACAATCTTTCTTCCAATGCCCTTTCTCGTGACAATAGGCACACTCGTCCTTTGCAAGACGTCTCTGAGATGATCCACCTGACTTCGAATGGGATATGCTTCGCTCTTCAGATCCACCAGATTTTATGTTGTTCGTCCTACCTCGGGCAATAGTCAGAGCTTCTGGTGTCGAATCTCTATGATCATTTTGATCCTTCTTCCGGTACTCGTTATTCACTAAAGCATTTGAAACATCCATGAATTTAACCTCATCTTTACCATATAACAGAGTCGTGGTTAAGTGATCATATGTTTCAGGTAGGGAATTTAATAATAGCAGAGCCTTATCTTCATCTATAATCTCAACATCTAGATTTTGCAGATCGGCAAGTATTTTGTTGAAATTATCAAGATGCTCAATCATAGGCGTACCTATCTTGAAGTGGAATCGAAAGAGTTTCTTTTTCAGATAGAGTCGATTCTCTACACTCTTTATCATGTACTTATCTTCCAGCTTCTTCCAAAGACTTGAAGCTATTGTCTCTTTCATGACAAAATATTTTTGATCTTTGGCGAGACACAATCGAATTGTGCCACAGGCTTGACGGTTAACATATTTCCAATCATCATCAGAAATATTTTTCGATTTGGATCCTAGTGCAATATCGAATCCCTCACGGAATAACAAATCCATAACTTCGCATTGCCACATGCCAAAGTTGTTTGTGCCGTCAAATTTTTCAATATCAAACTTAGCATTTGACATTGAACTTCTTTGCCAAGAACTGCTGGTGGATGGTGGGTTTTGATCCTCAACTTTTTCTTCGTCCTTTGAACCATCCATTGTGCTTTAAAACAAACTTACAGAGCTCAACTAAGTAACAACAGTACCTTAGGAGTGTAATTAGCAGCAACAGATGGCACGGTTGCGTCCGGAAAGGTCCAAACCTTGGAAATGATGCTGAGTTTGTCAAAAACGGACTTAAAACGAGCTCAAACGGATCAAAATACCAAAAAAATGTTAAACGGAATATTTTGTTATCTTTAACGGAATATTCTAATGCCGTTTGCTGATGCAGTGTTGATGTCACTAGGTCGGCCCAACTGCTGAGTCAGGTTCTGGGTCGGGTCAACCCGCTGAGTTGTTGGATCGGGTAACCAGGTCGGACTGGGTCGGGTTTCTGGGTCGGGTCGGGTCGGGTCGACCCGCGGACTTCTTCTTCGCCCGAATTTTTTTTTTGACAGTTCCGTTGGACTCCTGACGACGAGGGCTATCTCCTGGTATGATCAGAACAAAATTTCAACCACTTTGATTTCTGGGTGGTTTGAACAACCGTGGCTCTTGATACCAATTTGTTGTGCGGAAGCTACTAAATCAAAGTAGGAATTATCATACACAGAGAAACACAAAGATTTACATGGTTCGGCAAATCGCCTACTCCACGGAGGTAGCACTAAATATATAACAACTGAAAATTGAGGGATAATTTACAAGAGAGGATACATGGGTTTATATAGGAGGTTAGAGCACACCTCTGTCAATAATGGTGTGCTCCATCTTCAACAAAGTTGGCCACCAACCCACTACCTATAGTGAGCCACCAACCAGCCGCCTAATACCAACAGTCGAGGGGGGGCAAACGACCCTGGTACCTCCGCTGCCGCTACCTTGATGCCTTCCTGTTGTCGCTGCCTTGATGCCTTCCGCCCTTCCCGCTGCCTTGATGTCTTCTTCGGTGGCTCGGCGCTGCAACTGCTGAACTGTTACACGATAATAGGTTTTTTTTTTTTTTTAACTTACATGAAACGACGTCGTTTCATGTAAGGTTAAAAAAAATCCTCTTTAACCTACTAGTCTACTACAGCCGCCTCTGCTAAACTACTTGCTCAGTGCTCTCAATTCTCTAATCTCAATATCCCTCTTCCTTAATTCTTTACTACTTCCGCTGTTCCGCAGTTCTTTTGAAGCAAGCCGGTGGCTGGCTGGCTCGGTCGACGGTCCGGCAGTGTGGCGGACTTCTCCCTTTCTCTCTCCTGTCTCCAGGTTTCTTTATTCATCATTTCTTTGTGCTTAATTAGTTAATTTTGCCATTAAATATTTAAATTATATATTTAAAATTTGTTACTTATGCTATGAATTAGAGATTTAGAGATTGTGTTATTTTCATTGAATATTTGAATTAATATTGTATATTTATCAATTTATGGTATATTTATGATATATTGTTTGTGAAATAATTAAATTATTGAATAAGGTTAGTTAATGTTTTGATGAAATTATGATGAAATTTTTGAATAATTGAATTGATGAAGGATGAAAATATTATAAAATGTTTAAATTGATGAAATTATTGATTAGCAATTGATATTTTTATTTATTCTAGATTATGGATAAATACTTGATTAAGCGACCAAGAACTGTTGATTATTCTAATAATCAATTACCAAGTTCCGAAGCAAGTGGTGGTATAAATAATACACGTGTGAAGTTCAATCTGAATGATATTGTTAGTGATCCGGGGTTACGTAAATCAATTGAAGACTTTGATATTGTGATTAGAGATCAAGTTCGAAGGGAGTATTTGACTAGAGGTCCATGTCAACCAATTGCCGATAATTATCCCCAAAAATATTTTTCTAATGTGAAAAGAAGCTTTCGGCCCGCTTGGTTTAAAAAATTTGAATGGTTGGAGTATAGCATTTCAAAGGATGCGGCCTTTTGCTTTTGTTGCTATCTATTTAGCAATTCAAACAGAGTAGATGCTTTTACAAAAAAAGGGTTCAACAACTGGAAAAAGGCAAATGAAAATTTTCATGAACATGTGGGTGCTTCGAATAGTACTCATAATGATGCTAGAATACAACTTCAAGGTTTTCAAAATCAAAGGCAGAGTGTGTCACATATATTACTAGCACAAGGGCAAGTGATGGAGATTGTTTATCGCACCCGTTTAACGGCGGCTTTGGATGTCACACACCTTCTTTTAAAGCAAGGTTTGCCTTTTCGTGGACATGATGAGTCATCGACTTCATCAAATAAGGGAAATTTCCTTGAGTTTTTTGAGTGGTGCAACCGACGAAATGAAGAGGTAGGCAAGGTAGTTAATGAGAATGCTCCTCGAAACAATCAAATGACTTCTCCAAAAATTCAAAAAGAACTAGCAAGTGTTTGTGCTGTGGAAACTACACTTGCCATCATCAATGATATTGGGAACAACATCTTTTCTATTATGGTTGATGAGTCTCGAGATGTTTCAATAAAGGAGCAAATGGGAGTTGTTTTGAGATATGTAAACAAGCATGGAGAGGTGATTGAAAGGTTTCTTGGTGTGGTACATGTGCCTGACACTTCATCTATTTCTTTGAAGAATGCTATTGATGAATTGTTTGCAAAACATAAATTGTCATTATCGAGATTGAGAGGTTAAGGATATGATGGGCTTCAAATATGCAAGGCGAGTTCAATGGATTGAAGGCTCTTATTCTAAAAGAAAATCCATATGCAAGGTATGTCCATTGTTTTTCTCACCAACTCCAATTAGTTGTTATTGCTGTTGCCAAGAGCAGCCGTATTGGGAGTGATTTTTTTCAATATGTTATTATGATTGTGAATGTGGCTGGAGCATCATGTAAAAGGAAAGATAAACTTAGACAGCTTGAACATGATAGGATCGTAGAGTGTTTGGAAAAGGAAGAGATAGTTAGTGGTAAAGGAAAAAAAAATCAAGAAACGAGTTTAAAACGACCAGGAGATACTCGTTGGGGGTCACATTACATAACTATAATCCGTCTTATGTCTATGTGGACTTCCGTATTACAAGTGCTTGAAAATGTGCATGATGATGGTGCTTCTGATGATAATAACGGTATAGCCATAAGTTTGATTGATAAGATGGAGAATTATGAATTTGTATTTGTGATGCATTTGATGAAATATTTATTGGGAATCGCAAATGATTTGTCACTTGCCTTACAACAAAAAGATCAAAACATTGTACATGCTGTGAGATTGATTAGGATAATGAAAGCTCGACTACAAGATTTTAGGGAGGCGGAATGGGAGAATTTTTTGAAGGAAGTTAATATTTTTTGCGAGAAGAACATGATCCCAATAATTAATATGGAAGACAACATGAGATCTCGCAGTCGTAGCAGGCGTAAGGGACAAATTATTACTAATTTTCATCATTATCGTGTTGAGATTTTTTGTCAGGTATAAGTATAATCTCTATAAATCATTTTTCATTAATTCTTATCCAAGAATTTATCTTTTTTGTTGATTTTTCATTATTACAATGTAGGTTGTTGATTCAATTGTTCAAGAGATGAACAATCGTTTTTCAGAAGCAAGCACAGAGTTACTTTTATGCATATCATGTCTTGATCCAAGTGATTCGTTCTCTAAATTTGACAAAAATAAGTTACTCCGTCTTGCTGAGCTTTATCCAGAAGATTTCTCAGTGACTGATCGCATGATGCTTGGGGATCAACTTGTTAATTACATTTATGATATGCGATGCGATAATCACTTTTTTGGAATTGAAGGTTTGGGAAATCTTGCTAAGAAGCTGATTGAAACAAGAAGAAACATGACTTTTACATTGGTATATCGATTGATCGAGTTGGCTTTGGTTTTACTAGTTGCGACTGCTACTGTTGAAAGAGTATTCTCTGCGATGAAAATTGTCAAGACTGACTTGCGTAATAAAATGGGAGATGAGTGGATGAATGACAGTCTGATAGTTTATATTGAGAAATATATTTTTTCAACAATTGAAAACGAACAAATTTTGAGACGTTTTCAAGCTATGCAGAGTCGCAGAATACAGTTGCCTCCTCGCAGTCATATAGCCGAAAGAAGCAGTTCAAGCGTCAATAAATAATTTTTTTTTACTGAGAGATTTTGACCCCCCCCCCTTTAATATGGTCCTGGTTCCGCCACTGCCTGTGAATGATGTAACAACCCTTGATTTTGAGCATCATAATTGCTAAAGACATTATATATGCGTAGAGATCTCACAGTGAGACTCAAGTTATTGCATTTTAGATTCTAGTTTGTGGTTTTGTTAGCGGTCCCTTCAAAATTTATTGCCACAAACTATATAAATATAACTGTCGATTTTGTTAGTGAGCTTGAATATGCAAATAGTATCCTCTAATTATGAGGCCTTTTGGTTTTTCAGACTTGTTAAATTTTCCATCCCAAAAACTTTCTTGCTACATTACTACATTGCTGGGGAGATTTAATATGTGGACTTGGAGCTACCCGATAGGAATATTGTATTCTAAAGTTTGCTAAATGCTACTAAGATAGTAGTTGGATAAGTTATGGCTTAAATTCCAAAAAGAGATGGTGCGGTTGAGAGTGCAACGAATCTGTATGAATATAATTGTTTTTTCTACTTGTTACTCTTCATGAACAAATTAAACAGTTAAAATCGATTGCTCTTTAATACTGTTACACATTTTAGGTCACTTCTGAGGCATGGAATTTTGATATGGATAGACCTCCCTTTGGACATGGTAGCCAAAGAAGCTGTTGAACATGGGCTTCAACTTCCTGCATTAGAATTATCAACTTCTGGATCTTATTCTAAGGTTTGTTTTTCCACCTAAATATTTGACAAAGTCTACCTATTTTATGTAAAATTCACAAGCATCTCAATTGCTCATGGCTTTCTTGGATTCTTCGAATTATATGTTCACCCAATTCGATAAATGAAAACCAGGTATTTGCTCAACTAATTGATCCGTACAAACAATTTACACATGGCAAAATTTTAGAATGTAAAGGTATTGTGTCGTGTAAATTTTGCCATGGTGATTTGAATTTGGATATTTGTTGAAATGTGTGGGCATTTCTCTCTCTTTCCTGAATGTTGCTTCATCTGTTTGATTAAACAACACTGTTTTTTTGTCGAAATATTTGGAACTGATTTGTAACACCCCAGTCCCATATCGAAAAAAAAGGAAAAAGTTTGTGTGTATATAAAAAATTGAGTTACTATCAATACTACCTTCAGTCATGATCTTTTGGGTGAGCCTGTGGTGAGCTAAGATGACTTAAGAAGATACTATTGGACCCTTAGATTTGTTCCGGACTCGGGATTTGACCCGGGTTGTTTCATAATTTGTTGTGTTTGGGTGTATATTCATTGTTCACTACGTTTGAAATTGATCAAGATTTCACTATATTCATTATTCATTGTTCGCTTAGATTGAAAAGCAAGTTGATTATGCATAGTCGTTACAAGAAATTGTTGTTCCTGAAATATAACAATGTTGCTTCTTGTTAATATTGGGCATTGGTTCCTGAGGCTATGCTTGGTTATATTGACTTAGTATACTTAGCAGGGAACGGTCCATGTGCATACTATTCCATACCCCTAGGCCCCTGTCTTCAGGTGAAGGCTCTGGACCTGGAAGGTTCTAGGGTGTCCTAAAGATAGTGCAAAATACATGAGATATTTAATTGCAGATATCTTAGAATTCAATTAAAAATATTATACCCGGGAAAGGTTATGGGTTACTTGAGCTTGCTTTGTTTGCTGCTGTATCGTTTACTATATTCCCAATTGGCCCTCTTTTGAGACGGTAGAACCATTGCCGGGATCCCAAAAGCCATTTTTTGAATTTTCATTTCCTGTTTTTGTGTCTGGTTCTCACTATAGATAGGTGATTACGTAATAAAATGTGTAAATATGACTCCCCAATTAATATTTTCAGCTATATTTACTTGATCAGTAGTGGTTTGAAGTTGATTACTAATAATACAAGTCATTAACTAAATGACACCGGTAAGAGGATGATTTGTAGTTTCCTTATAATTATCAAGTATATTCTTAAAATGCAATAACAAATATATATAATTGGCAAATATCACTCTTTTGTGTGGGAAAGGGTATGTGATTACTATATAATTGGTGTAATTTAATTTAACAAAGTAATTTTTTTTCTATTTTCAAGTTAAGAGATATATTTTTAAACAATGACTTTAAATGATAATTTTATGTCATAAATATACCTTAATATTAACATAGAATTTAATTGTTTGGTGTGATATATATGTGAACTCCCTCTCTTTATTTGTGTTAATTAACAAAAGAAACTCCAATTTTTAAAACAAACTCGTATATGTCATTGTGAGAATAAGAAGAGATTGGATAATTATTATTACATGAAAAAGACAACCTAATAATACGCATAAATATATAACGAAATGATAATAAGAAAGGAAATTCTAGAATATATATATATATATATATATATATATATATATATATAACTAGTTTGGATTAGTAATTAGACTTAGGATAAATCTATAAAAATAGATTTACTTGCAACAACAATTGAAACAAAGTAGACCAAGGTTCCTCCAACAAAAATAATATATTTAGAATAGTTTTTGTGTGCACTGACAACTGTGGGTTTAATTCAATAGAACTTACGTATTATTTTTTTTTTTTTTAATTAGTCCACGGTTGGTACACATAAGTACCCAAATATTTAAAAATCAAAGACTTAATAGGATTGTCCAAATGTGTAGTTATTGGAATATTGAAATAAAATTTATACTTAGTAATTCTTTTAATAGGTTAGGTTTCTTAATGACAACATATTTTGATTTATATGGGAGTTATTTAATTAATAGCATTTCAGCCACCATGGTTGCTCAATGAGGGTCATGCCATTACGTCATGTGAGACTAAGAGGGTGAAGAGATTGCAATAATATTATAACTAAATGACTACGTGACAATATATGACATAAAGGATACAAACCCCTCTAGTAATTTTGACAATTAATTTTGACAGAATCTGTGGTTATTTTGAAGTTAAATGTGTGAAAACTATTACACCTTCTTCCTACCGATGATGTTTTAGTCTAGTAGTTAAGATTGAGATATTGTGATCGTTAGGTCTTAAGTTTAATTTTCACTTAGGTGAATTTATTTCTTTCGTTATGAAAAGCTTGTTTTCTCTTTATATGAAGTTTGTTTGGTTGTGAGTTTATTTTTTTCTCCTTTAGTGAGTATAGTTTGTTTGGTTCTTGATATTGTAATAATATTTTAATGTACTTGATTATAAAATTATATTGAATTCTCCAAAAAAAAATGAGACTTTCAAAAAAAAAAAAAAATTATATGTTCTTCCTTGTGCTTCTCTAGAGAGTGTAGTTTTAAAAATCTGTTGGTGGAAAGTGATAATATCAATATTATTGATAGGCTTACTAAGATGGCACCGGATAACTCGTATCTCTCGTCTATTCTTGAAAACTATTGTTTGATGGTGAAGACTATTATAGAATGACTCATAATCTTACTTAGCTTGCCCAAATTTTAAATTTTCATATCCCTATGTTTTTGTTGCATGATGTTCCCGTTAACAATCTTGCACTTCTTGTTTTCAATATTTTAGAGCAATAAAATCTTCCTGTCCATGAACTGTTTTAAAAATAAAAAGAAAAAAGGATACTTATCCCTCCTCGTGGGATTTTGTTAAGCAAGGATGTCATAAATTCCTTCAATAAGGGTTGTGGAGTTGGTCGGAAGCGCGTTGTCAAAATTTGAACATGAAGGATGACTTTAAAATTTGGTGACAACCGACAACTGCACAAAGGTGTAATATATTTTGCATAATTTCAAATTAAACTTTTAGTTCAGTCACTCCTTTAGATAATTCGTTTCAATTCAAGTCATTTACCTTTAAACTGCATTTAATTTCAACTTTAGTTGGCCACAACAATTTTAATTTAAAAAATCAATCAATTTAAATTAATATTCTATAAAAAAAAAAAGAGAGAGTTCATGGTATTGTACTAGCATCTTGAATAGAGTATTAAAACAATTCTATTAATTTAACATATTAAGGAACCTAATTTAGTATTCGTCCATTTTAAATTGTAACATCATTTCGAAAGGTAAATTGGGATATTCTTAAGCCCAAATTTTAATATGATCCGTAAAAATCACACAACAATAAATATCATAAATAATGATATTATATATATGAAATGAAAGAAGTATTTTTTCTCACAATAATATTTTTTTGAATCATTCTACTCATGATTGAAATTACACTTAACAATAGTTACGATCGTTACATATATCATACTATCTCACATGTTATGATCCATGTGGGATAGTTTTGTGCATGAGGCGACTAAATAACAAACTTAAAAAGAATAATATATACACCTTGTTTGGATAAGTAATTAGACTTTGAATGAAACTATAATAAACGTAATCAGTGTAAACTAGACCCTACAAATGGGCCCATATCGGTTGGTGTAAACTACACCCGACAAATGGACAAGTACAGGCAGATTTGGATGGGTATAAATGGGTTTATATTTATATAGATTGAGTTTAAATTGAAAATTGAGTAGGTTATACATAGGAGATCATAAATGAATATAAAGTTAACCCACATATCAAATGTGAGCATAAATATAAATTAACGTATATATAGATTCCTCACATTCTCTATAACAAAAAACTCATATTGTTAAGTCATCAAATTATAAGATTATTATTGACTTTTCAAAACTTATTTGATACATTTTGAAGAGATGATTTATTAAAAATTATAAAATAATAAATTTTATAACGTGTAATAATTTTTAAATAATTTACAATATTTATCATTGTATATACTAAAATTAAAGAAATCCATATCAATTTTAACTTTAAAAATGACAAAGTTAACTTCAAAAGTCAATAATGATCTTATATTTTGAAACGAAGAGAGTACTTATTATAAAATAAAAAAGTCATAGTTTGTCAACTTTGGAATATTGTTATTCATAATAGCTTAAGATTATTAAATTTTATTTAAGGTTGAATATGAACATTAATTAGTAGAAAAAAATATAGATATATAAATTTATCTATGTTTTATGTATTTGGTTCAATTTACTTGGTTTGGTATAATGATTAATCTGAATCAAACTGACAATGATCAATTTATATATAAAAAAAAACATGTAACCGAACCAGTAATATTTGATTTTGGACTGGAAAATATATGTTTTTGTTCGATGCCCCAAAATTATATTTAGTACTTCTTGCAGTTACATCAATTCTGAATTTAAGTTGATTTTTATAATGGTCACAGACACCCTACATAAATAAGATAACTCATGCATATTCCTTAATTAATCATTAATGTACATGCTCCATTAATTATTTACACTGTATATTGTATAGTGTATAATGTTGTTAAGTCCTCAACTTAGACGTATTATATTCTCTACTTTATTGTTTTTTAAAGAAGGTAAAAACTTAAGTAGGTAAAACAAATATTAATTGGGTGAAAGTAATATACAATTACTCCCGTTAGAGTTTAATGCTCTGTTTGTGAGTTTGGAAGGATGGGATGAGAAGAGAAAATATAGAAAGGGATGAGATGAGAAAGGATGAGAATGAATTATAATTTTCTTTTGTCATGTTTGTGAAAGGAAGGGATGATATAAGATTTTAATTAAATTTTCTCTTGTTTATGAGTTTAGAAGTAGGGAAGGGATTCTTATTTTTAAACTACACTATTACTCTATTACCCTTACATATATAAATATAAGAAATGAAATGATTTAAAAATGTGTATCTATTAAAATTATTTTGCTTAGTCTTTTTTTTTTTTTGCTTTGTTACACACATATATATATATATATATATATATATATATATATATATATATATATATATATATATATATATATATATATATTGACTTACTTGTACTATATTTATTTTTGTTAAAAAACATACTTGTAATTATATTATATTATATAATTTGAGAAAGTCAAAATGTACCTCTTAATTTGGGAAATTGTGATGGAATATTATATTCCCTCCATACCAAAATTATAGATAGATTTTAACGTTTCAAAATAAATTTGCAAAATCATAAATTCAAAATTGATATAATTATCTATATTAGAACTAAATAAATTTTTATTAATTTTAAATTTTAGAATTTTTTTAATGAACCCTAAAAAGTTATTTCAACAAGCTATTCTCAATGATTTTATATTTATATTATATTATTGCATGCATCATGTCAAAAACTATGGTAATAACAAATTAACTACTTTTGGACCTATCTTCCATAATTGATACAGTTATTTTTTATGAAAATAAATATACTTCAAGTTGCTATAATAATAGTAAGCCGGATATATATATATATATATATATATATATATATATATATATATATATATATAGTAATTGATTACGATAGGTCACGCCAAGTGGCAATATGTTCATGTATATTGTTATAATAATTTTATTGATTCTTGATGTTGTCACTGACTTGGGGTTTGATGTGCTGAACTCAAAGTGTAGAAAGAAAAACTTAATTGAGAGTTATAATAGTGGGGTAAAATTGTCATATTATTTATTTTACAAAGTTATTTTTGGTAATGTAAAATATCTCACTTTTCCATCCTTTTTCATCCTTCCAATTCCTCCCACTTTTGAAGGAAAAATTTTGAACAAAAAATTAAATCAATTTTACCTCCAAATCCCTTTATTTGCTCTCTAAAAAAACTCACAAACATGGGATTTGGAGGGATTTTAATTATTATCCCTTCCTTTCACTTTCCTTCAAATAAAAACTTACAAAAGAAAAGTGAAACGAGAAAGTATTAGTCCTATCTCATATAACACTTTTTGTCTCAAAATTATTGTTTATTTTAAAAATATTTCAAGAGAAGTCATCGTTTATAAGTGTTATTGCAATACCTATATTGTATTTTGACTAAAGTAATTAGCATCTACATTGTTAGGAGTGGTCTAAAAAATAAATATTTTAGAGACAGAAAGTGAATACTTTAGAAAGAGAAAGTGAAATGTTTTAAAAAGAGAAAATAGAAAAATTTTAGAATGTAAAAAATGAATTATAATTTTGAAATGAATAAACTTTTGAAAATAAGAGAATAGATAAATGAGGCCCAATGACAACCCACATTTACCAATGTATTACGTGAGTGGATATGTGTGAGCCCATTCAAAAAAAAAATCTTGTAATTTGCCATTTATTATGAGCCGATATGGACTGCCTAATGATTTTCAGCCCATATTTTCAGGTCTAGTGTAAACATGTAGGTGAGTCCAACAATAAAAATATTGTAGTCCAACAATCTTATTGGAATATTGAAGCAAAGTTTATATTCGGTAATTTTTTTAATTGGTTAGGTTTCTTAATAACAACATATTTTGATTTATATGGGAGTTATTTAATTTATAGCATTTTAGCCGCCATGGGTGCTCAACGAGTATCATGCCATTACCATCACCATCTATTCATATATATTTAAATTTTCTGTATACGTCACGATAGACTAAGGGGGTGAAGAGATCGCAAAAATATTATAATTAAATGACTACCTAACAGTATATGACATCAAGGACCCCCTGTAATAATTTTGACAGAATGTGTCGCTAGAGAGTACGGTTTTGAAATCTGCTGGTGAAAAGTGATAATATTAATATTATTGGTAGGCTTACTAAGATGACACCGGATATCTCGTACCTTTCATATATTCTTGAAGACGGCTGTTTGATAACAAATAGTTTTGAGTCAGTGATTCATAATTTTGCTGAGCTCACTCAAATTTTTTATTTTTCACATTCTTATGTTTTGGTTGGATGATGTTTACGTTAGCATCCTTGCTCTTGTTGTTTTCAATAATTTGGAACAATAAAATCTTCCAATTGATGGACTGTTTAAAAAAAAAAATACTCCCTCTATTCCGAAGTCAATTTGAGACATTTTAAAATTTAATATTGACACGATTTATTTAAGTTTTCAAGACAATAAATTTTATAACTAATAATACTTTTTAGATAGTTTATGATATTATAATTGTACTGACATAAATTAAATGAATTTATCTTAATTTTGAGTTTGAAAATGTTTAAAATTAATTTTTTTAAAGTCAATATTGATCTTATAAGTTAGAACATAGAGAGTACTTAAAGCCCTCCAATTAGAATAAGGGTTATGGAGTTGGTTGGAAACTATAAATGGTGGACGTTCGTTGTCAAAATTTGAACATGGAGGATGACTTTAAAATGTAGTGACAACCGGACAAATGTGTTAATTATTTAGCCTAATTTCATATTAAACTTTCAATTTAGTCACTCCTTTAGATATTTCGTTTCAATTCAAGTCATTTACTTTTAAAAATTCATTTAATTTCAACTTTAGTTGGCCACAATAATTTTAATTCAAAAAATTTATTTTCTGAAGAAAAAAAAGAAAAGAAAAAAGAGAGTTATTTGTATTGAACTTGCATCTTGACTAGATTATTAAAATAATTCTATTTATTTAACATAATAAGGAACCTAATTTAATATTTTTTTTGTTTCAAATTATAAGATTATTTTGAAAGTCAAATTAGGATATTTTTCAGCCCATGTTTAATATGATTGTTAACAATTACAAAAAAATTAATCTTATAAATAATGATATTATATTTTTGGAATAAAGGAAGCACTCTTTTCTCAAACTATAAAGGAAGCACTCTTTTCACTCTAAAAAGGAAGCACCCCTATTGGATAAGTAATTAGACTTGGAACGAATCTATAATAAAAGTAATTAGTTGGTGTAAACATAGGGGTGACTCTAGGGATGCACAAACAGGCTGCCTGGCCTGCCCTAATCTAGGCCTGCCAGGTTTTGACCATTGACCAGACCGGGTCAGGCCAAATCATAAATTATAATAGGCTAGGCTAGGCCGGATAATCAACAAAAAAACAAGGTCTGCAAAGGCCCGTTTGAACAAGCCAGGCCAAGCCCGGGCCAGGCCTAGACCAAGCTAAGGTTGTTATTCTAGCTCCAGTCTTTTTGGTTAATTTAGGATGATGGGCTAAACTCTTCTTTATTTATATAACATAGGTAGCATAAGAGAGGCTCTTGTAGATGATGTGAGACTCTCTTATAAGTGAGTTATTGTAATTCTCTTTTTGGTTAAAATCCCTCAATACATTCACTTTACTTCCATTTTTTACTCTTAATTTTATGTTTTCCTTAGTAGATATAATTGCTAAAACATTGACTTTATAGTAATTACATTTTATAAGCTTCATATTTATTTATGTAAAACATGAAGCTTACCCGAGCAAATTAGAACATGAAGCTTCATATTTATGTAAAACATGAAGCTTACCTGAGTAAATTAGAACATGAAGTTACCTGAAGCTTCATATTTATGTACATTTTATAAGTTTCATATTTAGTCTCTGGAGCTATCCCACATGTACAGCTAGTCCTTAATGGTGTACTAACATGAATATTTGTAAATTAACTTTAACATTTTCCCATCAATTTCATAACAAAAGTTTATATTCTTTGCCATATTTGTTTTTTCTGCACATGCCAATATTTATATTTTTTTCATGAACAACATCATGTTTGTTTTTTCTAATCTACCATCAATGGTTCCTAATTTCCTAATCTCCGAAAGGGAAGCTTTGACAATGATAATAGGTGGTTGCTATATAAATAATATTGGGAACTCAAATAAATGGTTCAATAGATGAACCAATAGATGACCCAACGGTCCTTCAGGTCACATGAGCCAATGATGCATGACAGTGAGATTATCTAAATTACTAAGTCCCACATTGGTTGGAGATAAAACTCTACAGAAATTTTCTATATAAAAGGACTAGCTGATGGCTTTTGTGAAGTCCCACATCACCTACCCACCAAATTTATGTTGGACCATTGGCATATAAATAATACATGCATCCGACATAAATAAAATATTACATGGATGGGATGAGTTGCCCACCAAGTAGGCCAGGCTTTCGGACTAGGCCTTGCTTAGGCCGGATTAAGCCCACAGTCCAGGCTAGGCTTTTTATCAGGCCGGATTTATCCCAAAAAATTTAGGCCTTTTTGCGGCCTTTTAGGCCAGGCCGGTCTAGCCCCGGCTTTGACCAGGCCTAAATTTGACCAGACTGTGTTCAGGTCGAATCAAGGCCGGGCCTCAGGCCGTTTGTGCGCCTCGCCGTGACTCCAACAATAAAAGTAATTAGTTGAACATGGAGGACTTTAAAATGCAGTGACAAATGGACAAATGTATTATTCAGCCTAATTTCATATTAAACTTTCAATTCAGTTACTCCTTTAGATATTTCGTTTCAATTTAAGTCATTTACTTTTAAAATTCATTTAATTTTAATTTTAGTTGGCCACAACAATTTTAATTCAAAAAATTAATCACTTTACTTTATTTTTTTGAAGAAATCAAAAAAATAGAAAAGAGAAAAAGATATTATATTTGAAACAAAGAGAACACTCTTCTTTCAACAGCATCTTTTTGAATTATCTAGTCATCATCGATGTTTACGATTCTTAAATACATCTATATTAAACTATCTCACATGTATGATCGATGTGGGATAGTTTTCTACATGAGGCCTCTAAATGACAAACTTAATAAAAAGAGTGATTTTACGGCGACATTTCTAACGACATTTTATTTTTTGGTTTTTTGTTTTTGTTTTGAGTTCCAAATAATTTATATAATTTATTGGAACTAATTTTTTTTAAAAAAAAACAGTGATTTAAGTGTAATTTGGATACATATACAAATCAATGTTGTATAATCTTAAATACATCTATGTTAAACTATCTCGCATGTATAATCGATGTGGGATAATTTTCTACACGAGGCGTCTAAATGACAAACTTAATAAAGATACTACACCTTGTTTGTATAAGTAATTAGACTTGGAACGAATCTATAATAAAAGTAATTAGTTGGTGTAAACATAGAGGTGACTCCAACAATAAAATATAGTGATGCTAAAGCAAAGCAAGTTTTATAATCATCAAGTTTCGTAATTGGTAAGGTTTCTTAATCACAACACATCAAAGTTATTTAATTAATGGGATCTATTTCACACATTTTCACACTTCAATATTGTATTACAAGTGGTTTTAATGTCCAATCAAAATGGACTTCTGTGATCCAGTTTTCTATTTGTTTATCTATTTTTTTGCTCTGCGTGATCAAGCAGGAAAAATATTTTATATTAAATTTTTGTAATATATTTTAAGACATAAACAAAGACTAGATAGTAGACTGCTATTCCGTTCCAACTTCCCTATTTTCATCTCTCTCTCTCATATTGAGATGGAGCAACTGAAACACTTCAGCCATGAGCATCCATTGATCCTCAACAAGGATCATGCTCGGGAGGATGTTAATTGTTGTGGGTGCAATAAATCAATACTCATAGGTGAATCAGCATATAGTTGCAGCACTAGTAATACTAGTGCTAATAGAGTCGAAGGTAATTGTGACAATTTCTTTCTACACAAAACATGTGCGGAATCGCCCCAAGAACTTGAATATCCTAGGCACCAAGATCACCGTCTTACCCTGCATTCACGTCCACAGTATGAGTGCCGGTCTTGCCTTTGTAATGTCTGCTGCGTCACGGCCCGTTGGAAGTGGTTCACCTATCAGTGTGTAAGTTGTGGGTTTGACGTTTGTTTGACATGTGCTTTGCAGGATCGCAGCTTTCATCATGAATCCCACAATCACCCATTAACTTTAATGCGTAAGGAAGCCTTGTTCAGCTGTGATGCTTGCGGCGAAGAAGATAAAGATTTGTCTTACATTTGTACCACCTGTCTATTCTGGTTATACAAGAGTTGTGCCTCTGCAATAGCCACCGTCAAATGTCAATTTCACGAAGATCACCCTCTTGTCTAGCCTATTCTTTTCCCGAACAATTTCGTAGTTTCTCTCAAAATTGTAGTATATGCAACGAAAGACTTTATTGGAAACTATTGGATTTATTATTGTGCAGATTGTAGATTTTTTGCCCACATCAAATGTGCTACTTCAACAAAGACGGCAGAACCTTTGACGTTGAGGTTCATTATCTTCCCGTCATATTTTTATTTTCTGTCATTTTTGTTCATTCTAACTTCGTTTCTTTCTAGTTGCTAAAGATTCTTAATTAAACTTTCTTTTTTTCTTGGTTTCAAATGTAGTGAAAATGAGAATATTTATGAAGGTGATGATGAGAATTTGATGCACTTCCCAACACCTGATGAAGCCTCACTTGGTTCATTAATACGCCAATTTGTCAAGGCCATTAGTCTTACAGATGATACTTCTACAACAACAGATGATCATATCAATCATTGGGCACATAAAGATCACCCACTAATCCTTTTTCCTGAATTTAAAAGGAATAATAATGAGATGAAAAATGAGGTAATGCTATGTGACGGGTGTGTGCAACCTCTCACCGCCGATCCATTCTATGGTTGTCTGCAATGTAAATACTTTCTGCACAAATATTGTGCCGAGCTGTCAGCAGAGTTGCAACATCTATCTCACCTAGAACACATGCTCGTCGCAAATCAATATCCTACTCGTCATCGTTTCTTTCTCTGTGATTTTTGCCAAAGTTGTAGCAACGGCATATTCTATTATTGTGAGCTCTGCGAATTCAAAATGGATATCGTGTGTGCTTCACTGCCCAATAAGATCAAACATGAAGCTCACACACACCCCCTTAAGCAACTTAAAATCTTGGACTGCAGTGCAAGTGAGTATGAATATTCAGGTTTTGGATTTGGATGTGAAACTTGCAATTTTTACCTAAGTAAAAGTCGTGCTATTATGCCATGTACAGTCAGGCACAGATGGGACCCACATCCACTCCACTTGATGTACCCGCCTGTCAAACATCATCCACATGAATTCGACTGTGAAGTGTGCTCAATATATATAAATCCGAATTATTGGTTCTATCATTGTCGCGATTGTGATATATCCTTTCATATTGGATGTATCCTTCGTGATGGTTATTACTCAAATATCAAGTTTGGGGTTACCGTTAAAATTGACAATCTGCACCCTCACCATCTCACATTTGTTCAAAATAAAATGAAGAAAGCCTCGTGTGGCAAATGTGGTACTGGAGATATTGGCATTGGGACAGCAATTCTTGAATGTGCTCCATGTAAGTTTGTAATTTGCTCGTCATGTCGTCAAGAAGTATAATTGTTTGATACTGAAAATCTTATATTCGTCCTCTGTCTTATCTTTTATTTCATGTTATATGTTGTTTTTAAATTTAACTTAACTATTAATTTACAATTAACTTGGATATGAAACAGAACAATAGATGAGATAAAAAAAAACGGACAACAAATCTAAATTTATATTTGGAATACTCGATTCATCTGATCAAAATGAAATTTCTTTAGCATTCTTATCATATCCGCAATGAAAGCAATATAGCAAATGAATGCGCTACAAATGATCAATGTCGACCCACACAAATTGAATGCTCTACGGAAAATGAAGGGTCGAGTGTCTGATTCCACTGCCTTCCCTAAAGTTGTGTCAATTATTGGAGCAACTGGAAAAAAAATGACAAATGTTGCTTGTTTGTTTTACTTTTCTTGTTCAAGCTATGTCAATTATTGTTTGTTTTACTTTTCCGTCCATTCCGCATACAAAGTATTTTCTATTTGTAATTTTTTTTATTTTAAATATTAAGAAGAAGTCGAGTTAAAATAAACCAGGTCACGGCTATACCTCAAAATATACAGTTTTTCACTACAAGAACAAGTTTTACTTCAGATGAAATTAATTCCGATTGAATAATTTCCTCAAAAACTTATTTTTCTTGTAGTGTTACATGGGATTAAACCATCAGTTTACTAATACTAGCTTCTATCATGAATCTCGTACCTTCATTAAACTAGTCTATTCTATTAAGTTACAAGAAGAACATCAAAGAGATTGTGTTTACAAAGTGAAACTAGCTAGATTTATTTAAATTTTTTAATTGTATTTTTAAGTATAACGCACAAGCACAAGGAGAGAAAAAATTTATGTGGCATATTAGTTAGGGATGATTTGGCAACACTTTACCACGTGAGCCACGTGCACCTCAAGTGTGTTTGTCATCACAACCAAAAAGGGAGAAATATTAGGATTTACAAATTCTTTGAGTTAGAGAGATTGTATAGGAGCAAAATCTGGACAAGTTTTTAAATATTTTAGCCACACTAATGAATTTGTGTTGGACTTTATAGAAGAATGTTATGTGAGGGTAAAAATATTCAAAGGATAGGTAAATTTTTAAAATTGAAAGTGTTGCCCAAAAAACCTAGAATAGGATCCAATCAAGTTCGATAATCCATATGAATAGAAAAAGACCGACCACCTTATGACGTCAACAAAATTAAATTTTGATAGTTGGTTTATATTATAAAGCAGTGTAAAGTCGTTGACGCTGTTCAGCAGTGTCTTTGTACAACATCAATTTTTATTTTTTTATTTTTTCATTTTGCCCCTACAAGTTTAGTTATGTTACTATTTTGCTCTGTTTAATTTAAAGTTTTTATATCTTCTTATTTAGTTAATTTTAGGAAGCTAATTACACATGTCACATGTTCACTGTGTGTTTGCGATGAATAATTCTAGACAACATAGCACAACCTTGACAACCCACTAGTAAATTAGCATCACACTACCTACCGAGATTGCCTACACATGTACAAACTTAGCCCGACAAACATATAGCCCAATAAAATAAATCAATCAAGGTACTAAGTTTGCCAACTGAACTAGAGGTTAGGCCCAAATGAAATAATATTCAACACCCCAACTAGTAATTGATTTTTAAATTAATTTTGTTTTTTGCCCATCTTTGACTAAGTCAAGAAAATTAATAAATGAACTTAATACGTTAGTTAATATTTTGTATAAGAATCAAATATTATTTGTAGAGTAATGCTAGGGACACAAATTATATACAAAAATTGTGCACAAACAGTATAAAAAATTAGAGAAAATAAAAGGTGGGACCTACGATTAGATGTTTTATATATTTTCATTGATAAGCAATACACGAGTCTTACTGTTTGTACACAACTTTTTGTGTACAATTTGTACAACTAGTATTATTCTTATTTTTAAATAATCTCAAGAAAAATAGTATTATGAAAAAACTTAATTAAAAAATATAAATCAAATTTGACCTTTTAAAGTCTACATGAAATATTTTTAAATGAAAATTATATACATGTTGATAAATATTTGACGAAGTTGAATTGTGACCAACGTAAAAGTATATGCGATAAGATAGAGTAAATTAAAGTGGGACATTTCTTAATTCCTACCTATCTCCATGTATGTACATATGATCGCAATCATATATAATTCGGTTGAAAATTTTCGCAATGTATAGCAGGACTGATTTTTAAATTCAAAATTGATGTGATTATTTTAACTTTTGAAAATAATAAATCTTGTAATTAATGGTACTCTTTTGATAATTTATAATTTTTAAAATTGTATTATAAAAAAATTATATTTAATTTATATCAATTTTGAATTCAAAAATATCTCTAAGACTTCAAAAGGTCAATATTAAATAAATATTTTGAACACACCTCTTACGTATTAAGTAAGACTAAATCTCTCTCCGGACGATTTTAAGGGCACACCCCCCACATTAGCCTGATGCATTTAGGAGATTTCTCTTATGTCGAACTCAGAAAATCAAATAAGAGAGCAAACCCCCTTGGACTACCAATTCAACCCCTGGGGGTTACAAATGTGGTAGTTATTAGCATATGTTATTGTTGTGGAATAGTATTAATTCCTACTCTCTCTGTTCCAAAATAAAGAAACCCTTTGATTTGTGAGATTAAACGAGGATATCTTAAACTTTAAATTAGTGTAAATTTATTTTAATATTAATTGATACAATTATTATAATTGTTCTAGTATATAACAAAACTATTAATCACAAACATTTTATTTCACTCTAAACTTTTATTAGTCATACTAATTTTAAAATTTAATATGCCGTCATTTGACCTCAAAAGTCAAATTGTATCTCTAATTTTGAATCAGACGGAGTATATGATACCAAGATTCCTTTTGGTATTTGTTTTAGGAAACACTTAAACTTTTAACACTTGTTGCCTGATAACATAATTTTTCTCTGAAAATATCAACCACCCAAACTTATTTGACACAAAACCAAGAGGAATGAAACCCTTTTTTCGGAATTTCTAGTAAACAGAAAAGCTAATAACTATTTGTTGTCAACTTCAGGAGAACAAATAAAATTCATGAAAATCTAAGCAAGACATTGAGTTTTTGATTACAAATCAATCAAATGATTGAATCATAGTTTCTATTAACATCACATTTAAACAAAAGGGTACTGAGGCTTAAACAATTTACCGAGATAAACAGACATTTAATCTAATTTTACCTCAATTTGTGGGTAAGTTCAGCTTACCTTCTGGACAGGTTCTCTTATTGTAGATTCTTCTAAACTTTCCTTGAATCTCTCAACTAATCACAAAAACTTAAATTACCAGAATCTAAATCATCTTCTTTTTGTTATAACTTTCCATCTTCCCCAACGTCTAATAATCTTTGCAGAAAGCAGGTCATGCTGTAGGACTTGTTTTGTTTTATTTTACTCAAACATGTACACCTAGCTTGAGTCTCGTTTAGGAGTCTGCACCAAAAGAAGATAATTGGTAAGGAAAAATAGATTTTTGTTCGTGATTGACATGATGAGCTTGAATGAGATGGGTTTTTAGATTTACCTAAACTTCTTTCTGGAGGTCTTTAATGAACTCCACTTGCCAAGTCTAACATATCTGCCATATTTGCTTGTTGTCAAATGGATAAGAAAAATGTGACTATTCCGGACTTAAGAAAAATGTGACTATTCTGGACTTCAAGAAAAGAACAATAGTACATGATCTTGATAGTATGAAAAATTACCTTTTCCATGTTCGGGAAAAGCTCTTGCAGCTTTTTCATTCTTTCACTAATCCGTGTTCGTTCTCACCTGAAATTAAAAGCCCGTGTTAGATACCATTCATGAAGAAAATTAGCACCACAATTGATAGTCAAAGAGTTACTTGAGAGCCCATATAATCAATCATCTGAAGGAATAAAAGCAATTGGTGATAAGATGATTGGTTAACCGATTTAAATTCTCGGTGTAGACTTTTGATAGAAATTGCAGAGAGAAAGATAGATCGGAAGAAGAAGATGTTTTTAATTCATTTCCTACCCATTCTCAGTACAAATCTTTGCCTTAATATAGGCCTTGACTAATACTATTACTAACCTCCAAATGATAGATCTTAAGCCGTAAAGATTAAAGATTATATAGAGCGGATTTAATCCTAGCCTTCCCCATTTACCCCTATAGCCATGTCTAATGAAATAATCCGGGAACAATACTCCCTCCCCTTCAAAAACCACCTTGTCCTCAAGGTTGGCACTGCATCATTGAGTTTAAAACCGAAAAACATCATCCATAATCTTGAATAAAACAATTCGCTCCATAACAAACTCCTGTTGAATTGCAGATGATCACACACTATGCTCTCTGGTTGGAATAACTCCTTAGACCAACCCAATTCTCCATATATACCCAAAACTTGTTATCAGGTTCATTATAATGATTTGAAGCATGTTAGTAGGATTCAAGGGAAACTTTCTTCCAAAAGCCGTGGATCCCTATTCTGAATCTCATGAGTAACTCTCATCACTCAAATGATTCATTTTTACACAAATCAATTATTACTCCACCTCTCTCCCTCTTCAAAAACCACCTTGTCCTCAATGTGGCACATGAGCACTTTGAACTTTAGGACTTAATGCAAACATTTCTCTTCAATGACGTTCTCCTTATTTCATTCATGCAATAAATTTCCCATAACTGCCCTATAAAATCACCTCCTGGTGTAGGCACAAATGTATGCAATGACGTTCTCCCTTATTTATATACTTTTCACATTCGGAATGTCCCAGCTAAGATAGGATGCACTGATAGATTGGACTCTGAAGCGCCCATGGTAAATCGCATCAGATTTATAAATTTTTCATGAAGAATAACCAAACCTCTTGTGGCAAAGCCAGTTAGTGTACTCTGGATCCTATTGTCCTTATCACATCTACACACCTGTAAACCCATACAAACCTGATAACCAAAGCTACTAGGTTGGTTTGTCTGGGGACGTAGCGAAAAATTTGCTCATTGCTCGGTGGGTATGGTTATGTTCATACGGGAATCTAAAACAGTCCATGACAACTTCACATACCGTCTCCAAACCGAAGGAAAAAAAAAGATGAGAGCATCCACTAAGAGGATATCCTGCACCTTCTCATTACCCACACCCCCTCAAAATGGTAGCTTGGTACAGCGTGTTAGTGTTCATCCTTGTAATTTTCCAATAAGCTCTACCTTGCAATTCCCATGGTGAAATGTTACATTTCATTGAAGTCACATAAACCATCAAATCGAAACCCACCTTGGGTGTTAACTTCTTTCCCATTTATTTTTTTTCTCCATCCTTAAAGAAATATGAACACCTCAAGTATGCATTTCCCATGATATTCATAAATAAAATAATTTAGAACATCATTTCCCATTTCTGTTCACCACAACTACAATTAAGGCAATGACTCACTACGTGTATGACAAAACATATAGCTGTTTGCTTCCACATTCATTTGCTTCCTGGAAGAGCATGGTGAAATGGCTGTGTAGTAAATGGCAATAAAACCCAGCTTAGCCAGTTTTAAGAGCTTCTTTTTCACTTAACGTTGAAAACAAGTGCCTTGCTAGTATCTCCTAACTTCTAATGAATACAAAAATTTGTACCTGGCAGTTCGTTGATGTACGAAACACATTTGTTATAAAATTTTCAATTAAGATTGCACCAACCCACACTTGTATTTTAGCCGCCAAGTTGTCAACATTTACGGTTTTGATCTCGCACAAGCAAACATTTAATTTTTGTGCTTCACCTTTGACTTTTTTGAAATCACGAACTTGGTCACATGGTACCATTAATTGATGTAGTACAAAAAGCATTCCAGTAGCATTCAGGGCCCTAGCGATAGCAATTTATAATATACTATGCCTCGTGTCTATATAGCTGTGTATTGATAAGGCAGCATGTTTTCAGCTAGTTCAATTAAATGCAGCGCCTCTGTTACTAGGTTTAAATCCAAACTTATCTGTAGTTTCTTTTTTTTCTAAAACCAACCCCAAGAAAAGAAGTAAATGTTGGACCTGTGAAAAAGATTATTTTTTAAGCAGATTGATAACTGAGCAGCAAAAGAATTTAATAAGGAGACCCTAGTAAAAGAATTTCACCTTTGGTAGTAGCGACTAGCCCATATTTAAACCCAAATATTCTGGCACAACAATTCTTTTCTCTGTTAACGCCCAGATGAGCAACAATTTATTAAAAGCAATATTGGTGCAACATATCGGAATTTTTCAGAGCTTGCCAAAGAAGGTCACTATTTGGAATACAAAATGGCTTGAATTATAGGAAGTATTAGTCTCAACAAACCATTCACATACACCACAATCCATCTTTTCAGCATATGGGTTTACCAAATAACAGTGAATAACCAAACTTGAATTGAACCCAATATTGTTCGTTATCCCATGTCAGATATGAAGGCAACCTGCCATTATATTTTCCATTTTATCAAACACATTCTAGTGTTTTATTCACTTTCACCATTTCCACAGAAGCTGAACATATAATATCTTCCATAAAAGATAACACGTAGGGCGGTTCTAGATTATATTTGGTAAACTGAGTGATTACCAGTCTTGGTTGGCAAGTATGGGGTTTAAAATTTGGGTAAAGAAGAATTCCAATGCTCTCAAGCTCTGATTGTTTTACAGCTAGCTGACCAAACATTGCTCACAAGGACTCTTTTGAACTTCTATTCAACTGATAATAAGCAACTCTAGGTACTTGTTCCTTCCACCCTCAACCATATAAGGAATCCAAAATGTCAGGAAGAAAGACAACAAAACAAATGGCAGCTGAACCCCTCTTTTCTTCCATTATATCTTGGTCATAAAGCTTATACTGTCGCTTTACATTTGGACTCATTCCCTATTGGGGACGCACTAAACTAACCACACTTCCCCCCTAATGTCTGGGGGAAATCAAAGGCCAATTGACTGTAAATGGCCCAAAAGGAACCTATGGGAAAGTCCAAGTATGCAGTTTGGTTTCATGTTATGAGAACACTATCTCATTAATTATCTGTCTGGGTTGCATCAGAAATCAAGTGTTAGGTGAGGATCAAGTTAATGCTCGAAATAGTCTCCCATATATCGTTCTAAGGTTCCCATTCCTCTTCTGTTGAACCACTACAGCTAGTGTCTCACCCCCCCCCCCCCCCCAGGCAATTTGCACGAGGGAGCCCTTCCTTAAACCTATCTTAGACTGTGATATCAGATTTTGTTTCCGCGAAGTGTCCCTTAAATTCTGAGCTTGAGCTAGGGTCCCTGAGTAACCCCAACCAATATACTCCAATCTGATTAATACCCATAAAAAGAATTCTGTAATAAATGAAACAAATACCTTCGGTTCTTGTCAATATCTCTATGATCCCTCATCATCGTCACCATGAAGAATGGGAATGTAATGATCTTTAAACCAACGTTTTATCAGAACATTAAAAAGGAACTTGTGCAATTATTTCTCGGGTGATCCAGTTGAATTATCCCTAGCAAAAAATCCACAAAATTGTTTTCCGATTTCCATATCATTGGCCCATACTTCCTACAATATTAGCTGTAATTACTTTTACCATCACCTAATGTATAAAATCCTTTGAGGTTTCACCATTATTAAAGTAATTCGGAAGTATGACACTAACAGCATTTAGCAACCCTTGAAGTCTTTAATTGGAATTTGAATTATCTATTTTCCTTGGTCACATGGTTAAGGACTAAACTCATTGATGAACTTGGATCCACATATAAAAGGCATTACCATTATCCTACCTCTTTGCATTTGTCATTCATTAGATTCGAATGTCTTAACCATCTGGGTGGTTTTAAAATTAAGTGCATTAGTGTATTTCACCTTGGTTCTGGGACTTTTGTTCATACACCTTTACCCGAAACACCCATCTCTTTTTTATTTTCTAAGAGCTACTCATGCTTCTGTGTTGGGGCCTGCCAAGTTAGGGGATGAGAAATCATATATTAGAAGATAAGTTTTACCTTTAGGATTCGATCCAATTGGGTTGAATACCTTATGAATTGTGGGTTTTTTTAAATCAATCAATTTCGGCTCTAAAAGAACATAATAATCACCTACCTCCGGTACAATTGGATCGAGCGGTTCTTGATCACGGTTTGTTTCTACATCTCTTTGTACGGGGTTCATCTGCATTCCTTCTGGCAACACTCCATAATTCGCATTCATCTAGATATTATATTCCGACTCCCCATGAAATTTTGTAGCTACACAAAAGCAGTCCTCCTCTTCCAATATAGCTACAAATAAGCACTTTTCGAGATCTAGGCTTTTGTGTCAGACATTTTGGCTTGAGGATTGTCGCCAAGCCTCAAGCCAAATTAGCCATTGAAGTCCCGAAATTTACTGAAACAAATTTGTCAAAGAGCGACTTGAGAAGTAGGATCAGATACAACTGCATCTGTCAAATCAAAGCACCATTATTACCAATTATAAGTCTCGGTTAGGACTTTGTTAGAAATTGCAGGAGGAAAGAGGGAAAGATTGATTGGAGAAGAAGTTTTTTAATTCCATTTCCTACCCATCTTAGTACAAATCTCATGCCTGTATATAAAGGCCTTCTTAGAGCTTCTCCGGCAGATGGAACTATCTGTTTGGACGATATTTAGTCCATTTATGACATCAGCCAGATGTTCCTTTAAATCTTTCAATCATTCCAGCAGATGGGGACTATCCCGCGGACATATCCCGGTGGACTATAATATAAAAAGATTAAAATATTAAATTAATTCAAAAAAAACTCCTACGGTCTAATATTTCAACGACCTCTATATCCAACGACCATTTATTCCAACGGCTATATTTTAAAGAATAAATAAAATCTATAAATATAAGGCACATCTAGTCTCTCATATTCAATCATCTCAACTTCAGTCTTCCAATCAAATAAGTTATTTTACAATAGGTCCTCATCAATTCGAATTAGCTTATGTTTCACATGGATGAAGAAGAAGATGAAGAAGCATATGGACAATGTGTTAGAGCCATGGCTGTGCTATTGTAGAAGTACAACAAAGATGTCAATAGGCATACATCACGTCTTTGTGGTTCTGTGCATAGGTCGTATTATTATTGATCGTGGTAGACATGAAGGTCAATAATCGAACTTTTTCGTGGAGTATTTTGCTGAACTTCCTACCATTCCCCTTGTAATCTATTTCGGAGAAGGTTTTTCAAAATGCGGCGCTACAGCTTTTCCCTGCCGAATTCAAAGAGCAGTTGAAGTAGTATGATTTCATTACGTTCTGTCCAAAAAATGAAATGTTGCCCAGGACAACGTCGGGTTTTAATCTTCTCTACAAAAAGATAACTGCCTCAATGCGGATGCTTGCCGATGGTGTTTCAGCGGGATTCCGTTGATGATTATGTACGAAATCGGTTGAATGCACGACTAATATTGAGTCCTTTAAAAAGGTTTGTTAAAAAGCCAGCCAGTAATTTCAATTTTTGGTGATGAATATTTGTGATCCCCCAATACGTGAGGACATCGTTTAGATTTGCTATTCACCAAAGCTGAAGAGCGTGGTTTTCCAGGGATGTTGGGGGAGCATCGTCTGCATGCATTGGAAATGGAAGAATTGTCCGGTTGCGTTGGCACATGGTATGTATTTTGGAATTGTGCATGAGCCAACAATTTATTTTTAGAAGCGTGTGGTTTTCATACGAATCTTTGATGATATGGCATGCATTTTTTTTTGGATTACCAGGCTCTCATAATGATATTTAAACGTTTTGGAGAGATCTATCTATCTTCTCATACTCTTTCTGAAGGTCGTGCTCCCAGCTGTAAACTGACTCCAATTATTGGAATTGAGTACACAATGATATATTACAATTGCTGATGGGAATATATCCCCCATGGGGCAACATTGTTTAAAAAACCATTTCGGCAACCTCGGGGAAATAAAAGAAAACAATTTGCTTAAGACTCAAGAGGCGCTTATAACGGAGTGTTGAGCGAGCATTTAGGTGGTTACTGCAAGTCACGTTTTGCGATAGTTCGTGGGTCCTACACGATTTCGGGATCATTACAACACTAAAAGAAATTATTGACTGCATGCATCAATACTACATAATATGATCGTTGAAGATGAATTGTGATGAAAATCAAGATCCAACAAACTATAATACACCATGACGAGATTACAACTGTAGAAGTGTCTCGTGAGCGTACCTCACATTTACTGGAATTCAATTGACTTAAAGCCAATCATCGCATAAAGGGTTAAACAAGTATAATTTCATCAACTTCTAAAGGACGATATTATTCAACATTTGTGGTCACTACATGGCGAGAGGTAATCCATTATATTCTACGACCATAATAAGCAAATCAGTAATTCTACTAATAATAAGCAAGTTCAACTACTAGATGTAACTATTTTCTGGATTTCTTTATGCCGTTGCTGTTTGTAATATTCAGCTACTTCGGGCTCCTTGTTAGCGGTGCTCTAATCATCATGATTCCTTCATCCTCTTGTGCTTTCTTTATATTCAACTTCTCTTTGCTCTTTGAAAATTATATGCTTATCCATGTGTCTCTTTGTCCTCTTTTGTTGGTTCAATTTTCAATCTGATGCTCGAACTTATCAAACATCATTATCTTTAGGTGTACTGAGTATCACCGGTTCCTTTCGCCCTTTTTAAATATAATGCTTTCGAAGCCTTTCTGCCCCTTTGCCTCTCTAATCCGTGTGCAGAGATTGTATCTTCAATACCATCGTCTTAACCCAATCTTACTATTCTTCGGCGTTTGATGGAGGAAGATGATGCTAGGACTTGGAACTGTCCTTAGTACTTTTCTGGTTTTTTTCCACTATTATCTGTATCTCCTTTTCGGTTGCATCCTTTAAATATTCTCCAACAATGCATAAATCCAAATGGTTGGTTTTGCAATACTTTTGAACATCCTTTAATGCTATTGACATATCAATTGGAAAAATATTTACAATAGTATTAAGGATTAATAAAAATACTAAGAATATAACTTAATGAAATTTTAACATGAAAAAAAACGGGAATACCTTATCTTGTTCACCTACACTGCTTTGTTACATTCTTTCAATTGAAGCATTTATCCACGACAATTGGTTTCACCGCGAGTTGTAATTGTTGACAAAGCGTTTCGCCTAAGCAGGTAGTATTGCGTTCAGACTCAAAATTTTTGTATTCATGAAAGTATTATTCGTGAAACTCGTTTCCAAATTTCTTCCCATGTTTCTGATCGATTCATTGAATTGGATCCATACTTTACATTAAAGCCATCCCGGAAAACAAGAAAGACATCTTACTTCAATTGTGTAATTTACCTTTCTCCCTGTTCTTTTATGTGGAATCATTTTCGGGGAAGTCTGAATTGGTACTTCAGATTGGAATTGAAAATTCATCCAACAAATTTGGATCATTAAGTGAGAAACTCTTCAGGATAATAATGATAGGACATTATATCATCGGATGGGGGACCATAATTTTACCATCTAAAAAATAAATTAAAGAAGTGATTTTTATCAATAAAAAAATACAAAATTCTAAATATAATAAAATACAAACTATTATTTAACAAAATACTTACCAATTGCTAAATGGTTGGAGTTGGTTGATTGAAAGATGTAAACATGAATTGAATTATTGTACATATTTTATAGATTTTCCAATTTAACCCCTTTCAATTTCTTTCCGTTGGTATTTTTTTATTAACCGTTCTGATTTTTTCACGTCCTGATATTCTATCCGTTGTCAGCACGCTTCGCACTTCGTCCTCTTCTTCTATTTTCAGACCTTTCAACAGATAGCTTCATTTCCTTCTTTCAACAGAGAGGCTTCATCTCCTTCTTTCTTTTATAATTTCTTCCTCTCTCCCATTTAAATTATATTAAAAATTAGTAGTACCATAAGAATTTTCGTTCTCTTGTTTTGGTCTTATTTTGGGTTGTTGAAAAAGTTGCTCGACTAAATATCGTCCATCTGCTGGAGCAAAATCGGTTTTCTTAGGACTAAATTTTAGTCTACGATTTTCGCATACTCCGGCCTGTCTGGAGTTGCTCTTCACTAATACTATTAACACCTCCTATGAAATCCCTAGTCGTAGATTTAACGATTATATAAGAGGATTAATCCCTAGCCTTCCTTTACCCCGATACCATTCTAATGAAATAATTCCGTAACAATGATTTAGACTTTTCCTCTTTGCAATGCTTCGTGGGTGAGTGGTGTAAAACCTCTTTTTGGGGCTCGGATCTTACACGGAACAACTGTTGTGTCCTTGTTGAAACTGTAAAAAATTCTCAAATGTGGCCATCCTCAGCAGAAGGTGCTTGGCAAGTCTCAGCTGGTGAAGAAGTAAACCAGTTGTGTAATGTTTGGAACTCCGCCCATTCTGGTTTGCAAAAGATAACTTTAGTGAATGTCAAGACGGCCATAAGCACTAAATGAGACAACTTGCACACAAATTATTCCAAAATTAATTAACCCTGTGTATCCGAATCCATTCAAATTGGGGAATACATCTTCATTTCACCCTCGTCTGTTTCTTTTTAAGCTAAAGTGAAAGGAAGGAATCATTAGGAATCGTGGGGAGAGAATGCATATTTGGAGTGGTCTACCATTTTGTCCACTCCCCAAGTGCCCATTTTGTTGGCTACTCGTTTCTAACATATTTTCATTTCCATTCTCAGTGATCTGAGTCCATGAACCTTGAGTGAGAAGATTGCCCCAGAAGTGTAGTTCATATGATTATTCAACCTGCTGGTTGTAGAACTGACTTCCATATTAGTTCCGATTACTAGCTCTGAAATTTCCCATAACGGTTAGTCGCACCAAATGCTGAGATTAATCATAAAGGAGTTTTCTTAGCTATCTGGTTACCACTATGTTGCACTAGACGAATTAAAAGTTCCAATAACTTAAATTAGAAGACATAAACCCTTTTTTCTTATTCCTATGCATAGCTTTTGATTCAAAGAAAAATAGAGATTGCTCACAAAAAGACACTTGTAACCATCAATTAAGATGTCAAAGTCTTGCCTTAAATGTCCTAACCGAAATATTTCATGTTTCACCAAGCTGAAATTTTTTCATTGTACCCAAAGCACAATTTTAGGGCTGTAGGTCACCAAATCAATTTTCGGTATTGTATTCTTTTAGATTCTAGTTTTCTAGATAAACATAGTAAAACAATTTGGATAACATATCCTCTTTCTATTATTTAGGTTATAACTGAAAACAGATTATTTTTGAAAATGATATTCAATACACATTTTCCAGAAAAGACATAAGAACAAAAAAACTAAAAAATGGAGAACACGTATTTGATAACAAAAGCAGGAAAACAGAAACAATATCCATAAACAGATCGCTCTAGTACTTTCCTTTTTATTGGAATCCCAATAATGGAGGTCTAAAGTCAACTTTTAAACTAACCAAAAAGAGCATATATCTGTTCAGATTTACCCACCACTAAAATAAACGTTAATTGAACCAATTTCCTACTCACCCAACCAATCTTATCAACAAAATCAATAAAACTAGAACATTGAACATAAAAAGTAAGAAAATTTACCAATTTCATCAACCAAGTTCGACAAAAAATCCAGCTGGAGAACTGCTCTACCGTATCAATGTTGGAGCCAATTTCCACCATCTACTTTTTCTTCAATTGATTCAAATTCTCCCTTCCCATAGATGAATTCAAAAACCCTAAATGAATTCTCCCACAGAAGAAATAGCACTAGTTACTACGGATTAAGATTTGGCGCCGCGGGCTAGAGATAAACCATTATCCGAATCAGAAACAGGAGTAATCATTAACTGATTCTGCCATTTCCTGCTTCAGATTCGCCCCAAATTGTCAGGTTCATGTAAATCACCCTCGTCCTGTTTTCTGTTGTGTTCTGGGTGTTGTGCAACCTCATCACCGCACGGAAGATCAATTCATATGGTTGTCTGGCAAATGTTAAATACTTTGTGCACAAATATATGTATTGCCGAGCTGCCAGAAGTGTTGCAACATCTATCTCACCGTCATTTCAATGTCCTACATGCCATAAATACTATCAATGTGAGTTTTTTGCCGAAAATTTAGCAACGGCATATTCTATTATTTGAGAGCTCTGCGAAGTCAACATAGATATCGTGGTGTGCTTTCACTGGCCAATAAGATCAAAACATGAAGAACTCACACCACACACCCTTAAGCAACTTAAAATCTCGAAATGCAGTGCAACTCCGTATAAATAATTCAGGTTTTGGGATTGGATGTGAAAACTTGCAATTTTTACCTAAGTAAAAGTTCATGCCTAATTATGCCACGTACAGTCAGACACAGAATTTTTATTGGGGGGACCCACATCCACTCTACTTGGATGTATCCGTCCTGTGTCAAAAACCATCCACATGAATTCGTACTGTGAAAGTGTGCCTCAATATATATAAATCCGAATTTAATTGGTTCTATTCATTTGTTTCGATTGAGATATGTCCTTTCATATTGGATGTCTCCTTCGTGATGATATTTACTCAAAATATCAAGTTTGGGGTTACCGTTTTGAATGAAATTGACAATATGCACTCCCACAACCTCACATTTGTTCAAAATAAAGAATAGATAGCCTTCATGGTGGCAGTTGTTGGTACCTGGGAATATTAAACATTGGGGAACCACAAGTATCTTGAATGTGCACCCTGTAAATTTGTTATCTGCTCAATCATGTCGTCGAGATTCTTAACAGTTAGCGCATGACGTGAACCAATGGATTTTTTTAGTTGTAATTTTTATAGTTGTTTGATGTTGTGGATTGTGGTTTTTTTAAATTTATAGTTTTAATTATTCACTAAAAAACCCCCCCAACATATATTATGATTACAATTTTTTCTGTCCATCCCATGTTATTTATTGTTTCTAATTGTAATGTAAATATTGATTTAACTTATTTAAATAGATAAAATCTAGTAACCAATAAAATTTGTAATATGCTCGTTATCTCGTCGGAAAAGTATAATTGTTTGATAGTTTAAAATCTTTTATTGATCATTATACTTTTATCCCATGTTATATATGTTTATTTCTAAATTTATAATATAGAAACTATTAAATTACAATTAACTTTTTAAATAGATAAACCTGATACTTGGATATCAGACATAAAAAAAAAAAAAAAAAAAAGAACACCTGGATAGAGATAAAAAACAGACAACAAAAACTGAATTCATATTTGAATACTCTGCTGCATCTGATCAAAATGAAGTTTCCTTTTAGGATTCTGTATCTTATCAGACCCGCACTCGCAATGAAAAGCGATAAATTAAATGAGATGCGCTACAAATGATCATTGTCGACCAACACAAATTGAAATGCTCTACAAAAAATGACAGTGGCTTGCGTGGGTGCGGTTTTTATGTCGGTTTTGGCGTTTGGTTACGAGTGACTGAATCCCTCTGCCTCCCCTATAGCTATGTAAATTATTGGAGCAACTGAAAAAAGAAATGAAAATTGTGTTTGGATTCTAGTTGCTTGATTTGTTTTACTTTTCTAAAGCTATGTCAAGTTATTGTGAGCAAAAAATAAAAAAAGGGGTCGTCGTATGACGTGTTTGTATATATATTTTATAGTTTATATATTTTTATATATAATATATATAAAATATATATTAATTATTGTTTATTCTTGTTGAGTAAAGTAAAATTAATTTAACATATTATCCCAATGCTGATTCTCAACATTACTTATTTACCTCCGTGCCACATAAAGGAGTATTTTCCTATTTTGTAATTTTATTAATTTTAAATATTAAGAAGATGGCGGAGTTTTAAAAGTAAAAATAGGTTACGACTTATTAGAGGTTACTTCAAAATTTACTTTTGCTTATTGGTTTCTATAAATGAAAATAAGAAGGGTGCAGTGCAATATTTGAAAATACAATTTACAAAAAAACGTTTTACTTCTGACAAACCTTAATTTCCGACGGAATAATTTCCCTCATAAACTTATTTTTTCTGATGTGTTTCCTGGGATTAAATTATCAGGTAACTAATAGGAGTTATCTTCATTAAATACAGCCTATTCTATTAAGTTACAAGAAGAACATCAAAGAGATGTCTGTTTACAAAGTGGAACTAGTTAGATTTATTTAAATTTTTAATTGTATTTTTTTAAGTGTTAACGCACAAACAACGAGGAGAGAAAAAGCTTATTTGGCATATTAGTTAGGGATGATTTGACAACAATTTACCATTGAGTCACGCTAGCAGCTTAAGTTTTGTTGGCATCACAACCGAAAAGAGAGAAAAATTAGGATTTGCAAATACTTTGAGTTAGAGAGATTGTATAGGAGCAAAATCTTGACAAATTTTTAAATATTTTAGCCCCGCTAATGAATTTGTATTGGAGTTTATAGAAGAATGTTATGTGAGGGTAAAAAAGGTTCAAAGGACAGCTAAATTTTTAAAATTGAAAATATTGTCCAAAAAAACCTAGAATAGGATTAGGATTCAATCAAGTTCGATAATCCATATGAATAGCAAAAGACCGGTCACCTTATCACATCAACAAAATTAAATTTTGATAGCTGGTTAATATTATAAAGCAGCGTAAAGTCGCTGACGCTGTTTAGCAGTGTCTTTGTACCACAACAATTTTTATTTTTTTTCATTTTGCCCCTACAAATTTAATTGTGTTACTATTTTGTTTTGTTTAATTTAAAGTTTTTGTATCTTCTTATTTAGTTAATTTTAGGAAGCTAATTACACATGTCATGCGTAACATGTCCATTACGTGTTTGCGATGAATAATTCTATACAACATAGCACAACCTTGACGGCCCACTATTTTTAAATATTTTAGCCACGCTAATGAATTTGTATTGGACTTTATAGAAGAATGTTATGTGAGGGTAAAAAGGTTCAAAGGACATGTAAATTTTTAAAATTGAAAATGTTGCCCAAAAAACCTAGAATAAGATCCAATCAAGTTTGATAATCCATATGAATAGCAAAAGACCGGTCACCTTATTACGTCAACAAAATTAAATTTTGATAGCCGATTAAAATTATAAAGCAGCGTAAAGTCACTGATGTTGTTCAACAGTGTCTTTGTACCACAACAATTTTTATTTTTTTTAAATTAAAATTGTCAACATGTATATCATTTAGTTAATTTTAAGAAGCTAATTACACATGTCAAGTGTAACATGTTTACTACGTGTTTGCGATGAATAATTCTATACAACATAGCACAACCTTGACGACCCATTATTAAATTAGCATCACACTACCCACCAAGATTGCCTACACATATAAACTTAGCCCAACAAAAACATAGCCAAATAAAATAAATCAGTCAAGGTACTAAGTTTGCCAACTGAACTAGAGGTTAGGCCCAAATGAAATAATATTCAACACCCCAACTAGTAATTGATTTTTTGAAATAATTTTGTTTCTTGCCCATCTTTGACTAAGTCAAGAAAATTAATAAATGAACTTAATACATTAGTTAATATTTTGTATAAGAACTAAAAATTATTTGTAGAGTAATGCTAGGGATACAAATTATACAAAAAAACGATACACAAACAGGAAAAAAAGAAGAGAGAAAATAAGAAGTGAGACATATGATTAGATGTTTTATACATTTTCATTGGTAAGCAATACACGGGTCTTACTCTTTGTGCACAACTTTTTGTGTACAGTTTGTGCATATAGTATTATTCTTATTTTTAAGTAACCTCAAGAAAAAATAGTATTATGAAAAAACTTAATTCAAAAATATAAATCAAATTTGACTTTTTAAGTACCCATGGAATATTTTTAAAGGAAAATGATATACATGTTGACAAATATTTAACGAAGTTAGAGTACGACTAACGTAAAAGTATATGCGATAAGATAGAATAAATTAAAGTGTGACCCTTCTTAATTTTTACATATCACATGTATGCACATACGTCGCAATCATAATTCGGTTGAAAATTTTTACAATGTATAGCAAGACTCATTTTTAAATTCAAAATTGATGAGATTGT